>CM034543.1:13682120-13692120 GCA_020002185.1 Paraescarpia echinospica
CAACACACACACACACACACACACACACACTCACACACACACACACACACACACACACACACACACACACACACACACACACACACATATGTGTACGTCGTGTACGTCGTGTGCGTGTGTGCGTATCTGTATATATGGATGTGTACATGTTTGCTGGTGAGGAGAGTCGACAGAAGTGGGCTGGGCATGCGGAGGGAATGGGAGGAGAACGGCTGTCAAAGAAAAAGAAAGTAGATGCCCGAAAGATGGATGGGAAACGGAGACGAGGAAGACCTACAATGCGGTGTGGGGATTGTGTAAAGAGATTCTTGGAAGGATTGTGAGAGTTAATCTAGTGTTACTATATTATATGAACACGTATACGTTATATAGAAGATTTTGAAATCAAAACCAGGGTGAAACAAGGATGCATATCATCCCCTTTCCTCTTCTGCCTGTGGATCGACTGGGGTTGTTTCTTTCATGACCCAGTCGATCAGGCAGAAGAGAACGAAAGAAACAATACTAGCAGAGAAAAGTGGCAACAACTGGACCTTCACAGATACACTAGGTGATCTAGACTTTGTAGATGACATATCTCTCTTATCGCACCGCTACGGAAACATCAAAAAAAGTGAGGAACTTGCTAGAAATGCTGGGAAAATATGGCTAAAGATCAACATCAACAAAACAAAGGCGCTGCGACCCAACAGCCAAACAGCAGACCCAATCACAATTGGAGGAATAAATATTGAAGAAATTACCGAGTTTACCTACCTTGGGACCAAGGTGACAACAGGTGGAAACTCGGAGTCTGAGGTCAAGACAACGGTCACCAAGGCAAGAGGGGCACTTGCGGCACATAAGAACATCTGGAAGTCCAATAAGATCAGCAATAGAACCAAAATCCGCCTGTTCAAGAGCAACATCCTGAGTGTGCTGTTATATGTGACGGAATCATGAAAGGTCACCAAAGGCATATACCAGATGCTGGAAGTGTTTCAAAACAAGTGTATCAGAAGGATTCTGCGAATCTACTGGCCAAATAACATTTCACACGGAACTCCATGAAAGGACAGGTATGCAACCCATCTCTCTTGAGGTTAAACGCTGCTGATGGAGATGGATCGGACACATCTGTAGAATGCAGCTGACATCCATTCCAAGAGTGGCCATGCGCTGGTCCCCTGGTGGCAAGAGAGCGAGGGGGAGACCCAAGGAGACATGGAGGAGATCAGTGGAGCGGGAGATGAAGACACTTTGGTGGAGCTGGGGTCAAGTAACGAAGCTGGCAGCAGACATACAACATTGGCGTTATTTGGTGTTGGCCTTTATGTGTAAACCCACACGAAGAGGATTAAGTAAGTAAGTATACGATATGCACGCTTATGCTCAAGTTAGTTTGAGAAAGGGATGGAGTCAACATGTGTTCGTAAAATATAGCTGATTTGCAACACTAAATCGTTGCAACATCTCAGTCGCCGCCTTCACCCTCACATTAATCCTGCTCTGCCTTTCTTTTGTCCGGTATAAGTACAGTATTCTCAATTCTCATGTTAATTGTAGCCTGGCTGATTTATCTCTGTCTCTTCCCTTCTTCTCATTTTGGTTGTCAGCATGTCTCCACTGCTAGCAGCACCACAAATAAAGATGGAAAGAAGTATGTTTAAGCATCACGTATCGGGAGAGAAAGACAAATATCTGGGTAAGAGAGAAGACAAAGGTCATTGCCGTGAAAGAACAAATCAGAAGACAGAGAAGTGGACCTGGGCAGGGCAAATCAATAGATCTCGAGACAACCAACGAATATCGCCTCTCACCACCCGGTGGCCTTACAAAGGGAAACGATCTAGAGGAAGACCGGCGAGGCGGTGAAGAAACGAACTAGATGAGTACTGGAAGGGCACCATCTGGCAGGGGATAGCGCAAAACAGGCAGATGTGGACAGGGCATGCTGAGGCCTTCGCCCAACCACAGGACACTACGGTTGCAAGATGATGATGATGATGTTGATGATGATGATGTTGATGATGATGATGATATTGATGATGATGATGATGTTGATGATGATGATGATGACGACGATGATGATGATAATGATGATGCATTCACCCCAGCAAGTGTCCCACCATCTTGAATGAAAGTTTATTCAAAACATTCAATACAAACAAGTCTAACTATAATACAAGTGAGAATGTGTATTGTACTATGTTTGAAGGGGGTAAACAGGAAGTCATTGACTTGTGTATAAGTATACCCTTGACATGTATATTTATATATTAGTGTTACGTTTATTGAACTTGCTATTCCTCTACCCTAGTAATCATAATTGATATCATGTAATGAAAGATATTCATGTTCAATATTTAAAGTATATGATAAGTAGACACATTAACACATATGGTAGTTACCGCAATGGCCGAATTTTATTTGTTCATGATTTTATTTAGATTTCCAAAACGATATATTTTTGAAATATCTTATTTCGTCGCCATCTAGCTTCTTTTTATTTTTCAAGTTAACCTTAACTGACTTCGAATATCTTCCCTCAGGTCATCCTTCCCCCTTACAGCCACCCCATGTGCTGCAATCATTGTCCGGCCTTCCTCTTTGCTCCAGTGATTCTCCGGGCCTAGTTGTTCTCATAGAGTTCCAGTCTCGACCTGTTATTGCTGCTCTCCAGTGCAGCTCTTATTACTTCTGATTGTAGGTCTGTCGTCTCGCATAAACGTCGTGTGTGACATTGCATTGGTTTGACACAGCTCTATGCTCCTAGCGCAGCTCCTTTTAACAACATTTTGTATCTGTCTTGAATGCTGCAACCCTCCAACCCCCGCTTGGAATGTGTCGATAATATTACGGTTCGATTGCGTCATTGAATGCTTGATCAGTGCAAACGTATTATTAAATACCTATGCGCAGCAGCAGAAGCCGGAGAACAACCGATGAAGAAGATCAGCTGGCCTTCAACCTCCGAGTGTTGGATGTGCTCCAAGATCCGGACATCATGGGGAAAATTAAGCTGGCGCTATTCCCAACTGAATTAGCGGAAGAGCTTGAAGAATTACAAACGACATTGACGTTAGTCCAAGAGACATTAAAAGAAAAAGACACACGCATCAGCGTGTTAGAGGCTCGGGAATTCTCCCTGGAGGAGGAAGTTGACCTCCACGGCCTGTACACGAGGCGGCCGAATCTTCGCTTCCAGGGGATCCCTGAGACCCTTAGCGAGAACACTCGGCTTCGCGTTACAATTGTTTGCTTTGAGCAAGAACATATGAGAGACCTCGTGTTCCGACAAAGAAAATTCCTGAAAAACCATCTACATCAATGAAGATGTGACGGATCGGAGAGCAACGCTGGCATACCAAACCCGAAAATTGAAGAAAGAAAAGAAGATTGGAGATTGGTGGACTTTCAACGGAAAGATACTCGTCAAGAAACTCAACGGCGCCGTTGCTGAGATCAAGTCCAAGCAGGATTTAAACGTCTATTGAATGACGAATCCCTTCACGTCTGCCATTTTGGGCACACATTACTTTTGGTTAGATATATTGAATACCTTATGGGTGTTATTTCTTTGATTGCTATGGTATCATGAAATGGTATCTTATGTTTAATTGTTTTGTTTACTCGGGCAACATATGTCAATGATCATATCCGATATATATGTATACATGTAATTTAATGGGCCACACGTTTGTTAATATAATAGGCTGACATATCTCACTATTGTGTTTTTGGTGACTTGTTCTGTTACCCTTTCTCTTGGTACTTGTATGACCTCTGCTGTACGCACTGTTCTTTTTATTGGTTTTGTTTTTGTTAATCTCAACTACTAATGTTCGTATTTTGTATCAACACTCATGTGTACCTTTCTTATCAACTAATGTTAAATACTGTGAAATAGAAGCCTTTCTGGAAGAACTTAATCTGATCAGTTTATATTTAGCTTAATACGTTTTCAGGATTGCTGACTTTTCGAGAATGATTACTCGTGTCATTGCATTACGCAATACAATACATGTAGCAGTAAAGGTGGACTGGTCATTTATTTAAACAAAACATTTAATTACAAAGTAATCTTATCTCTAAATCACTATGATAGTTTGGAAGATCAATTTATTAAAGTAACTTGTGGTGGGCTCTCAAAAGATATAATAATTGGCAACATTTACAGGCCACCAAGAGATTGTAACGAAAATTACAAACAGTACCTTGCTGAATTCACAACGATTGTCATTTGACAGAACAAATTCAGATGTTATTATTGCAGGGAATTTCAATATAAACCTTTTGAAAATAAACGAAAAAGAAATATTTGGAAATTCTTTGACACCTTATTTTCAAGTAGCTTTTACCCTCATATTACACTTCCGACCAGGCTGTCAACAAATAATGGAATCTTAATAGGTTACTTATTTTGTAAACTGATCAAATCCAGAATGAAGCCTAAATCAGGCATTTAACTAAACAATTGTCAGATCACCAACCGCACTTCACCTTTATAAGTACATGTTCCTACACAGAACCTTTGCCAAGACATAACAATTTGCGTTTAGAACTCTAATGCAACATCTAATTTGATACAGGAGGTATCCTCATCAAATATTTACAGCAACCTTGACCGATCTCCTCATGCAAACCCTGACATAAACTATATGATATACTACGTGACGTAATCAAAAGAGCAAAAAATAAACATACGCCATATAAAAGTTAAATTAAAAAAATACAAACCCAAGAAATCCAATATCACTGTGGTTCGTTCGTTATCTATTAATAAAACATACCTCACCAATGACCTCGTTACTGGTACAAACCGTTTCATGTTTGAAACAAACAATATAACACATTTTAATTTATTAATTTTATTTTTTGACGAAATGTCACATCGAATGGAGAAAAAGGCACCGTCGGCAATCAACCAGTCGGTTCCTTTGTCATGGTAATCACTATGCTGATCCGAACGTTAAACATGACTGACAGTTAAGCCATGGAAGGAATATGCAAGCCGGCCAACTAACCTCAAAACCCTGTTAGGGGAAGGAGGTGGTGTGACTTACCAAATAATCCTATGAACAGCGGAAGCAGTTTACTCTCCTCCCGACCATGGTTGCCTAAAATTAATTACAACGATCCAGACGTATCTGCACCTTAATCAGTAAATAGTTATTGTTAATGTCACAATCCCCATAAACAGCAGCTTCGCATTTGACGTTTCGTCTCTTTCCGTCGAACTTCTCGAACAATTCTTCTTGTAGATCGCCTTGTCACCGCAACAAGAATGACGTTGTGCAAGCATGAGGTTGGTTCGGAATGGAAATTTGGTTCACATCAGAAAGGCAACAAAATGCATCCGTTGTCAAGCAGAAACAATGGACATCATGTGTTGAGAGTCCCGCACCGTTTGGGTGATTAACCATATTAAATATGTATCAGAACTGCTTTAGTAATAATATAACATAACAGCCAAGCAAATATACAACTAAATATACATATTTACTTATGAAAGATGACTAACTCATTGATCATGTTCAAGAATTTAACTTATTAGGCACAACTATCCAAGACACATTAGATTGAATAGCTCACATTGATAACATTGCCATCAAAATATCACGAACGCTTCGTAAATTAAATAAGTTAAAGCACTTCATACCTATATGTGCTCTAAAGATAATATACAATTCGTTAATTGCGCCACACTTCAATTATTGTATTTTATTGTGGGGCTTTAATTATGTGTCGTGTATCGTCTTTCATAATGTATGAAGCAATTGCAACTAAAAGCAAACTATATTTTAATCTAACCGAGTACGGTATTCTGTTCTCCAATGTCAATTAAGTGTTTTCCTATGAAATGAAACAGCCTTTGATAAATCACATGTAGGCTCATAATTATTATGCTGGATTATGGCGACCTTGTGTATATTCTACCGAATCGCTTCATATTTTTACGGTGTGCACCACAGTGGGAGAATACGGATAAGTAGTCTACTGAATTATCATTTACTACTAAGTTTAATTGATTAATTGCAGTAAATATTCTTTATCCGTGGGTGGCTCTCACGCTAGCGTCTTTTGAGCCTTAGTGAGAGTCTCCAGACACAGACTAACTATTGTTAAATTTGTGTTGCATTGTGTGCTTTTGTTTGTTTATTGTCGAATAAATATAAATTGTTCCAATTCCAATTCTTGTGACGTAGACTATATTAAATATGATACACTGCAACATGACGTCACAATGACGTCATCGACATTTGAGTGAGCATAACTTCGGCTTACGTCAATGCGCCGGTGCGATGTCGATGCCCGCCATCTTCATGTCACGCTTGTTATCCATAGGCCTACAGGACATCTTTCGGTATATGATCTTTCAACCGTTCGATGAATACGACCAAGTCATTACAGACGTCGCTGGCAGACGTTTTTTTAGTTTTCTTGAAGCAGGTCGTGCAACTTACAACTCTACGGCCATTTGACTAATGACGGACGACTAACGGTACAAAAATCACAATTATAAGCCTGCGTGTTGACCGATAAGTATTGTTCAGTAAATCTATTGCGTTTCGTTGTTTTTTTATAATCTACCATATGTAGTACGGTGTTGTCGATATTGGCATATTCACAATAACGGATACACGTTCTGTCAGTAACTGTAGTAATTTCTAGCAATATGTATATTTATTGATTGAGATCGTTTAGCTTCTGCCAATAGACGGGAATGTATGTGGGAAGCAAACACTTTATAATTTATGTATATATATATATATATACATATATATATATATATATGTATATATATATATATATATATCTATCTATATAAACATACATAACGCCCGGATAAATGTAAACGCGACAGTCGTAGCTTTTGCTAAATATATTCCCCTAGATACGCGCACGCGCAGAAACGTCACCCGGGTATTATTTAATGCCCGGATAAATGTAAGCGCGACACCGTGTTGCTGCATTATTACGTACCGATTTTTCTAAACAAGTCGTTGACGTCATTTCCCCAAGTCTGCGCGCGCATCTTCTCGATCGCGTGAGCGGCCAGTAGGTAGTCGTAGGTACCGAATTCAAATTTCGACCGGAACTTGTGCGCCTCGGGAACATGCCGAATATTGCTGTTAAAATGTAATCACAATGGTGTGCTTTGCTCCTGATACGTGCAAGACCCAACAGACAAAAACATTATTTCCCATTCTATGTAATGGTCAAAACTGCATTTAATTTATTCACACTGTCATGTGTCACCGTTAGGATCCACACCACACTCAAACGCACGCACGCACGCACGCACGCACGCACGCACGCACACAAGCATGCACACAGATCCTCGCTCGCAAACATACACACGCACACACGCACACACACGCGCGCGCACACACAAGCTCGCACACACACACGCTCGCACACACACGCTCGCATACACACATACACACACATACGCACACACTCACACACACGCACGCACACAAAACACACACGCACACGACACGCACACGACACGCACACAGAAAAAACACATATACACACGCACACGACACGCACACACGCACACACGCACACACACACGCACGCACACACACACACACACACCTAATCATCTCAGCTGTCTGCTTGAATTAACCGGATTTATCTTCTTTATATATCACTCTCCTTAACTTATTAATGTGACCAATCGTAATAATGATAACAATTATGATGATAATAACGTACATATTTGGCCCCGAAATCATCACAATAAATGCTGATATATATACCCCATAGCGAAATCCTTCGTGTTTAACTTCACCCCGGCGACGACGACGCCGCGGTGGTAGGATATACCGAGGCGGTGAGCCAACACGTCCCGCAAACTCGCCCATTGCGTCCGTGCCTCGTCCTGCAGACGACGTCAGCACATCAATATGTGGTCGCTTCACACAAAAATGGAGCTAAAAGGGGCCATTCGGAGTTTGTTAACATTCACCTGTTTGTGCAGAGCGTACTAATTCCCAGACCCCTCTTGGTATTATTAGTACATTAGAATATTGGTGATTTTCCATAATAATTTAATTATGTTTCTAACAACCATTTAAGTATAATTGAGCTAAAGTATGTGGGTATGTTAACGTTTTCCTCCAAGACGGTTTGCGCCACGGGCGTGAGGCTTTCAGGGATTAATCTATGACCATTAGAAAGAAAGGTAGCGATTATTTTTGTTGAAATTCCCATAAGCCTGCATTGCTTCTTACTTAGTTTTGTTTAAATCAATTGTTCGTAACGTAAAACGTACCTTGCAGCAATCGCAGAAACGACGCGCGCGAGGCGAATACTTCGGAAAACCGGCCCACGCGTCTGTGCACGTAATGCTGCCTAGGGCAATTACATTGTCCGATCCACAAAAATACATTCCACTTCTCAACAACCAACACATCTATTAATGTGCCTAAATTCACTTTCAATTCTACCTACAACATGTTGAACTTACACCGATCATTTGCAAAAAATCGTTGTCATCGATTTAACAATAAAATCATGCTCCTCCTGCTTTTCTGTCATAAAGGGTGAGGCTGGCCTTGGTTCCGTTCCTTGATTTCAGTTTTAATTGTCTTCCTCTTCTTTTTCCTCTTTATCTTGCACTACTTTCTCTACCAACTGTCCCCATTCCCCTCTATGGTTTGCTCTCGTTCTCCACTCCTCTCCCACACCTTCCAAGTGTCTCTTTACGCAGTCCTCCCATCGCAGTCTAGATCTTCCCCGCCTCCTTGTCCCCTCCACTCTCTGGGCAGCTGCTTTCTTTGCCAGCCGTTCTCCTCCCATTCTCTCCACATGCTCAGCTCCTCACCACCTTCTTCTTAAGGTTTTCTTTTACTCCAACCTCCACCATCAATTCCTCTATTCTTCGCTTGTCAGTTCTCTTCACTCCCGCAATTCGTCTTACCCTGTTGTTTTCACAAACCTGCACCCTCTCTTGTTGTTTCTCTGTCAGTGCCTTCGTCTGTAAGCCATATATGTATGCCGCGTATTGCGCCTGTCACCCACCACACCTTCAACTTTCCTCCAAGTGTTTGACCTGCTTTTATCCTCATGCGGTGTCTGAGTTACCGTCCCCGCATATTTTACAAATGTTTACAAATATTTGTTTTTCAATCACAATCGTTATGCGCATGCTATACCTATAATCAGTAGCCGGACAACATAATGATAATTAGGTAACTTCTATTTCAACTAAGTCCCTGGAAACCAAGCTCAGATGCGTATCAGGCCAAAAAGGTTGGCTAGTCTCAAAATCGATCAGCAATATTAAAGTTGTTAATAGACGAATAGATACGCCAGGGAGCTAGAGTGCATTAGCAAGGTTAACCCCGATCCCCCTTTTCATACGCTACGTACGAATAGATAAAAGTTGACAATTGCGACCGACTCGTAATGAGGAACTGTGCAGATATTGCCGATAGCAACACAACTTCAAAAATACGTTCACATTGAAAACGAGGCAGGTTCCCAACAAATTGGCACATTTTGCTAACACGAATAAGTCAAACTGCTGGCCCGTAGAGTGGTTAATTTTCTCGGAGTGCGTTGTTCAGCCTGCAACTGATAACAACAGTACTCTACGTCATCACATGTGTCATTATGTATGTGACATCATTTCCGTAACGAATGAACCAATCAGTCACTACTGTGACATAGCCAACAAGTTCCCTCATAAATGAAACAAACAGTCAGTCCCGATTATGAAATCATTATTGATTGCATCGCGGGACACAAGCTATATATTATAAAGATACTTCCGCAACCTCTCAATTCCATGTAACCTAAATTCATCTCATACACAGGTTAGCATCGGCATCGTTTTCGATGCGTAGACCTACCACTGAGCTCTACATATGAAATAGGAAGCGTTACGTTAATTTGACATCTAGACTGGCTCGGCCGCCATATTGCTTTCCCTGTAATTTCAGAGTCCCGCCGAATCGTGGCTTAATCAGAAACGCCTACATGAGATTAGGATTGCTTCAAGCGC
>CM034543.1:13694620-13738379 GCA_020002185.1 Paraescarpia echinospica
TTTGTTTCAACTATCTCTACATAAATGACATCCATCTTGCCACCAACAAATTCAAGGCCATACGTTACGCTGATGATACCACCCTCGTCGGACCACTATGTTCTTTCAATTGCAACTCTAACACACACAATTATAATGTTGTCAGTGATAATATTAACGATGAACTAAAACATATTAGTGAATGATTACAAGTAAACAAGCTTACTCTAAATACAAGTAAAACTAAATATATGCTATTTCATTTTCCACAGCGTAATATCTCCGAAATAACATTATCGTTAAAAATAAATGGTCAACCAATAGAGTGTTTACACACATCCAACTTTCTAGGCACTACCATTCAAGAAACGTTAGACTGGACTCCACACATTGACAAAATATATAATAAAATATCACGAACTCTGGCAATTATGAATAAACTAAAACACTTTCTACCTGGGTATACATTAAAGATTATGTATAATTCATTAATTTACCACATCTCAACTACAGCATTTTATTGGGGGTTTTAATACAAATATACGTTTTAAATTGCAGAAAAGGGCAATCCGAATAATTTCCCGCAGTAAATATAACTCACACACCGAATCTATTATGAAATCCCTAAATCTACTAAAACTGGAAGACATCTTTACTTGTCAATGTTTAACTTTCTTTCATAAATTTGTACATAGACGCGTTCCTATATTTTTCCAATCGCTATTTTTACAAAATGCTACTTATCATGATTATCCTACAAGACAAAATCATCAAATTATTATCCCATTCAGTCATACTTCGAGAGCCAGATAATGTATTAGATACCACCTACCAGTTTTACTTGCCACCCGGTATTTTAGACAAAATGTACACACATAATTTCTGCAGCTTCTCTAAATACACTAGAAAGTACTTACTGACATTTTACAAGGACACTTACACGGACAAAAACTGCTGATTAACTATATGATTGTACACCACAATGGGAGTAGGAGAAATGTTTTAGTTGAAATTACCAGTGGGTGGCTCTCATGTTCAACGGCACATTTGAAAGCCTTAGTGAGTCTCCCGACAGTTTAAAAAAAATGAAAATGTTCTTACATGTTTTGTACTTATTTGTATTATATCTGTCGAGTAAAGATGTTCCTTCCTTCCTTCCTATATATATATATATATATATATATAACGAGATAAGAATGATTACATTACCCAAACACGTTGCGTCTTTAGAGTCGTTGTAAAGAAATGCATTGAGTGTCAGAGCACAGTAATATTGTTTTTATGTTTGTTCACTTATGAAAGTTTCTGCAAAATACAATATAATTGTCCATTTGTTAACGTTTTCCTATACAATCACTATCGCTATACATCGTATCGTTTCTGTTTATTTTTTACGTTGGACCAATTTTTCAGTTTGAAGTTTTTATATGGTGTGCTGTGTGTGCTGCGTGTGCATGTGTGTATGTGTGTGTGTGTGTGTGTGTGTGTGCGTGTGTGGGCGTGCGTTCATGCGTGTGTGTGTATGTGTGTTAACACAATACATCAATGCGGCGCCTGTTTAATTGCCATAATAAATAACCATCATTAAAACATATATATAGATTATCACTGTAGCATGAGATTTATAAAAAAAATATACCTTTCATAATCGTCATCGCCATTGCTATAAATGCCTACACAGCGACTCTAGCTGCTGAAGCGGTGTATTCAAATAAAACAAAATGGGACACACCAATACGAGCCATTCTCGGGGATAGCTTCCACCTTCAGGATCCATACCGGACATCAGAGACAACGCTTCGCGACCTGATGTCCCACCAGCTTGGGGTATCCGACTATCGCGGAGTGTTCGTGGCGGGAATCAACGTTTCAAACTCCGTATTTTGTGAGAAGTAAGTCGCCTGGAGTAGATTTCTCTGTAGGAAACCATCCTTGCAAGCCAGGGGTGATGACTACGTGCACCATTCCTGTCAGATCTTCTATGCATTGTAGGGAAGTTAGTTGAATCAAACTCATAATTGACTTCGCCGTTCCATCCGTGTGAACAGTGAAGGCATTCGTTCGACTCGCGCTCTAGTTCCAGGAATCCCAATATAATTAACCTTCGACCATTCTCACGAGCCGCTGAGCGGTAGTGTGCATTCAAATACCTAGCTACTTCCCAAACCACCAGAACGTCCCGGTAAGCGATATTATTGTCTGAGCTTATCTTCAGAATTTCGCAACGCGATCTGACAGGGGGTACTGAGACTGGTGCAATAAGCAGTGCAAGGATGCAGGAAACTAAGTATTATGCGTCGTTCTAGTCCGTAACCTAGTAATTTTCTGGTCAGTGGACATGCTGGTCTTGAAGGTCCTTTTTACTGTTCCATTTGAAGTGGTGAATGTGCCATTATATAAATTGTCTCTATTACAGACTACATATGTGAAGTAATTGTTGTTATTGATCTTAAAGACATATACAAATGGACAAGTTTTGTAGCATCAATCTGAAAGGTACTGTGATGTATTCATAAAGTACTCGTAAATCTGACTACCTTGATCATGAGTACAAGTACGAATATTAGTACATGACCAATACTTTCCATGAGTTCGTGTACATGTATAAGTACATCAAATATCGTTACATCCGAAACCATTTTTGTGTCCCAGGAGCCCATGTCCTCTCAACGTTTTCTGTAGTCATTCGCTTCCTTTGGCCTCTGATCTACCAATTAGTTATTTATATATATATATATATAATTAGTTAAGTACTTTTCAAGAAGGCCATTCTCCTATCTGAGATAATTGCTGGTAAACAGCCTCCAGATGGCGCCACGATAATGGTAATAGTATTGGTTTGTTGTTCCATGTCTGGGTATCAGCTAGTTTATAATAACTGGTTAGTTAGTTTGGTATTATTGTAGACTTGGTCGGTTATGTCAAGGCAGGACACTGCGCCATATAAAAGTTTCGCAAAACTTCCGGACAAGATTCATGCTGAGTCCGCTCAATGAAATGCTGGCGAGCTACGTCGTTGAGCAACTTCGAGGAATTTCCTGGGCGGAAGATATACAGACATACATATTCGACAAAATTGGTATGTGACCATCTTGGTACGAGAATGTCCCAGTAATATATTTCACAAATGAATGTATCTGGACATTTAAACAAATGTGCGGAGTTCACCAATATAATAAATATTCTTAAGCGTTATTGCAATGAATAAACTAGTGTTGTTATTTTAAATTTGTCAATAATGTTATTATTATAAACATCAATAAGTGATAATATTTGAATCCATTGTTGTTACAGATTACACACAACCACTAGCTGACTCGTACGCACGCACACACACAACACACACACACACACACACACACACACACACACACACACACACACACACACACACACACACACACACACACACACACACACACACACACACACATTCACTCACCGATACCCAAATGTGGTGACAATTGCGCGTATGTGAGAGTTGCGCATGTGCATGCGCGTGTGTGTAAAGATGTGTGTGCGTGTGTTATGTGGGAGTGAGGAATTGTTTGGTAACTAATTAAACTGTGGTATCTGTAGGAATGAGCGCGAGTCGCATTGGCCGTCGTTTGACGGACAGTGAATGGGACAACGTGGCTATTGGTAGTAAAGACGGACGGTCTAATACGGTAGAGGAAGAACATCGGATGCTCATGTAAGACAGGACCGTCTACATGCATGCATACATGCATGTATGCATACATGTATGTAAGCTTACATACATACATACATACATACAAACATACATACATACATACATACACAGACGCACACATGCACACACGCACACACGCACTCACGCACACACGCACACACGCACCCATGCACACATGCACACATGCACGCATGCACACACAGACACAACACACAAAACGTGCGCGCACGCGCGAACGCATGCACGCACGCGCGCATATGCACATACTTACTATTTCCTGCTGCCTCAGGACAATGTGCCCGGCTGGTTGCATTCTGTCTACTTCAGGTGACATGATCAAATGGTTGGTCTATCATAATCAACTGGCAAACGTAAACGTAAGTGTACATGTTTTATTAAATAAAAAATAATATATATATATATATATACACACACTCATATATATATATATATATATATATATATATATACATACACACACATATATATACATACACACACACACACACACACACACACACACACACACACACACACACACACACACACACACACACACACACACACACACACACACACACACATATATATATATATATACACTGACCTTTGTATTTCATCCTCAATGTCTAAATGGAAAGATGATGTCAGAATATCTTAAGAATTCGAAATGAAAGAAACTGGTAACAAAGACTGATTTATGTGTGTGCATATTTATTATACTTGAATTGATAAATACGATGCTATTTAAATCAACAAACATTATCGTTTATTATTACGTTTACATCCACATTGTGGAGGTGCCGGGCAGAGAGAACGCGTACAGTGCTCTCTATAAACCAACAGCTATACTGTCGCCACAACGTCAATGGGTTCCTCGCTCCTTCGTTGACGATTCGCTAACCGGGTATGGCCTTGGCTTCTACAATGGCCGTTACAGAGGTATGATACACTGCTTTCGTTTTCTTCTCCTCCTTGGCTTTTTGTCAGGTAAGTGAGCACACAATTCGGCCTTCCTCTTCTTTTACTACCGTTTATTTTCTTTGCTCTCTTTGTGAATATTTCCTTCTTCCCTTTATCTGTCTTGCCCATCTCAAACGAACTAATAAAAATATCAATGTTCTTCCTCAGTTAATGGAGTTGGTTGTACATGCACACGCACACACGCACGCGCACGAACGCCATACACAAGCGCTCACGCACACGCACGCGCATGCATACGTTCCCTTGCATAAGCCAGATGGTTTTGTTTTGCTGGCATTCAGATGAAATCCATAACTGCGTCCGTCTACGCCAGCTACCACAGACGCCTCCTAAATTTTAAGGAGGAAGCCATATCCGAGACGGATAGTGAGATCTGACATAACTGTGCAATATCCAACCACGGACCATTTCTTCCAGGCTACCGGAAGTTGTCGCACGACGGCACGCACGGACAATCTCGCTGTTTAGTCACGCTACTTCCGAAAGCTGAAATCGGCGTTTTCTCGTGCTTTAACGGTTACAGAAATTCGCAACACGACTCCACACTTGAGCTGTTAAACATGTTAGTGACAGACATGCTTTTGGGTAAGATATCTATTACAATGCCTATAATTTCGGTGACAAATGCAAACGTCTCTAGAACACACGTGGGAGTTAAACAAGGTCATTAAACTTCAGTTTACTGACATTTGCCAAGGTAGCCCTGACGTGACACCAATATGTGTGTGCGTGTGTGTGTGCGTGTGCGTCTGTGTGTGTGCGAGCACGTGCGAGCGTGCATGCGTGCGTGTGTATGTGGTCGCAGTTGGCTGACTGTGTAGATCATCTAATTCATAATTCCAAATTCCAGGCGTTACGCCGTGGATTACGCCAGCACAAGCATGCAGCTACACTTGGACACCAACAACCAGTTTTGAGCGGGAGTGGATACCAGATCGGCAGTCAATCTTCCATCAAACCAGGTATGTCCATCGCGATTGACAAAGTACTGTGTGTGGTATCCAGTCTATGTATTGTCTTCTTCCCCTTTGCTCCCTTGTGGGGTGGGGTTCATGGCATCAAATTCGTAGTTTCTTCCGCCTTTTTATCAACTCTCCCCGTCTTTCTCTGTCGTGTGCGATGATTTTCCGTTCTTGGCTGTTTAACCTGCCCCCCAAGGTCCCGTTTCATGCTGTCGTTCCATCTCAACCATGGTCTTCCTCTTCGTCGTTTGCCACCCTCTTCTGCCTTTTATGCTCGTTTTGACAGTCTGGCTTCGCTCATTATTTGCACATGTCCTGCCCGTCTCATTCTGTTTCCGACTACTTTTATCGTTAGGTGCTTTTCATGCTAATTTGGTCCCTGAAATCTGTCCTCATCCTTCCATCTTCTCGGGTTACTCTGTCTATTTTCTGGACCCAGTTGTTTTCTGCCACTTGTAGCTTCTCCTCTTGTCTCTCGGTAAGTGCCAGTGTTCCCAACCCATATATACAGGCTGGTACAACGCAGGCTCCCAACACAACCAGATGTAATCAAACAATAAGACTGTTCTAAAAGAATTACGAAAACATGAATTTCCCATCATCCTGGCGAAAGAGGGCATTGACACGTATACATTATCAATGCTGTGTGAAAGCTTCTCTTTTTGTGCAGTAACTTCGTTAACAATCCAGTAAACAAAAATGATACTACGTACTCACAATGCCAATCATTGGAATGCAATAATCTGATGACAAAATATATCTTTCAGTCTGAATGAATTGCGAAAACATGAATTTCCTGTTATCTTAGCGAATGATAACATTTGCACGCTTATCGTCTCTGCATTAGCATCATAATCAATCCAATAAACATACATGAGACAACTTATACACAAAGTCACCGGCGGGAGTGCAATAATCCGAAAACAAAATATATCTTTCAGTCGCTCGCATCGAAACGACGACTACTTCGTTGGTGTCTACAACCACTACGTGTTTGGAGACGCGCATATCACTATGGAAAACGGTTCGCTGTATTTCCGGTACCTGTCACTAGGTGGACGCCTGCAGCGCTCGCAGTGGCGCGATATGTACTACCTGCTTCTCGACCAACACTACAGCGACTTGCTCGACGCGCCATCCAGCGGGTTTCCTGTGTACTTCGGAAAGATGCGTCGGGAGTATGCCGTAGACAAGATGGCGGTGATGGCGCTCGATACGGCTTTCCCACCTGTTTTCGTCAGGCCGGAAACATCGGCCGCAAACCGAATCAATACATTGGCCTATCTGTTTACAGGAGCCTTTATTGTGGTGACAACGTTTTTTTGAAATTTTCTTTCATCCTTGCACATAACGACAGGGACGCGGAGTTGAACGAAAATATGAAAAGTCACTACCTTTATAGTTTGAGCAGACACATATGCATACACACTTGTTAGAATGTACAGCTGTAATTTTTTTCCGAATTAAGTATCTGGATCACAACATTTTCCAAGATCCATCATCTCCATTGGTAAGGATAGGTCACGCACGCACGCACGCACGCACTCACGCACGCTGCCCACGCGCCAACAGGTACGAGACGGGAGAGCTACAAGTCGGACTAGAATGAATCTACAAGCAATACCAAGTCGTCATTACTTGTGTTGACAGTAGTAATGCGAATGCACGATTTATATCTATAATAGGTAATTGAGTATAAGTTTCTAGCAAAAAATACACCGTAGGACGCGTAATTGGATGGTCAATATACAATAACAATTACATGTATTAGGTATATTATTTGATCCGGATACCTTCTTGTTGTCGTGCCAGCATAAATTCAACAAAACACCAACACAACTTCCTGCCAAAGTTTAATACATACTACAATATGAGGAATACACCTCTATTTAAGATAAAAAAGCAAAGTCATGTTATACCAGAAGAGCAATGTATTACATGTGCTTATGTATACTAATTTTCAGAATGTTAACGTTTGGTAGTTCACAAAAACATATCATGGAACAGTATTTGTTGCATTCCTTTATGAACGATGGAAGAAGTACAACATCTATGTTTCACCAACATATGTAACATTCCACAAACGTAGCTTCACAAACGGCATATTTCAGAGCTAATCATACCAGTTGCAAAACAATCAAGCTAATCGCAAATATTACGACCGCCATCAAAACGTCTCTCATTTATCAATTTCCTATCGACATGTCTACTGCAAAGAAAAGGCAGTGATGATTACCACTAACAACATTGCAAAGAAACTCGGTTCGCGTGTGGAAATCGCTCCACTTGGCTCCGACTGCATTGCTGCACTCGAATGCATCTTCATGCCTTTCTTAAATATAGGAGGTAACACTGGCTCCAGGAACGGCATTTTCACCTCGTTCACTTTATCATTGCTGCTGTTGGACGCGGCAAAAATCACGGGGAAACCGCATACACGTATACACACATGCATACATACATACACATACACTCATGTACAATTCGTACACGTTGACACACCAACATACATACGCACGCACACAAACACACACAGAAGCATTCGCACTCGCACACCACCCGCCCCCCTACCTATGAACATGCACACACACACGCACGCACGCACGCACGCACGCACGCACACACACTGTTTATTACGAGAACTCTTGTATCGAAGGAGCGATACCGAGGATTTTAATACGGACGACTGAACGTGTACTCTATGAACCAACGTCAGTTCAATACACAAAACCAGCACGTCTTGTGATTTTATGCGTTCGAGAAACATAAATGTGTTCTTCATCACATTAACCCCTTACCTAGAAGTAGGTCAAGCGCATACTGAGTCACAAGCCGGGACGTTTCCTAACATGCCACTTGGGCTGTTCGTGCACATCCACACGCTAATGGAGACATCGGGTGGCAGAGACATACGACAGTTGTAGGAGCTGTACACCTCTTCGTGAAACACTTTCCGGAAAACATACGAAACGCTGTACACCTGCCAATCGAGGAGTTTAACACGAGTTACCTGAATTAGAGTATATACTAATTACTAGCGGAATTGTCCATCCATCGGATGGCGCTGATTACGCACAAACGCTGCAAACGGTTTCCTGAACAATAAACCGTGTGCACTATAGCATTACGGAAGTCCGTCCGCAAAGCATTGTGGGCTTATTGGCGTCAATACATTTTTGTGCCGCCATTATCCCATGTTAAAAGCACGGAGTTACATTGACAAAAACTGTACGATTGTTCTCAACGCCACACGCTCTTTCTACAACAATAATTTGCTCCAAGCTACGCAATTGTCGTACACGTGACGTCGCTTAATTAAACCGCTTACTCTCTGTGTGATCGCAGCATTAGATCCCTTAACTCCGGACAACGCGGGATTTCGAAAAATAAAGGCTATAGGCTTCTTCCGAAGGGTCGTAGATTAATTCCTGAAAGTTTGGCGACCGAAATGCAACCGTTTTTGAGGAAAACGTTAAAGTATACGTATACGCTAGCTCGATAATAGGCCTAAGTTAGATGTCAAGAAAATATTACTTCATGTGTATGTTATCCATGTTATCTAGGCATAGGGCCTACAGCCCATGGTAAACATGATGCATATCATGTATGCATGACACTTACCGTGTATTTGAAATTGGTATTCGAAGTAGGATTTTTAGCGAGGCGACATGTTGCAGGAATCGCTACGTAGAGTTATTTTAGGGTTAGGGTCAATGTCAGAGTTACTTTAGGTTTAGGAATGGTTTCTCGGGAATGAAACACGAACGTATATTTGGAAAACAATTGGAAATATTTGAGGGAACAATTTTGAAAAAAGGTAGCGTTTCCTTGAACTTGTTTTAAAGAAGCAAAATGCGTAGCCAATTTCTGTTTTGCTGAATTTGTGTCGTCATCGTTGTCATATCTAGGAACATCTGTGGTGGAGATGTTACCTTTGTATCTGCCAATGATGAAGCCGGGTCCATACGTTCCCCACGTGTCCTCCACCGGGAATACAGGAGGCGATATTCTAATTCTGTTGCTGATCGAAGTCCATAAATACAGGTCACTTAGTGCTTTCATCGGAACGATCTGTTTGCCTTGTTTGCCCTGAAAACACGACGTAATTATCTTACAATCTTCCCGTAAAGAATGACGTCATGTGATAAAAAAAAAGTAATTTCAATTTCCGTCATGTGACAATAACAAGTAATTCCACACAGACCGCGGAAAACGGTTTTCCGAAGTATTCTTATATGACATTAAAAACCTGATGTACGTTTCGTTGTTACAGCCTTACACTATGTTTGATGTAGACTTTAAACACGATATTTAATCGTCCTGTTTCTAATTAGTAAATAAACAAGACGTCACCCGTTTTTATGCGGGAACGGCATAATCAGATATGACAGAATACGATATTAAAGTGCAATCTAAACACACTATGTCATTATCATTTTCCAATACTGAATTATTCAAGAAATGGCATAAATAAGAAATACAAGACTGCAATTAGCTTTGTTTCAAAAGTACAATTAATATTTTAGGTATTGGCAAAATATGGTAGCATTTAGTTTTGTGTAAATAGCATAATAGTCAGCAGTTCTACGTGGATAAAAAGGTAACTAATCAGCTAATACTGATAGAGCCTAACTCGCGATCACTTAAAAAGTAAAGGTAAGTTCGTATATAGTGCAGTACCCACTGCTTGGGACTGCTCAAAGCGCTTTACACTTTACTCCCTGGCATACCTGTTCAATCGAACACCATCTCGACGTCCTTAGAAGCATTCAGCCACATTGCAATTATTGCGCGAAGACTACTCTTACCCACTTATACACCTCTGCCTATAACCAGGTACTCATTCGTACAGCGGAGTGAACTGGAACAACGTAGAGTGAACGAAGTTGACCACGGCAGCACAGGATTCGAACCCAAGAGTACCAATAAATGGTCAGAAAGTAGATAAATATCTTTTTTATTTACAGCTGGATTTTGCCAAATAGATTACAATAACAATATTGGTTTTTACATTTTGCGAACACACGCACCTTTCCACCACTGAGGTGGAACTTCATCCACTTGGCCATGTCAATAGCTGTGGAGAAAACTTAACCAAACGGACACAACTTGTTAATCACCCTACAACAGAGATGACAACGATTAACTATCATCGATAAGTAGTTTCTGTTTAATATCGCCAAGGTTATTATTGTCATTATAGTTGTTATATAAATAGCACGAATACCGTGTAACATTACATTAAACGTTAGGCAACTATTTAAGTTATGTAATATTAGCAATTGTCTATGTGTGCATTTGTAGCTAATAGTTGTATTAATCAACTGTTTCAACACGCAGCATGTTGTGAATCGTAAAAACCTGCCTATTTTCAATATAGTAAACAAAAGTCACACAAAGAAAGTGTATTAAATTACTAAGTTAAGTTTTGTAGTCGTTATTATGTAGAACTGTTATTTGTAATGTTAGCACTGCGAACATGATATGTTATCCTTGTGACTATATTAGACGTGTACACAGACAGGGTTGCATTGATCCTGTCAGAAGCGGACAACAATTAGCCACGCACGAGTTCGGTATTGAGGTCATATCGTCATTGGGGGTCACACTGACCTAGGACCAAGTGACACTAGTATTGGCATCAGTAGGGTGGCTCCCGTGATAGCGGCATATAATTTTCCTAATAAGAGCCTCCCTGACCTTACAATGAATATTATATTGTAGTTTATGTGCTTATGATGGTCAAAATAAATACTGTCTGTCTGTCTGTCTGTCTGACCTTCAACCGGATGTTAACTTTGTGACTGTACTAGATTTGTATACATGGCTAATTTGTAGACTATTGACCTGGTAGCTCAGGTCTAAGCCAAACACGAACTAGAATGATAAACACATCAACAAACATTTGTTGAGTATGTTGGCTAAATTGATAAGACAAACTTATGACTCTGTGTATTTAAGTGGCGATAAATGACGGGAAATGTAAACACAAATATGAACTCCCTACCTTCCTTATTTTTTCATCGAAAAAATAAGGAAGGTAGTATAGGCCAATGTGAATATATGGTTTATGAATGGATAATTGAAATCTTTTAGTGATGTCAATACACTATTACACACAAGAACATTGCGCAACATAGCCTTATTTTGCATATTAGCCTGTAGGCCCCGGCATATGAAATGCACTTTTATTGTGACCAGTCTGATGCATGAACAGTTTAAAAAAAAAAAATTGGTCATGGATAACGAATTATATTAGAAGATCAGAAGAGTGATTTCGTCTTATTGTATCCTGAGTTACACATATGTCAAGATGTATTAATGGTTCTTACGGCAGTCGATCAGCCTCTGGCATTGCTATGTATTCGCCATTGTTGCGGAAATAAGATTTCGCGGTATTCTCCCAATCAGACGGCCGGGATTTGTCAGACATACGTGGCGTAATAGAGAAAACAAAGATACGTCTCAAACAAAGTCACATATATACCAAGATGAGTGATGAAACGTTGATATATATGTCGGCTACTACAAAAACAATTATGGAGTATTTTGTGTTCAAGTTTATTATAATACACGTCATAGGCTTCGGAACGTGGAGAATATATTACTGCCAATTTCAACTGTTTTGGTTACATTGAAGTTATCTTTAAAACAAATGAAAAGTCTACAGCGACGAAAATTGGGGAAGTTACTCAAAACTAGCGATCAACATTTCCCGTATATACACAGCCATGTTAAATACCACCGTGGCATTTACGCAGACAATCAAGACCCGGCGGCACATCTAGACATGC
The DNA here is from genome assembly GCA_020002185.1 of Paraescarpia echinospica. Lineage (NCBI taxonomy): Eukaryota > Metazoa > Annelida > Polychaeta > Sabellida > Siboglinidae > Paraescarpia > Paraescarpia echinospica. The sequence goes on from CM034543.1 coordinate 13,707,034, forward strand.
TGTGATAAGTGCCATTCAGGTTCGGATCATCAAGGCCCTCGTGGTTTTCCGTGTTAGATAGTTACAGACTACCTGACATGAATTGCCTACCGGTGATATGACTACTCGTAATACGACTATTGGAGACATGACCTCTGATGTGTTATTACTGGAGACTTGACTACAAATGAAATGACTACTGGTCACATGATTAGTGGTGAAATGACTAGTGGGTTTTTTACTATTGGTGATATGACTACTGGATACATGATTACTGGTGAAATGACTATTTGTGAAATGACTACTAGACACACGCCTTCATGTGACGTGACTACTGGAGACTTGAGTACTGGTTAAAATATTACTTGTGACAATTATACCCGTGTCGGGATTAATGACTAATGTCGATATGACTTCTAGTAACATAGTTATTGGGTACATAACTACTGGTGAAATTAATATTGGTAACTACGTGTGACGTGAGTACTGGTGACATGATTACTGGACACGTGACTACTGGTAACCAACATTAAAACTATCCATGTAATAAGATTAATTACACAATATGTCCCAATTTCATATATCTCGCTGCCATCTCATTCACTGCTATCATGCTTGTTTATAGTATTGGAAGTTTGATAAATCTATCATTGTTTGTGATGGATGGCACAATCCATCCACTAACCGCACGCACATATAATAGACGGATAGGAGGAAAAGCTGATGTGGACGTTACGTTCACCAATCATATGAGGATTACGGCAAATAAGAGTGTCTTCCTTGCAAACCAAAACAACAAGCACAATTTCATCTTTGTTGAGGGAATATTTGTAGCACAGGATGTCAAACAAAACCTGTCCAGGGTGATATAGATCAGGTGATTTTTTAAACAGCAGTCGAGTCTGCAACAACGGTTAACACTGTTCTGGTGGGGGTGACTCAAATCTGGTTGTCCTCCTCTGTGTTCATGCTGGCCCAAATGCCCGCAACTTGTTCAAACATAGTGAAGCAACGTCAACCGCAAAGAAGGACTATGTGGGAAACATAGATACCGTAACGGACCAGCTAGGCAAATATATGTGTAACAATATAATTTTCACCCATGCTATATTAGGATGTAACAGCACTTATCGGCTACTCGGCCTTGGAAACGGAGCATCTCTGAAGAAAATTGGTTCCTGTCAGCACCAGAGGCAAGATGAACAGTTTGGGACGCATGACGCTTCAACACAGCAAGTTGTAGCAGAAGATGAGATGGTGCTTGTATGCCTTTACAACGGAAACTGGAAGACAGTGTCGATTATATGAGGTGCAGATGGTTTTGTGAGAAGGTGACAGTCAAGAGTTCGCACATTCACCCAAAAATCTTACTTCCGACATTTTCAGCAGCACGTTATCATAGCATGCGGGTGTACCAGCAAATGTAGGAGTGGATATGTGTAAGCTACTTGAGACTAGTAGGTTGGGGATGGAAGACGAGCAACGGTTATCTTCTTCCCGTCATGACAGACCTGTCTGTCTCCACCACCTGATGCCGAGTTGCACATAATCCGGTGTAACTGATCCACATATTGCACTTTGGAAAGTTGCACATGTCGCAAGAAAAACCTCGAGTGTTCCCTTGCACGTAGTCAATGTCGTGACACAGGGTGCTCAAAGTAAATCTAGAGTTACGTCAGTGATGACATGAGGAAATGGACGATAAGTAGTCATACGTTTGTCGAAGGAGAGAAAAAAACCCCAACTAATCTTGGTAATATACTGGGCGTTTTGTCTTGTTTTTAATTTTAAGGTTGAATGATTTCATGACATTCAGACGCTGGTTCTAGTTTCAAAAAAATCATTTAGTCGGAATTGCTGCGTACGTACTATTAATGAGTACATAATACATCGATTTTACATCAATACAATGTTTGTGTGGAGCGCGGTGGCATTGGACTCTCAATCAGACGTCTGGAAGATGAGGTTCTTCCCTTGTGGCTTTCTTCGAAATATTCCATGTATAGGCTCGCCACTATCGGGGATACCGGTGACCCCATGGCTGCACCCTTCATCTGTTTGTAGAACACTCCGTCGTAACTGAAGTACGTTGTGTTCAGACATATTTCTACTAGTGTGACGATCTGGTTCACTGATAGTTCACATCATCAGTCTTTCAATGTTGTGGCCTGGTTTAATCGATCCCTGATCACAGATATTGCCTCTGTCACTGAGACACTAGTGAACAGAGCTGTCACATCAAAATACAATTTTTTTCTCCAAAAAGTCGACTCGGAATGGTGGCTAGACACTTTGCCGTCTTGTATGCAATACTGCCTATACTCGATACTATCTCACTGGTACACTGCTGTCCTTGTGGATCTTAGGCAATCCATAGAACTTGGGGACTGTTTCCGATGTTGGGTAGATCCTGTGGTATAGGGCCTCCGAAATTGTACTGGTCCTTCTCCACTCTTTCATGGTGTTAACTAGTTTGCCTCTGTACACTCTTTTCAATTTCTCAGAGGTGGTAACATCTGCTGGTAATTTTGTTATCTTAGCGTCATATAATGTGGTCTTCATTATCACTGCGCCGGTAGGATTGTGATCACCCTGTCCCTCTTTAACGTTGGCAATGCTTTCATAGCGTCCAGTGATACATTGGGTCTGTTCTGCTTGAACCTGTGTTTCATCACGGCTTTAGCTACATCACTTCTCAACCCGTCGGCCTTATGTTTCTCGTTGATGTTCTTACATGCCGATTCTGTTGCCGTAATCAGATCGTCTACGGAGAGGCTCTGTGGCGTAACCGCGAAATGTAACCCTTTCTTCAACAAATTTACTTCGCCACTGTCTAACTGTCGGTTTGCTACGTACTGAATTATATGTGGTAACCTGTGTAGTTTTTCTGAATCTCACAAGTAATACACTGAACTTGAATATTTTTAAATACCATTTCAACAATTATGATATGATTGCTGAGCCTTCATTCAGGTAAAGAAATAGCATGCCCACTAGACCTTTGGAATGTACTTTGGCGAGTCTCGGTGGTGGGTGGTGGGTGGTTGGTGGTGGGTGTTTTTTTGGAAAGCCTCAAGGCGTCGTTTTTGCGAGCCTCAATCGATCTCAATCTTCCTGAAGTACAACATTCCGTAAACCCTGGTTTCCAGGTGGCTCTCAAAACCCGGGCTACGAACTGGAAATAATTATTGTCATGGCCAACTGAAAATGGTCATGTTCGGTAATACAATACTGAGTTTTGAGTTCAGCTTTGTGTTCTGCCAGTCATTTTGGGACATTAGAACACTCCGAGTGTGCTGCCTCAGGGTAGACAAATGCTGCTTAGCAACGTATACGAAGCAGTGGATTTCGACAAAAAGCTAACGCCAATCAAAATTCATGCTGAGAACAACTACATTTTACTATTCAAATCCACTGGATAACAATGTGGCGAAGACGATGCGCTGATCGAAGATGCCAACCATAAAGTTCGGTGTATGTATACAGGACAGTCAGCAGAACAACTTATGTGATCAATTCGTCGACTTCGCTGCTTTTTTGGCAAGTCCGTTATTGCTCCGCCTGACGTTTTCGAAGTTGTCGCAGTCATTTGGAGTTGACAAAGCTGCCTTGCAGCAGAATATCTAAGATTGCAAATTATAATTGTACCCAGTAGGGGTTTGCGTATTGTGTAGTCTCGCCTCGATTATCCTGGCGCCGTGAAGCGGCACACTCACCCGTCCCTACAGCCTGGCATATTAATGGTTTTGCAACGTTATCCGCTAGGCGGCTTTACCTCAAATCTGGGTAGAGATCATGATTGGTTCGGAGGTCAACTATGAAACAGACAATTAAATGCGAATAAACTTTTATCAGGTAATACTATGCTTTCGATATTACTCAACATTTAACTTTTGTTGAAACAAGTAACACAATAAAATAAACCGAAATGACATTTATCGTTGTTGGATTGTCAACCTGTAGAGACCAGTCTAAAGTATCTACTTGTGGTTTGGGTTTGTCTTATGTATCCTCTAGGACGTATGTATTATCTGATGTATCCACTAGGTGTCGGTGCATTGTCTAAGTCTCTAAGGTATCCACCAGGTGTTGGTGTAATGTCTGATGTATCTCCTAGGGCAGTGGTTCTCAAACTTGTTTGCGCCATTACCCCTTACCCTAGACCTACCAGGTACTTTAAACGCGGTGATTAGAGAGGGTACATCATTAATTGTAGTATGTTTTATAGCAGGTGCACACAAAAATATGTTTTTATAATATAAGTCATGTCAATGACTGTGGTGCAGCTCATTACAGACAGAAGATTATCCACCTCCGTAACAGAGACCATGTCAATGACTGTGGTTCAGCTCATCACTGAGAGAGGTTCGTTCACCTCCCTGACATAGGCCTAGTCAGTGACTGCAACACAGCTCATCACATCCACTCTCCAACAAGGTCATGAATCAGATAGAAAGTTTTGGTGCTGACTCATGACCGTCATAGTAACTGTGTAAATATAAAATATATGAATTTGACTACAACACAGTGCAAAGTGCACGTTTGTCTGTCTGTTATGTTTTTATTTGAATTAAAAATAAGGAAGATAATTACAGAAAACCCATATCAACCCATACGTAACCAGTGCATGTGAACACTTGCAAACTTTGATTTACGAAGATCTTAATTCACAATAACTGATATGGTAAAGCAATCGAGCTAATTTAAAATATGATTTGAATCGATTAGATTAGAAACGTTATCCATATATTAACGCTATATCGATGTGCCTACTGTAAGTAGAAGACAATGACGATTGCTGCCAATGACGTTACCAGGGAACTTGCTTCACGTGTTTGAATCACACCGTTCGTGATTATTTTCCTCCCTTTCTTAAATACCGGATGCGTGTCCGTTTCCAGGATCGAAAGTCGTAAATGGTCAATTTTGCCATTGCTGCCATCGGACTCTGCAAATATCACAGTGAAACCACGAGGGCAACCGAACAATATTTTTTCTGGGGTGAGTGGGTGTTTAAGGGTCATATAGAATGTATCTCGTGTCTCCGAAGCATTAAGGGGACCATGCATAAGGAGACCAAATTTGTAACGCAAAGAATCGCCTTCGAGATACACGCTGAAGTTGCCAAATGCCAAGTGTTCATAGACTCCGATGTACTCAGAGTTAGGGCGTTGTTGCACTGCGTCTGTGGCGTTTTTAGGCAGCTTCGGATCGGTCTTGTTGACCCACGGAGCGGGGAAGGTGCAGGCTGTAGTTACGTTCAACCAGGGATCCACGTCTGAAACACATAATAATAATAATGACAATACTTTTTACATTATTATTATATTAATCAGAGGTTTCTTGAGAGGTCAATAAACCCAATAATTATAATAATAATAAACTTCTATAGCGTCTACATCCCCAGGAAACTGAGCTCAGAGGCGCAACATTCAAGAATCATTGGGCAAAATCGTTAACATGGACAAACAAGTGTTGTCATTAGTGCAAGGGACCGCCGAAAGTTAGGGTGGGAATGCAATTTCAAATAAATTGGTCTTCAGTTTTTTACGAAAGGTAATAGTCTCAGATGATTTTAAAGTGATAGGGAGTAGATTCGTATATAGGTCTTCTTAAAATACTTCTTTACTATATGTATTTTATAAATGAGTGAACGCATAAGCATGTGTGTGGTGTGTATCAGTCTATGTCCCTCTTTATCGCTCTCTATGTTTTTTCTGTCTGTCTGTCTGTCTGTCTGTCTCTCTCTGTCTCTCTCTCTCTCTCTCTCTCTCTCTCTCTCTCTCTCTCTCTCTCTCTCTCTCTCTCTCTCTCTCTCTCTCTCTCTCTCTCTCTCTCTCTCTCTCTCTTTATGGTTCTCACCCTCTGTCTGTCTGTCTATCTGTCTCTCTCTCTCTGTGTCTCTGATTCTTTCTCTGTCTCTGTCTAACTCTGTCTGTCTCTCTCATCTCTTTCTCGCACTCTCTCTCTCTCTCTCTCTCTCTCTCTCTCTCTCTCTCTCTCTCTCTCTCTCTCTCTCTCTCTCTCTCTCTCTCTCTCTCTCTATATATATATATATATATGCACTGTATATTTCTAACGGCAAAACACACATCAGCTATCCAGTTTTGCCACGTTAGGCAGATTGCTTTTTTTTCAACATATCAAAGCAAGGCTGATCTGCTTAAAGTATTGGCACCTGGTTGAGTAGATAACAACACGTTTTATATTACAATTTAAGTTACTATACGTAATATAACCTGGAATACAATTATATGTTTAATTTTCAAAAAACTGTTTTGGTAATTTTGAGATAATTGTTTTCGGAGGTTGTATATCATATAATCTATCATTTGCACGTATTTAGCGATATGCCTCGCATTACAATTTTTCCTGCAACACGCTTTCCTCTTATTGTTGTCTATGATGTTCGCCTCTTGTGCTTATTTGTTACATCAACTAATGGTATGTGACAGATAGTTCACCAAGAGAAACATATACTTTTAGCAACTGTGATATATTAAACTTAACAACATGTTTCAACATGTTAAATTTCAATATAGCAGAAAGTCACTCGAACATATCTGCTCGAGAAGTCGTTTGAAAATGTAATCTTTATAACATTGAACTCTTACCTAGAAGTAAGTCTAGCGCAAACTGATTCAAAAGCATGACCGCCACCCATCCATCCTGACCCCCTGGACTGTTTGCACACACCCACGCGCCAATGGAGACATCGGGTAGAAAAGTCATGTGGCAGTTGTACGCGTTGTAGGCGCCTGTGTGATATACCTTCCTGTAGCCTGGAGAAAGAATGCACCAATATTATACTACGTAGTACATGCCTGATCTATACAATTGTGGTCAGGTTAGGTGGTGGTGCGACTGTTGAATATATATATATATATAAATATCTTATAAATACATATATATATATATGCGTGTGTATAAATGTATATATATATATATGCGCGCAAGTGAGTGAGTGCGTGCGTGTGTGCGGGGGTTTGTGTGTGTGCGTGTATCTGTGTATATATGTGTGTGCGTGCGCGCACGCGTGTGCGTGTATGTGTGTGTGCGTGTGTGCGCGCGCGCGCGCACTTGTGTGTTTATGTAGTTGTGGGTGAGTGTGATGAAACACGCCCAGCACAAACACTCACTAAAAACATTGTATTTATCTAAAACGAATGTAGATAGAAATAACATCCGATTTCAGTAAACGTTCTTTTGATATCAGTCATAATCCATGTAATACGTTGTCATTATCTTGTTATTTCGAGTTCTTGCCCCCTCCCTTGCAAATTACATGCACTTATTTGTGAATTGTCTGACATTTCCAAAACTTGTACACTGCCCTCGTCCGCATTCTTTCCATCGACATCACCATTGATTGATGTAAACCCAAGCCCTAGGCTTCGCCGTTTGCAGTGTCCAACTTCGACAGTTGTTGTCGACTAACTTGTGCCATGAAGCCTTTGTCTTCAGGCACGTCAATCTGTTGTCGGAATAAATAGTCGTGTTTCTATTTCGAAGCACCCTGCGCCATACCACACGTCAATTATGAACTGTTTCTGTTTGTCCATATTTCTAATAGTTCAACTTTCCGAGAACCATACTGCGCCACCCTTCATATTAGCGGCCTGACTCATTACGTCTCCTAACTTAGATTGATCTATCTTAAATTGTACTTTCACATGTCAAATAGCTGTCACGTGACACATCTGGCGATTGCCAATTGACGTATCCATCACGTGATCTGTTGCCTAGCAAAAACCTCCGTCAAGCCATCAAAAAAATGGATCCAAACACGTAGTGGGTTTGGTCATTCCGTCGTATATTTTGTTGAAATTGCAAACCGCGACGTACTGGATACATGAACACACGAACATAAGAACCCACACAATATGATTTAGCAGAATGTTATTCGTGTTTGTTGAAGTTACTAATTTATGCATGCTAGACAATGGAATAATGCAATATTAAATGAAGGTTGGTGTTTTTTAGGATATATTTTGCACTTTAACCTTCATAATATCCATACACTTTTAACAAATTCGAAGTCAAATGATCTTACGCGAAAGTTGAGTTATTGTTGCGGACACATCAGCGATCTTTGGCGACATGTACATCGTCTTGTTAAATATACATCGTCTTGTTAAATGTACATCGTATATTTACCTCTGTATCTGCCAGCGATGAAGCCGAGTCCGTACGATGACCTCGCGTCCTCAATCGGGTAAGTAGGAGGCGCAATGGTGCTTTGAGGTAAGACCGAACTCGGTTTATATAACTCATTTAGTGAACTCGTTGGTACGATCTGCTTGCCTTGTTCGTTCTGGAAAGACAATTTGACAGTCGTGATGACATTCTTCTCGTCTTTGCATTATTGTTTGCGCTATTTTATGGCAATTCGTCAGTTAATGCAATTGTGTGAATTCATGCCAGATGTTGAGTGTTGATATTAGACATTGCATGACCGAGGTTAATGATAATAATAACAATCATAATCATACGTTATTCAGATAATATAAAACGGTCGGAATTAGACATGGTGTTTGTTAAACAAAGATTTTAGTCTAACGTGGATGATGCTAGGAGTTCATACACATAAATGGCTGCCTCTTTCAAGAAAAGGAAGGCTACGATTTATCAATATAAAATGCTATCGGAACAGCAAGAAATGTAAAAATATCTAACGATACTACATCTTAATCTAGCTGACATCGGAATGGTCAGGATCCAATACAGTTATAATTTAAAAACCATTTTTTAGCAAATTAAATACTCTACATCATAAAATAGTTGACCTTTTGGCAACCAGTTTTACGAACACTCGCACCTTGCCACCACTTAGGTGGAACTTCATCCACTTCGCCATATCAATGGCCGTGGAGAAAATACAACCAGCCGGACATACCTTGTTAATAATTCTACAAACAACAATAACACGATGCTGAATAACAGTTAATGTCACTGTTGAAATAATTAGTTATGTCGATATTGCCATTGATTAGTGTTATTATAGCTGCTTTTAAAGTTTGTCTGCGTGAAGTCGAGGTGAAGGGAATCAATGTGTTATTCAACGTTATTGGTCATTTCGTGTGAACGCAACCAATGGGCGTGGCATTCATATCTTCAGTTTTTAATGACTGAATCAATGTGATGAAAGCCTTTGGTAAGACAAGCAAACATCCACAATTTGAGTGTTCTAGCTCCAGTAGTTTTCGATATACGGAAGTTAGAATTTTTTTACTTCTTAAAAATAACTAAAATTATTCATATTTCACAGGTTGATATACATTGAACTAATCAACCTTTGTCAATGAAGTTTTGTGGAAGTGTTCTCTACGAAGAGTAGATCACAAACATGTAATTAGAACATAATAGCAGTTTATAGTTATTGTAATGATTTATTCAATAAGTCATTCGCCAGGTGGTTTTCAGACCTTGATTGTGAGCAAAATATACTCACCTGATAAACCAGTTGTATATATTTAGTATCTATACATGCCGGTGTGCAAAACAGAGCAGTAAGACAGGTCTGGTTGTCTTAATTACGAATATGGACATAGCACCACATTTCAAATTGCCATAACTCGAAAACTAGTGGAGCTAGAACACTAACATTTCGGATTCTTGCGTATTTTACCAACGACTCATAAATTTAAGTCATTAAAAATTGAAGAGACGAGTGACATAAATTTCTGGAATTTTTGTTGCGTTCACATGGAATGACCCTTGTCTAAGCTGGCACATTTATTTGATAGTGTATTTATTTGTGATAAGCTTTATGCAAACACGTTGCACAATTAACGTATATACCTATACTACTTAATAATATAATGTTCACTGAAATAACTACGACAGCGATGTCAAAGCACATCATTGTCATATTGTTTTTATTTATAAAGCTAACTGGTTCACATGTTACTTGAAACAGAACAGATGCAGCTAAATCTTACTGCACATTCGCATCCAATAAACGTCTTACCGGATGAACGATGTTAATTTGGTATTTTGTTTAGGTCAACCTACGTATTCCAGTAACAAAGCATTGAAAATGTCACGATTTCATTTGAAGGTGCATTCAAATGCACGCACATTCAAACGCGTAATAGGAGGAGCCAAGCCCAGACATGAATCCGAGAACGCAATCGTATAATTGAATGATACCATATCATATGAGGTACGCACTTGTCCAGATTATGGTATTGTATACATACAGAATTATAAAGTAATGCAGGCTTAATTATTCAGTGATGCAGGAATTCTCATCTGTCATGTTGTATACGAATCGCACAATACAAATAATACGATGTTATAGTAACACATGCCATGTACAGAAAAAGGCAAATGTTCATGCTAAATATACATGTTCAATGTTCTTAGTGACAACAATCACGAAACATTACAATGCTTTTTACATGCATTTGCTTATTTTGTTGTAAGCATGAATAAAGTATAGGAGATTACTCCCGTGATATGGTCATCTCGCTGTTCGCAAAACACTCGGTAACTGTGTGCAAGAGGATTAAATTACCCACGCAATTACAGCAGTAGGAAATAACCGTTAGACCAGCCGACATTAGGGGCACCAAGCCACGCACTTTACGTCTGAGTGTTAATAGATTGATCAGAGAACTTCGGAAAACAAACGCAGAAGCATGTCAATTAAGGTGACACTTTTGAACACAACTGAATTCAACTGATTATGTAGTTCATTAAAACATCATAAAGCTGTCTGTTTTTGGTATGTTGGTTAAATGTATAGGATGACCTTAACAGCCTGCGTTTGTAAGTGTCTGTGTGCGAGACGTAAACAAAGATATTATCTCTAGGCTTGCAACGTATAATCAGAGATTAATCTAAAAATAAACACTGTGCTCGTGTAAGCAAGACATTTACTGATCACGCAGAGGCTGCAGGTGATTTATATATCTCGCGAAAGCGTGGGACAGTGAGATATATTAATAGCAACATTGAGGTGGATGGGTATATTGAAGCCATATGTTATAATTGTGTCAGGCGTCAGGAAATCGGAGACTTCGTTAGAGTCTTCCACTTTGACGCCACATTCTGAATAAATCACTCGCGTTATATTTTTAATTGTAGTTGAAGATGCTTACTGTGTCTTACATGATTAGTTGTATATCACCTACACAATATATTTATGTAATTATATTAGAAAACCAAAGCGACGCTGATTGCATCTTATTGCACTCGTAGGTGCATCTATGTCAATATGTAATAAGAATTCTTACGGTAGACGATCATTCTCTGACATTGGTACGTATTTCCCATCGTTGCGAAAATAAGACGTTGTAGTATTTGCCCAGTCAGACGGCTGTAGGTGCGAAGACACGCGCGTATCAGACATACCTAGTGTCAGCGAGAAAGAAAACACACGTTACATACACCACGATGGACAACGAAAGTGTAATATTACCAAGGCAACCGTTGTGTGCATTCCTTTATATTTAATTTATAGTTGCATTCTGAGATAAACAACCATTTGTAGCTGTTTTTGAGAACGAATATGCACAAGATGAAAACTATTTACTACTTTGATCATACTGGCTACAAGTGTTCAACCTTGACCCCTACAAATTTTCTGGTCAGCCGGACTTGTAACTTCCAAAAGTGATATATATTATATTATGTGAAAACAATGTATATGGTGTTGAGGAAAGTTAACTTTCTTGGTAATGATACATCACCATCAGATACCGTTCGTGATCTAGGAGTTGTCTTTGACAGTGATTTCAGCAAATTTTGGGCAAAGTAGTTGACCGCTTTGCCGAGTTATTGAATGCCTGACGAAGTGAAATGATGAACGGTTATTATTGTCTCAGCTCTCATAAAAAGCGTAGGCCTACATTGTATATTACAATAACATTATGAAATCTTTGCATTTGAATTAGCTACCGAACATAGTTTCTAATGCGTTGCCAGCGCACGCACCAAGAGCTTTAAAGAGTGTATCAGTGACGTCATCCTCCCATGTTTTTCCTCGCAGTCTCTCCGTTGCGTATCCCGCTAGGACGTACGGGTAATTGCTATATTCGAATCGGGTCCGGAAGTCGTATTTCACGGGGAAGTGTTGTAGTTTTCTGGAGCAACAGAAAGCAGGCTTGACAGTTGTGACGAAGTTAACGCATGTAGGAATATATTCTATGTAAGAAAAAAACAGGCTTGACAATTGTGGCAACATGAAAACGTATAGGAATATTATAAATAGAAACATCGTATTATTATCTCGCATGTTATACACTAGTCGAACAATGAGCGTACAGTAGAATATAAATTGCTATCAAAACCTCTAAGGATACCACAGTACAATTGCACTGCTTCTGTGGTTTAGCCCATCCAGTGGTATAATATATGTCAGTGGTCCGTCTAATGTGTATAAGCATTCCAAGTCGTTATCCAAGCTCACTACCTAAATACGGCATATAATGCGCTAAATCAGCGTACATACCTATACTCACTTCATACACAAGTCTGCCCTGCTCACATTCATGACAGCTGTTGTCACGCCCCAATAGCTGGGCATTCCCAGTCGGTGTGCCAGAATGTCCCGCATGCTTGCCTTCTGGGACCGGAAGTCGTCCTGCAACCGGAAGTCGTTGCCCAGGATCTCCCGGAGAGGCTGGTCCCACTTCAGTTGACCCTTGCTCACGGCGTCCGCCGCTATGGTCGCGGTGAACGCCTTCGTCAGCGAGCCAATGTTGGTTCGGGTGCTGTTCGTTAAAGGTAGTTTGTTTTTCCGGTCGCGATAACCAAATCCTTCTGCGAAAAGTGTGTGTCCATCCTGCGTAGGTTTCAAACACATGTATTTATTACTGTAATGCGCTTTGAGCAGTCCTTAGGACTCGATACTGCGCTATATAAGAACCTACCTTTACTTTTTTTACCAAGGATATCACATAAACACAAAATGTAAAAAGTACTTCTAAGCACTCAGGAAGGCGCAAAAACCAATTCTGCTGTCAAATTAGTAAAGATAACGTAGCTCTCTCTCTCTGGAGACTTATCAATACATGTTAGTGTCACAGAAAGGACAAACAAACTTCACACGGACACAGTTCTCAGTACAAAGGCAAATGTAATAGCACTTTCTACACGACAATAATGGATGTGTGAATATTTGATATGAGGGTCATTGCGTAAGAATAACTGTTGCGTAACAAAATATACATTTGTAAGTATTAACGGTACACACGTAAGTCAGACGGTGTGTATAACCATTTAGGGTTGCACTATTAACGGTGTACTCAGGAACCAGATAAACATGATATTGGCCAATGGGACCTGTGATGAAGTCTATGCATTTACTACTAAATCAGAAGAACAAATAACACATATTTTAGTTTTCGGAGTTACGAATAAAGAGTAGGAGTAAAGAGTTAATTTGTGTAGAGACGATACGGAGCAATTGAAGTAAATGTGTGTTCTTATGTAGCGCGGTATCCAACCTTACGACTGTTCTGAATTATATGGGAAGCATTAAACATGGGACTAATCCAGAACATTAACGAAAACGGCAAAATATACCTTAACCAGGGCGATTGATATGCCGACGTTGTTGCGGCATTCCCTCACGCCTTCAACGAAGTCTCGCAGCTTCTCTGCCTTCTCCGGGCTCAGTTCATTGCTTTGGCCAGAGCAGCACCAACTCTGGAGACCGAGGAAGACGAGAAACGCGTGGAGCTTGATCAGTGACATCTTGTACAACTGAACTCATGTTCTGCCCTTGGATTAAATAGGCACATATGAACACACAATTACTCACTACACGAGCAGTGATTCATGTTCACGTGACTGTTCAACGACACCACAAACTACTGAATGTGTATTAGTCACCGAGTTCAACTGGGCACCGCCCATTTCGTGTACGTTACTACGCGTACGAATAAATAATTGGTTGCAATTAAGCGCTCTTATTCATGCAGGTGTTTCCGTTGTGGAATTTATGTGTTATGATTACGCAAGGCTGTGCAGTTTGGTACGCTAACGGATCTGCTGAAGATTATTATATCGACTTGTGGAAACAATGTATGTACCTTTAATACATTTATACTGGTGAGTAATTATATCGACGAAAAAAACACGTTACCTTTAATATATTAATTCTGGTTAACACGTTTTGAAATATTCATATTATTTTAAAGTTGAAACCCAACCTGCTTTTGCTCAATTACTAGTAATGGCGGTACGAAACTATAGCTACTTGCCTACATTCTCTCAAACCGGCGAATTAATAAAGAAAACCAATTCATTTATAACCCATTCTACAATTGGATTTCACACCAGAACGAAAATACACTTCAGAGTACCAGCAATATAATAATAATAATTTTATTTATAATAAAAAGCGCCGTGCATCCGTAATATAGAAATTATGTTCACAGGCGCATAAAACACAACATTGCTAAAATACTGATATTCAAATGTTCGTGCTTATCCGGTAACCATATTACATAACACGTGTAAATTATTAGTCTCAATATTTTATTAAATGGTATTTACTAATATGTAAAATAAAATGTAATACAGGAGAATTATAAATAAATATATTTGACAGTTTTTAAAACGTGTAATGCCTGAACCTATCCATAATAAATTCATAATAAAATAAGAAAATAAAATTAATTAAATATATTATACGTTAGTATGGATAATCGACGAATATTTCTTATTATAATTCGGGTGTCAACCCTTTAACCTCGTAACTCACGCCAAAAGCACGCGTAGATTGGGATCAGTTCAAGCCGACTGTTGTCGACTCACAAAGCACGTATAACAACTATACGTGTAACTTATTACTCTTAAGGATATCACTAGGTTACAATATTCAGTACGCTGGCGTTGTACACTGACACCTTTGTGTGGTACGCCAGCTTTGTGTTGTTCCAGACCATGTAAACCTGACGAGTATTGAGGCAGCTCACCTAATCTTTCGACTTCTAATGAGAGGTTTCAACAATGGTGGACCCGAGGTAGTTGAAGTGGTGGGAGCTCATAGTTGTCTATGATGATTGTTGGGGGAGTCACCACATCCTGCCCCATGACGTTAGTCTTTCTCAAGCTGATTGTCCGCCCGAAATCTGTGCATGCCTCTGCAAAGCAGTTCATTAGGTTTTGTTTAAACCCCCCTCAGTATAGGTGACGACCGTTGCATCTTCCGCAAACAGAACGTCTCCGACGAGGTTCAGGCGCACCTTGGTTTTGGCTTTTAGGCGAAACAAGTTGAGTAATGTTCCTTCAGATGTCGCGTGCACGTACACTCCCTCTGTCGAAGATCCGTAGGCGTGCTGCAGAATATGTACAAAGAATATCCCAAAGAGGGTTGGGGCGATTGCTAATAATTACCAACCTGTCGAATTGCATGTAACTGAACAGGTAACTATGTTTACGTCTTATACCTGACTAACTTATTATTATTATTATCATCATCATCAGAGAAAGTAATGCAATGTTACGTAAATAATGGTTTCGTGTAAGTGTGCACTTTCGTATCGTATTCTGTCGTGTCTGATGTCCGGTTTCTTACGTAAACAATTAATTCCTCCTTACTAACGATATGAACGAGAAGCAAGGTGTTCAGATAACGCTATTAAATAATTAATCAATGCAACATTACATCCGAATTAATATGTTAGCTTGCATGTTTCCATTGTGTTTCTGACTATGACCATTAAATACCTACAATAGATGCATACACTATAGGCACTGGAACATGGGACTTGGGGCTATTTTATGATTTTGCGAGCTGGAACCTTCCAAATGAAACTGCAACATCCCTTGGTTGGTCCCTAACCTCAACATCATCCCTTGGTTGATCCCTAACCTCAACATCATCCCTTGGTTGGTCCATAACCTCAACATCATCAATTGGTTGATCCCTAACCTCAACATCATCCCTTGGTTGATCCCTAACCTCATCATCATCCCTTGGTTGGTCCCTAACCTCAACATCATCCATTGGTTGGTCCCTAACCTCAACATCATCCTTTGGTTGATCCCTAACCTCAACATTATCCCTTGGTTGGTCCCTAACATCAACATCATCCCATGGTTGGTCCCTAACCTGAACATCATCCCTTGGTTGGTCCCTAACCTGAACATCATCCCTTGGTTGGTCCCTAACCTCAACATCATCCCTTGGTTGATCCCTAACCTCAACATCATCCCTTGGTTGATCCCTAACCTCAACATCATCCTTTGGTTGGTCCCTAACCTCAGCGTCGTTAACGGCACACCCACCACGTGGTGCGATGCCAACGTCAAAAGCAACGTAATATTTCGACCATAATTTCCAAATAACAAGGTGAACAATGTGTAATAGCAAGCGTCTTTCGATGTCCACACTGACAACATCCAAGTTCCTGCTTATCGCTACAACTAGTTTTCACATTTCTGACAGATGGCGCTGTGTTTATGCCAAAATAATGCACGCATGCGCTCTGTGTTTAGACAGGATGACATGCTGCTGTAGTTAGCACAAGAAAGGCCAGACCGTCCTGGACGATCAATGGCGCCATCTTGCGTGTAATTTATTACAAATTCTGAAGACAAATTGTTAGGTTATCGAAGGAGGTGTCTCAATGACATCCACACCAGTGGGGTACGTAATTAAGTACTTCAACAAAATCACTATCCTGCAAGAATAGTTTGTATTGGCTTAAATTAAAGCCAATCGCTTAAGGGTCACTTAACTGATTATCCTATTAAGATATCTTTGTGAGATTAAACGTTATGATGATTTTAAGATAGCGAAACACCTTAGATGTTGTGTATCTTTTGTGTCATAAGATGTGGACTACGTAAATGGAATCAAATGTCATAATAGTTAATATTATGTGGCCTACAGGTTTGACTGTCATTGTCCACATGTATCCGGCGAGGAACAATTCAATTCAACAATTCTAGTTGCAATTAAACATCAAACAATATAAAACTGGACGTGCGGAATACCACACAATTTAAAACCACAACTGAACATAAAGGGTTAGGCAAAATCAAAAATAAATATTCCACTTCATCAACAATGTCCCGACTTCCGGGTAATATCCCACTGCTTGTGGACTATTAGATAATACTACACCAGGATGTTCGGTGTGTACTAGTGAACATATTGCTACAACCCGGGTACCTTTTGCCGTCTTGTCATTACAAGTGAAACAAATCACACAAAAATTGCCAGGAAATTTTAATATACCCACATGATCTATGTGAAGGATACATTTCAATGCCAAAAGAAAAACAAAGCAATATCATATCAGAAGAGAAACTACGCTACAAGTGATAACATCATGTTAACTCATCTGACGTCTATAGTCGAACGCTACAAACATATTGTAACATCCTGCAACAGTACTTCGAGTTTTGTTTCAAAATGCGACATATATGTGGCTGTTTTCTGGCAAGTTCTAGACACTGGTTTAAAAACTGGTTATTCCTCAATAAGGCTTCTATTTTTGAAAGCAAATAAAATAAATAATAGGCACGTAAACAAGTCGCTTACACCGTTTTGTTGCCCAACCACAACGCGTCTATATTTACACCATTTTCTTTTAAAGCATATACCCTCCAGTGAAAGAAGCAATCCCCAAATAAATCAATGCGACCGTTAGACTACACCCTAGTGCAAACTACATGTTTATTTGTCTATTTTGCTTCTAACATTCACCATAGGAACGATAATTGAGAAAAAACCCGTTCAACACACACGTGACCAGCCCATGTGAAAATCCGCAAATTTTGTTCTACAAAGAGTGTAATAAGAAAACTTATTCCAAGTAATTGTCATGGTAAAACAATCACTATGATGTAAACTATGTGTACATTAGACATACCGTTCAGAAATCATGTCGATATGCCTACCGCAAATAGAAGGCGTTGATAATTACTGCCAGTGAGGTTGCCAAAGAACTTGCTTTGTACGTTTGCGTCGCCCGGTTCCCGTGCCCGTGCGAATTATTCCTGGCTTTCTTAAATACCGGGAACCAAACTGGCTCCAGGAATGGCACCGTTACTTTGGCCACTTTGCCACCGCTGCCGTCAGACTCGGCAAAGATCACAGGGAACCCACGTGGGTAATTAGGATAGAAATTCTCTAGAGTGAACGGATGGTCGAGGGTCGTGTAAAAGGTGTCTCGGGTCTCCGAAGCCTTCAGTGGACCCCACATAAGTTGGCCAGCGGAGAGAGTCGCCATCGAGATACACGGTGAAGTTGCCGAAGCCCCAGTGTCCGTAGTCCCCTACGTATTCCGTGCTGGCGCGCTGTTCTACAGGGTCTTTGAGAGTAGGAGGCTTCTGTCCTCCTCCGGTGACGTTGACCCAAGGTAAGGTGCTGGCGGTAGATACGTTCAACCAAGGTTCCACATTTTAAACACATTGTTCTTCTTAATACTATTATGTTTTATTCGTATTTCAAAAAAAATATATAGAATGTACATGTCTACATACGCTCATACATACATACATACATATATACACACACACACACACACACACACACACACACACACACACACACACACACACACACACACACACACACACACACACACACACACACACACACACACACACACACACACACACACACACACACACACAGACACACACACATACACACATACACACATACATACATACATACATACATACATACATACATACATACATACATATGCAATGCACACATATACACATACACGCATAGACACATGCACACTCGCAAGCATCCACACACACACACGCACTCACACACAGACGCTCGCACGCACGCACGCACACACGCGCGCACATGTACGTACATACTAGATAACACGCCATACAATCTCGTAAATATATATGCGCAAAAAGCGGTATACAAGATCTAATCTATGTAGCATGTAGCTTTGAAGTGATCTTGTACCCAGAAGAAAGTCAACGGCAAACTGATTGAGAAGTACGACGGCCATGTTCGCAGTCTGGCCGCCTGGGGTGTTTGTGCACACCCACATGCCAATGGAGACATCGGGTAGTAGAGTCATACGACAATTGTAGGAGCTGTACACTCCCGAGTGAAACATTTTCCGGTAGCCTGGAAAACGAACGACAGCCTTTCATTATATTGCAAGATGCTACACAAATTCCGGCACGAAACTTCCGGATAATATTTATAACCCCGACACTCATACACGCACACGCACACACATGCACGCACGCATGCAACAAAATACACCAATCACAAACATACAGAGAAGTAACCGAACAAATGGTAACGCTACGTATCTAAAGAGAACGTATTTAATGTATAATATACTTATTGTTAATTTATATATTATAATAAAGTATATATATATATTTTTTTAATAAAGTGCACGAAACACAAAGTCGTGATCCAACACAATAATGCACTCTGGCTACGATATTATGTGGTTAAATGGTGGTCCATTTAAAGTGTCCACGTCTTTATTTTTAGAACAATGAACTTATTTGATGCTGAATTTGTGTCGCTGTTGCTGTCATATTTACGAGTATTAGCGATGTGTACTGCGTAAATTTACCTCTGTATCTGCCAGCAATGAAGCCTAATCCGTACGTTGCCCACACGTCCTCAACCGGGTAAACAGGAGGCGCAATAATGCGCTGAGACACTACCGAAGTCGGTTTATATAACTCACTTAGTGAACTCGATTGAACAACCTGCTTGCCTCGTTCGTTTTGAAAAGACAACTCAGCTATCATAATAACAATATCCCTTTGTTTTCCAAAGATTTAGTTTATCTGTTTATGACATCCTGTCAATATTATTGAATGTAACTGTATTTCATGACAGAGTATAACAGTGCAAGTGCAAACTGAGACACAACCATGACATTATAATAACATTTTAGTATTATAATAAGACAAAAACGCAATATATTGGGGCACGTGTCCCCATAGACCTTTGGAATTTGGCGTGACCCCAGACATTTTTGTATGGCCCCCCGTGCCCACCTAGACCCTTTTAGTTTTATCCCCATGACTGAAGTTATGGCGGCGCAGCGACGAAAATTTGTCAACAGCACCCCTCCCCCCGTCTTCCGATTCCACCAGTCTAGCCGAGACCCGAAACGGCGAGACAGCGAGAAGAAGGTGAAGTTACGGCTGCGCAGCGACGAAAAGTTTTCAACAGCTCCCCCCATCCCCCGTCTTCCGATGTCACCAGTTGAGCCGAGACAGCGGAGAAGTCTAAGCGACAAATTTTCTACAGCATTTGTTCGGCCGTTCGGCAGTATTTTATTACACATACGCCTCACTCACGCACGTAAACACACATACACACACACACACACACACACACACACACACACACACACACACACACACACACACACACACACACACACACACACACACACACACACACACACACACACACACACACACACACACACACACACACACACACACACACACATATATACATATATACACACACACACACACACACGCACGCGCGCGCGCGCGCACACACACACACAAACAAACGCACGTGCACCTGTGTGTTTGTGTGTGACCGTATGTGCATGCAAAAGTTATATATATATATACATATATGTATAACGATATATATATATATATATAAATCGGCTTTGCTGAAACGCAAAGATCAATTTACTGTGGTGAAGCTCCTTTTAAATTAGATTTTGTTCTAGTGAAGCGCAAAGATAAATTTACTGTGGTGAAGCTCCTCCTAAAATAGTTTTTGTTCAAGTGAAGCGCAAAGATCAATTTACTGTGGTGAAGCTCCTCTTAATTTTTCTTCTTCTAGTGACAGAGTATAATTTTATTGCTGATTGTTCTGTTTATAATTATACAGTTATCACAATATGGAATTTATGACTGGAATTGGGAAATTGGTATTTGTTAATTGGAATTGATCTTTTTGCGGTGGAGTTGGAAATGGTATTCGGTAATTTATATTCATGGTTAAGATCAACTCACCTTTACAGTCATTTTGACCCTGTCGAGTGTGTAACCTCCATAGCAAGGTTAATCCGAACGTCATACATATGTGTATATTAGATTTGTTTACATGTTTGTATTTATCAGGTAGCACCAACCCAATCCGACCGCCAAACATTTGTTTAGTTTGTATATTGCTAAATTGATACGGTAATGCCACTCAGCGAATTTAAATGATTATAAACGTTGGGAAATGTAAACAACATAAATATTATATCTATATCTTTCATGACTTACAATTAATAGAACTAGTTAGACTGAAAATGGACAACTTGATAAGACCAATTGGTTTACACGCGTTATTATCGTAGATGGTTTTGATGGAATGAGAGAACACATCAAAACTATGCAGTCATGGCATCGACTACCTTTTATGTGTTGAAACTCTACTAACTATGTATATACAAATGTGTATAAGTGGTAGGCTAAGCAATTGTTAATTAACAGCAAGAGAAAGTGGAATATCCCAGTGGAATGGCGGTTGAGAGAACCCGAACGGAAGCGAACATGACCATGGCCCCTGCGACATGACGAAGTATTCCGTTAAAGTGTAAACGAGTTGAACGGTTCTAATGACTGGATATTGCGTTTTATAATAAGTTATAATGTCCACGTCGTGTTCGGATACTAAAGGTTGGATAGATGGATGCTAATATTAATAAGGCACATTATGGAGTAAGACATTAGAGAATAACACGATATGTCACAGTAGGTATGGGCACGGGTGACGGGATATTCATTGTTCACCCTCAGGAATCTGATAGACAACGAATGCAAGGACATGGGCCTGTATGACGCTGGAATTCGTAGATCACGAGAAACGCGGTTTCGCAAAAGACAACAATAACAGCGTTGAGAAGGACGGGTCTACTAGAAGCAGAGGACTGGATGATAGAAGGAACGTATAGAGAAACAAGGACGGGGTAGTGTGCCATCGGGGATATCAGAATAATTTAGCTTGTACGTCAGTCTGTGATTGCAGAGTGCGCCAAGCTTCTGCTAGTAATCACAAGTAATTAGCAGAAAAGGCGATTATATATACGGACATTCTCAGTTGCACTAAGCAGACGACCTCGCATTAGTTTCGATAAGTGAAGCAGACCTCCACGAATAAGCAGTAGAGTGGAAGGAGAACTGATCAGATATGAACTGAGAGTAGCATAAGTATAGAGACGAGAAGACAGATTGTCAAGCCAACATAACGACTAAGGGACAATGCGGAAATATCAAGGACATGTCATTTTTTCTTTCTATTGTGTTCTGACGTGCATGTCAAAACGAAGAAAATGTTCTTACGGCAAGCGATCAACATCTGGTATTTTGATGTACTTTCCGTCGTTGCGGAAGTATGAGTTGGCGGTGTTCACCCAAACTGATGTTCGTAACTGCGGAGCCACGAGTGTATCACACATGCCTGGAATAGGAAGAAAACCAAGACACATCTCAACCAAAGTTACACCATCTTGATTGATGCTACGGTGATATTTAAAGGCCACGGGCATTGGATGTCAAACCATACGGCCATATTAAACTAACGAAATATCTTTAATTTCACCTTCCCAAGATAGCTACTCTATGATATAATTGCGATGTTTGGTCGTAACCCAGGGCCTGCATTGAAGACAGTAAGTGGCGCCCCTAGCGATTACAAACCGTATATGTGACGTCACATCAGGCATAACAATGGAGGACATATCCAGTGATTTATCTGGTGAAAGCGATTATCTTTTCGAG
Source organism: Paraescarpia echinospica (assembly GCA_020002185.1). Lineage (NCBI taxonomy): Eukaryota > Metazoa > Annelida > Polychaeta > Sabellida > Siboglinidae > Paraescarpia > Paraescarpia echinospica. Next base: position 13,729,729 of record CM034543.1, read on the forward strand.
GAAACTGATAATGATGATGATAGCAATGAAAACCTAGCAGCTAAAACTGACGAAGATGAAGAAGAAGGTGTTCAACCATATCTGTTTGAAACGGAGGCAGATGAGACGAATGAGGAGGTTGTTTCGACAGACGAAGTCGTGGAGGCAGTCGGCGGTGTCACCGGCACTGATCGTCTTTCTGAGTTGTCTTGGTAATGACACAATTGTCATTACCAAGACAACTCATTACAATAACATTTAGTTTAGTAACCTGTTCAATGAGAGTGAAAATATGTTGTTGCTGTAGAAAAGAAGAATAGCCGACATGGCACTGGTCGAGGGGAGGGGCGCTTTGCAAGCTGATTGTTAGACACCTCCCTTACTTAGCCTTATTGGTTAGACCCTTCATGATCCGAGGGGATCCTAAACCCACCCACCCCCTTATTCCCGGTTCCGCCATGGCATGACAATTTTGGATAGCAACCCCCCCACACACGCTTGCCAATTTTGGGAAGCCAATCGTGATACATGCTTTGGGTATTTTTTAAACTTGACCTGCCACGCAGACTCCCCTTGCGCATGTTCCGGTATTTTTACGGCAATGACGTGAGCTTCGTACTTTTGATCAAGGCAAAGGGGACATATCATAGTTTACGTTCGGCTGGGATATTTAGTAATGTACACGCCTAGGGCATTTAGTCATTTACACAATAAATACAGCGGGCCAATAATAATATATATTTAATTTCTTATAACTGGACAGGTGTCAGTGTGCAAACCGTGCATTCATGGCGACGGTTGCAGAGTGTCGATGTTGCACAGAGTTACCCTAAGTACGAGGCAAACTTACAGAGCTGGAAGACGTGGGTTACACAGAGATACTCAAGTGCATCACAGATCATCCAGGGTTCAGCAGCGTCTGCTCAGATATGTGGGTGCTGCAGGCGGCCTACCTGGCTTACAGGCAACAACACGGCGACAGGGACGTCACACAGCAAGAGGAAGTAACGATGTAACCCGTACATGGATATAGCAGAGTAACTGAACTGATGGACACATGCATTTTAGTGAGCTCTGTCCATGTACCCAATAAGAAAAAAAGGTCAATGCTTGAATTATTCATGTGCGCTCATCAAACACAATACATGCAAATGTCATTTTCCGATTTTATTGTGTATTACCAAGGATATTTAACGCATTTCATATATCAATTATGAGGTTGTTTTTATTGTATTTTCTGCGATATCGAGGGGGTATATTTTCATGTCATCACATTTTGCCATGTTTGCGAGGTGTGTCATCGCTACAGTGTGTGATATTGGTATGCTTGGATTAGGCCATACATTTATACCAGGTCTGGATTGACCGGTTCCCTTGACTACGTGTACGTACGCCCAAGCTCAAGTCACGTTGGAATTTTAATAAATATTTGTATTTGGAAAAATGGTCAGTACGGTTTTTCCCCGACCCAGTGTTTTGAAAAACGCGCAATGACAACTAGAGACAAAGTATCAAATATTTATGCTTGCTGTAGTCGGGTACGGGCCACGGTCGCTCATCCATAGTATTCCCCCTCGCCAAAGGGTGATATATAACCACTCATTTGGCAAATCTAGACACATGCAATGCTACTGCCTCAGTGTTGCTGGGTCTCTCATATTCGGAACACATGTTGGCTTGGCTTGAATGTCCTCTCATGCCTCGTACATGGAATCCTCTTCATCACTCAACGTCTTCTCAAGAAGAGTGCCCATCAATTCATCAACATACTCTGCAAAACGATATAGTTTATTAATAGATCACGGTATTTCCATCACACACGTATTGATTTTATCACATGATTCATGTTGAGCTCTTGAATAAGCCCATGTGATATGACAATTTTTTTTTCTCACAAATTATTTTTTTTTGCTGAAAATTACACGAACTACAGTACATTACAATACATTACACTTTCATATTTATTGTACAATTAAATGTTTAATTTCTACATGTACACATTTTGTGTATTTCGGATTCGAAGAACAGTGCCACCATTCACTGCGGGCCGACTCACGATACATGAAGCACGTTGTGGTTTGGACGATTACATTAAAATGCTATAACTAATTAAAATAAAATAATATATCACAAAATGCCGACTTTAATTGGCTAATTATCTAGCTTCACATAACAAATGTGAGGCTAACATTCTTAGCTTGAAGGGTGTAAGCACCCTTCTTGAACTTGGGGAACTGGACCACAAATATTGGCCACCCTTCCTGTTGATGGCTTGCTCCCGATCGGCATTCTCATTGTAATGAAGAGCTGCCAGGCACAACCCGTTTCATATCAATATTTAAATCAAATATAAACTAGAAAAGTGAATTGCCCTGAAAGCCACCTGTATGTATGATCTACCACAGCTTGTGCTTGAACTCTGTTGTGATATGTAATATTCGCTATCTTTGCTGATCCTAAACACGTATTAGAAACTATAATCGTGTTTATAAATGTGATAAAAGTCGAGATCTGACCGGAATTAGAACATCGTGTAAAGGCATTTACATAATTTACAGCATTTCAAGGGAATACAATAATTTTGTTTTACTACTTCTCATCAATTGCCCATGTTCACCCCGTCAGTATGCTGAGGAAAGCGAAGTGGGTGTTCTAGGGTGCTAACTGAATTATGAGACTGTGGAAAGCTTCAACACTGGAAGTTTGGTATCCAGGGCTCAGCTTCTGCACATCTTTCAGAACTCTTGGCTTGTTGAACACTTCCACTAATTTCTCGCAAGCTGGTGTACCTGAAATATACATGAAAATATTCAGGGTTTGGAGGAGTACATGCTAGGAATGGTTCCGGCAGACCCGATAGATCGACCTTAGCTGGAAGGGGCATACCTTGTAACTTTTTGGGAGATATGTAACAGAAGTTGTCAAATTTGTCCAAACCCTGACCCCATCCATGCCTTCATTCAGTGTGACAACTCAGTCTTTTTATTTTATTTATTTTATTTGCATATAAACATTTTAATCAATGTCCTAGTCAATACATACTGGGTTTCGGCCATTTCTTTGGTCTAGCTCCTTAGCTATTATAACATTCCTGTAGCTGGGAATTCCCAGTCGGTGTGCAAGAAGGTCCCGGATGGTCGCCTTCTGGGACCGGAAGTCATCTTGCAACCGGAAGTCGTTGCCAGGATATCCCGGAGAGGCTGGTCCCACTTCAGTTGACCCTTGCTCACGGCGTCCGCCGCTAGGGTGGTGGTGAATGCCTTCGTCAACGAGCCGATACCAATCTTTGTGTTGTTCTCTAAAGGAAGTTGTTTTTCCAGGTCACGATAGCCAAATCCTTCGGCAAACAAGGTTTGCCCATCCTGGGTATAGTTCAAACAGCTGCATTTAATTTGATGATTGTTTTCGACCTAAAAGAATACAACATATTGATGCGACCGCAGACACAATACCTATACTTGATACAGACTTATCAATATACGCTAATCAAATATACATGTGTACATGTCAACGTCAATGAATATACCCAATAGCACAGAAACCAAAATGAACATGCAATCGTCAAAAGCGGCAACATTCCCAATAGGCCCTCGAAATATGTATTTACCAACTAGATTACGCGGGACTCTATTTGAGGGTCATTGTATGAAAAAATGTGTAACAAAATATGCAGACGGTCAATTAGAAGACGGCTTTGACCAGAGAACACGGGATTAATTGAGCATATAAATATATTATAATATTGATCTAGTATTAATCCAGAAAGAGTGGCCGCAAATGAAAGGGTAACATGCGCTGCATTCAATTGTAACCAAGCTGCCCTGATATTTATTAGATCCAATAATATGTAAGTTTCGGATACCATCTTTGTTAAATCCAAGCGGTTATTAATGTAGACACGTTTTTCGTAAGTAAGAAGCAATGAAGCAGACTTCGAAACTTTCGCAACTTTTCTGCCTTCTCAGGGCTCAGTTCATTGCTCTGGCCATAGCAGTACCAATTCTGAAGAGCGAGGAAGGCGAGAAACGCATAAAGCTTGCTCGGCAACATCTTGAACAAATGAAGGCATGTTCAGTGACCGTGTTCAATCGGGCTGAACTGATGAACAAATATTTACTCAGAACAAAGAAGCAGTGATTCACGTACACGGGATTGCAAAATAGCATGTGATGAAACGAGATTAAACAATGTTTTCACGCATACTTAGTCAGTACACGAAGCAGTGATTCACGGCCATGAGTTTAGTGTAGAGGTTTGCGTCAAATTTATTTTCGTTTACCAATATACTACATCGGCTTCCAAAATAGCGCGTGTGAAGTGAAGTTAAACATTCTGACATGCATACATTTTACTTCCTGCTTATTATTTCTAACGTCGACTCATTTGCACGAAATCATAATTGACAATTTAAATAATTCATTCTTGAAAACATATTTGAGAACATTCACTCGAAAACAGCACTTCCTAATTGTTGTTGCAATCAATTAATTTTTAATCAGTCATAGTAGCATGGTGAAAGCAGCTGTTTCATATTCTTAGGCACACGCATGCATGCATGCATGCATGCATGCACACACGCACGAAGAGGGAAACATTCGGCATCACCTTGTCATTTGACTAGTCTGTACTGCCGTAAAAATCGACCGGTAATAATGTAAAAATGGTGCCAATGGTAATATATATATCTATATATGTGAGGCCAACATTCTTAGCAAATTCATTTCATCTGAAACAAATAAATTATCCGAGAATGACTGATACCTTTCGGCTGACCTTAGGACGTTATAATAAAAGCACCTTAAATGGAAGCAGACGGTGGGACCGTGTATAGTTTGTTTAATATAATGATTGCGTTTGCTGCCGGTAGCGAGTTGCATCGCTTTCAATGCGATGGTGTTGACGAACAGATGTCTCCATGACTTGGCACCGTCTTATTTGACGGAACTTGTGCAGTCACGAAATCGTGATGGACTCCAACGTCAGGACCACGCGCCAACACTGCACCAAGGCATCACGAAGAAGTGAATCGGCGACTCGGCATTTGGCGCAAGAGCATCGCGACTGTGAAACGAACTGCTGGTGGACATTCGTGATTCTAGAACACTAAACATGTTTAGGACGTAGGGAATGTTTAAAGACACTTTTTTTTATTAGACATATATATATATATATGTGTGTGTATGTGTGTGTGTGTGTGTGTGTGTGTGTGTGTGTGTGTGTGTGTGTGTGGTGTGAGCACAGGTCTGTGTGATATGTCTAGGGTCGCAGTGTAGTGAGTAGTTTGAAGCGCATGCGCTTCTTGCTCTCGCTTTCAGCTGCGACCGCCAGCTAGCCCTCTCACAGGGGCGAAAAGGGACATGAGTGCGCGAGCCTCCCCTGCTGGTACACAGCCTCTACATAGACAAGACTCTAGCATGATCTCCTTGTGGTACACTGCGGGAATTGGGCATCTTACTGCCCCAGGCTGACATGCTGGGGATATAGGAAAAGGATAACTCTGATTTAAAACCATGGGCAGATCAAGTCCACTAGTCATGAAAGACATTGACCTACCGGAAGGAAAACCTGGAAGGCAAACCCACCACATGGGTCAACGTGGGCAGCGCCATGTGGCTCGAATAAATTACCTCAATTATATGCTGTGTCACTACGTAATTATGAGATCGGCTACCGCGTGCGGGGGAACAGGCGCGCTGGGACCTTGGCGCCAGCGAGAAATCGGCGAAGACCTGATAGTCGAAAAGCCGGCCTCGACTCTCATGCGAAGAAGAAGGTTTGCCACCCTCAATGTGGGAACAATGACGGGGAAACGAGTGGAGGTAGTACAGCTAATGAAGAGGCGGCAACTGTCAGTGATGGGGGTACAAGAAACCAAACAGGCAGTGGATCTGGGAGAAGGGTTTAAGATGCTGCATGCAGGGGGCGATGGAAGAACGAATGGAGTGGGAGTGATTATGAAAGGGGAATACAGCAAGGAAATAATCAGGGTGGAACGTTGGGGAGGCAGGATAATTGCAGTGTGGATGTTTGTTGGAGGAGAGATCATGTGCCTACATTCCGGCTGGGAGAACTCAAGAAGACCGAAACAACCTGGAAGAAATTATTGGGCATGTGGAGCCGGAGACAAGGTTGGTTGTGGTAGGTGATCTAAATGCACATGTAGGAAAGAAACAGAACAGTGAGGAGACCTTAGGAAACTACGGATATGGAACGAGAAACAGAGAGGGACAATATCTGGTCGAGCTACTAGGCAAAACAATCAGCTAGTGGTGGTAAACTCCTTCTTTCAGAAGAAGGAATCACACAAGATCACATACAGAAGTGGAAACAATTGAACAGAGACATATCTGCTGATTGTTGGAAGCAGCCAGTTGAACAAGGTTAGGAACTGCAAAGTTCTGGCAGGAAAGCACATAACGAGCCAACAACCATTGGTTTATGAAATGTGGATAGGAAGAGGCAAACAGAGAAAGAGGAAACAAAGACAGGTAATCAAATGGTGGACATGTGAAGGAGAGGTGATGGCCCAATACAAAACCGAAGTAGAGAGGAAGTTCAGGCTACTCCAAGAACACAGGGAGGATGTGGAGTCAGAGTAGAAAGCACTTAAGGAAGGCTTTGTAAGAACAGCTGAGGAGATATGTGACCGAACATCTGGAAAGCCCACACAAAGCCGAAAGAAGAAAGAACAGTGGTGGAATTAGGAAGTTGAACAAGCAATACGAGAAAAAAAGGAGGCACTGAAGTGTGTGGAAGAAGCGAGTGATGAAGGCAAGACAAGGCTGAAGCAGAAGTACCGGGAGAAGAAGAAGGCAGAAAATAAGGCGGTTACTAAAGCAAGAAGATGGAGGAAAAAACTTATCTTCATACTTACCAGGGATATAGACAGAGATAGCAAATATACTATTCGAACATCAGCAATGAAGAGAAGCGACCGGACAATGGTCACTGGAGGAAAACAAGTGTTTGGGAGGAGTATTTCAAGAAACTACAAAATCCAGAGGGAGAATATGAGATAGAGATACCTCATACTGCAAGAGAGAGCTGGAGGTGAGGACAATAAGAGAAGAAGAGGTGAGAAAGCAGTAAACAAGATGAAAACCGGAAAGGCTATAGGAGTGGATGAATTCTCAGTGGAAATGGTGAAAGCAAACAGACTAGTTGGAATCAAATGGCTGACGAGGCTGTTTAATGTGTGATTCACAGCAGAGTGGCGAAGAGGAGTGATTGTGCCGATATGGAAGGGGAAAAGGGATATCCATGACCCAGGGAGATACAGAGGCATCACATTTTTGAGCTAAGCCCTGAAATTGTTGAAAAGGATACTGGATGCTAGGGTGAGGCTTATAGTGGACACCGTGCCGAGAGAACTCGCATTTTCAGTCATGAGATGGATAGAGGTTGGAGATGGAGAAGTCAAAATGGTGGAGGAAATGTACAAGAAGGAGACAACAGCGGTAGTGAGAGTCGAAGGAGAAACATCGGAACAATTTGCAGTGGAAGTAGGACTCAGATAAGGGAGTGCCTTGAGTCCCCTGCTTTTCATTATGTTGATGAACCTGATCAGTGGAAATATATCGGAGCATGAAGAACGTAAGAAGATACTGTATGCAGACGACCTAGCAGTGGTGGCTGATAAAAAAGAGGAACTACGGAAAGCATTGCAAGAATGGAGTAACATCTTCAGAAAACACGGAATGAATCTGGAGAAGACTGAAGTAATGTGGATTGGTGAATAAGACGTAGATCTGCATGTAGTTGTTGACGGAAAGACCATTAAACAAGTGAACAGTTTTGTATACGTGGGCGGTACTGCGTGTGAGGATGGAAGGAATAGTAAATAAATATAGAAGAGGGTACAAGCAGGAGCAGCAGCATGGAAGAGGGTAGAAGGCAGAAAAATTGAAGGAACAACTGAAAGGAAAAGTGTTGGAAGCCTGCCTGTATATGGGTTGGGAACACTGACACTAACAGAGAAACAGGAGGATAAACTAAAGGTAGCAGAAAACAACTGGGTCAAAAGAATATGTAGAGTAACGCGAGAGAATAGAAGGAGGATGAAGGAATTGAGAGAGGAGATTGTAATGATAAAACACCTAAAGAGGAAAGTAGGCGGAAACAGAATGAGATGGGCGGGACATGTACACAAAATTGGTGAAGACAGACTGCTGAAAAGAGCGTGAAAAGTAGAAGAGGGTGGCAGACGACGGAGATGAAGATCAAGGCTGAGATGGAACGACAGCATAAAACTAAGACTTGGGGAGGACTGATGTGAACAGCCATGAATGGGTGGCCATTGCGGACGAGAGAGATAGAGGTGGAAAGAACTGATAAGAAAAGTAGAAGAAGCTACCAAGTGACGTGGACCCTACCCCACAAGGGGAAGAAAAAGAAGATGTATATTTTACTTTGTTGCACAGTTCATCGGGATTTAACGCTTAATAAATACATTATTATTAAGTCCTCTTACGGCGTACTCATTCGTACCGTGTCTGTCTGTAGCCGTGCTGTGACGTCACGTGTTCATAATATGTTTCCTTGACAACAACTTAATTTTGTTGTGTTGATACCAAGAACAAGATGCAGTCTCGTGGTATATTTCTACTGGTTCACTTCATTAGTCTTCACGACTACACTGACGCATTAACGAATCAGCAAGCAACCGCAGCGTC
>CM034543.1:13739379-13967830 GCA_020002185.1 Paraescarpia echinospica
TTTTCTTAGCTACCATTTCTGGGGTTACAATTAATTGTCCTAAATAGTCTGAATCTGCCCCCTTGAACTTAGCCTCTGGTACTGGCAGTGAACTAATATCTTAACAAGATTTAACAAGATTGCCATCCAGAAAATTACTCTGGATGGCAGGTGGACAAGGAAGCCTTTTGGCTTATCGAGAGTCCAATACTTTTTATCTACATGTATCCCGCCTTTTTTAGGTGTGTGTCGATTTTATTTTTAAACATATTCACGCTACTAGCACCAACACAATCAGGAGATAATCTGTTCCATTCATTTACAGTCCTTTGTGAGAATGAGAACTTTCTTATATCTAATCTACACTGCTCCTTTACTAATGTAGCTTCATGTCCTCTGGTCCTTCTATCTTTCTTAACTGAGAAAAAAATGTTTCTATCAATATTTTCATAACCATTCAATATTTTAAACACTTCTATGTGATCTCCTCTCAATCTCCAGGTCTCTAGTGTTGTTAAACCACATTCTTTTAGGCGTTTTTCATAACTAAGATCCCTCAGTTTTGGTATCATTTAGTCGCTCTCCTCTGTACTCTTTCTAGCATATCTATGTCCTTCTTGCGATATGGCCTCCATGCTTGTATACAATATTCTAAATGAGGCCTCACTATTGTTTTGTACAGCGGTACTATTAATTCTTTTTTCTTATACGCTATATTTCGCCTAATTAATCCAAGTATTTGATTTCCCTTTGACGCTGCAATTCCGCACTGCTCTGAAACCTTCATATCGGCACTAATGGTTAACCCCAAGTCCTTTTCTTTTACAGTAGTACTTAGAACAGTACCCCCCATTTTATATTTTACCTCTTCATTCCCATGACCTGTGTGGAGGCATTTACATTTTCCAAAATTGAACAGCATTTGCCACTTTTCAGACCATTTGATCAACCTATCAAGATCATCTTGTAAATGCTGTCTGTCTCCATCACTTTTAATCCTTCTAAACACTTTTGTATCATCCATAAATTTTAACACCTTGCTTGTTATATCATCGTCCAAATCGTTGATATATATTAAGAATAATATAGGTCCTAGTACTGATCCCTGTGGTACCCCACTCAATACCGATTTCCAGTTTGAAGCCTCCCCATCAGCTACTACACGTTGTCTTCTGTCATTCAGCCATTTTTCTATCCAGTTTATTATACCATTTCCTATGCCATGGGCCTTTAGCTTAAGGAGTAATCTTTGATGTGGTACTTTGTCGAAAGCTTTTTGAAAATCTAAATAGATGATATCTACTGGTGATCCCTCATCTACCCACCTAGTGATGTCTTCCAAAAAACATAACATATTTGTTAAGCATGACCTCGCTTTTAAAACCCATGTTGAGATGGGTTTATCAAGTTATGTTTAACAAGAAAATCCACCATGTGATCTTTAATTAGTCTTTCTAATAATTTACAAATCACTGATGTTAAACTCACTGGTCTATAGTTCTCTGACTTGTTTCTCGAACCTTTTTAAATAACGGTATAATGTTTGCCTCTTTCCATTCTAAAGGAACCACTCCCTCTTCTAATGACAAATTGAAAACTGTTGCAAGCGGTACGCTAATTTGTTCTACAATTTCCAATAGTAGTTTGGGCGGAATCCCGTCCACTCCAGGTGATTTATTATCCTTCATAGCCCTTATTTTCTTAGCTACCATTTCCGAGGTTACAACTAACTGTCCTAAATAGTCTGAATCTGCCCCCTTGAACTTAGCCTCTGGTACTGGCAGTGAACTAATATCTTCCCTGGTAAACACTGAACTAAAATACTCATTCAGGTCTTCTGCCATTAAGAATCCCTCTGATATTGTATTTCCAGCACTATCTTCTAGAGGACCGACCTTATCCTGAACTTTCTGTTTGCTTCGAATATACGCATAAAAACTCTTACTGTCATGTTTTATATTACTAGCTAATTTTTTTTCATAGCTTCTCTTTGAATTTCTAATTTCAGCTGTAGCTTGATTAAGTGCTTCTTTATAAATGTTGTAGTCTTCATCATTTCCAGTACATCTATATGACTTCCACATCATTTGTTTATACTTAATTTTTCTAATGGCTTCTTTCGATAAGTGTTTCTTTTTAGACCGTTTCCCTTGTTTTTTGAAAGGTACAAATTTATCGACTATGCACTTAATTTCACTATTTAAGATATTCCAGCATTCGTTTGCTGTCTTATTCTTCAGTGTGTTATTCCAGTCTATCTTTGCTAAATATTTCCTCATGTCCTTATACCTTCCTTTGTGGAAATTTCTCCTATACTGCTTATTACTATTCCTTTCTGATTTTACATTGATGGTAAAATGTATCTGGTTGTGATCACTACTCCCCAATGGCTCACATATCTTGACATTGTCAACTAATTCTTTCTGTGAGGACAAAACTAAGTCTAACACATTCTCTCCCCTGGTTGGTTCTAGCACATGTTGAGAAAGGAAACTATCTTGTACTAAAACTAAAAACTTGTGGTCCTCACTCCCCATACTCTGTAGAGATTTCCATTGTATATGCCCATGATTAAAGTCCCCCATAATAATACAGTTCCGTTTGCTTACTTCCCTTATAGCGTTTTGTATTTTTTCATTCTCTTCTATGCTTATGTTTGGACTTCGATAAACTAACCCAACTGTTAACGTTGAGTTTCCTGTAACTATGTTACACCAAACAGCTTCTTCGCAATCTGCTTCTCTTTCTAATTTTATTTCATAAGCCTGGATAGATTCTTTAATATATAAAATAACTCCACCTCCCTTTCTTCCTATTCTATCTTTCCTAAACATTACATATCCTGTTAGTCCCAATTCGGCATCTGATATATCAGTGGTGGCCCACGATTCGGTTATACCTATTATGTGAGGGTCAATATCTTCTACCATAATGTTTAGTTCACTTCTTTTGTTTACTATGCTCCTTGCATTTAAACAAATGCATTTATATCCTGATTCAGAACAGTTTTCCAGGCTGTTCTTTGCCGATTTATTTCTGCTGTCTTTATCTATGCCTCCAGTTTCAGGCTTCTCTGTGAATCCCCCCTGCGAATCTAGTTTAAATAGATGCAGCCTGTCCCACTGTCAACAGATTGCAGCAAGTTCTCTGAGAAAACTGCTGCCCCCTTTCCACTTAGATGTAGGCCATCTCTCATGTACATATCTTCCCTCCCAACAAAGTATCCCCATAAATCTACGAATCCCACCCCCTCTTCTTTACACATCTGCTCAACTAGTGCGTTGATCGCCATCCTCTTGCAGTTTCTATATGTCGGCCCCCTTCCTCCCATTACTGGCAAAATTCCTGAGAGGATAATCTGTTCTACTCTTGTCTTCTTTAACTTCTTCACTAACTGTCTGTACTTCTGAACTATCCCAGTTGTTCCCTCCCTCTCTGCGTTATTTGTCCCTACATGTACTAGTATAGACCCTCCCTTGCCATGCCCCAGTACCTTCTCTACCCTTTCAGTTACATGTTCTATCCTAGCCCCCGGTAGACAAACAACGACGTCCTCCCCCTCGCTTAGAGTCTTATCTGTCTTTCTCATAATCGAATCGCCCATAAACACCCTCTCTTTCCTCATTGCCCCCTCAATCACTGCCTCAGTGTAGCTCTTTCTACGGTTTGCATCTGTCTGGTTGTAATCTTGTTCCCCTGTCTTCTGCTCTCCCGTCACAATCTCGTCCGTTCCATTCTTTCCTGACGCTGTTTCTCTTGTCACCTTTCTTCCTGTCATCGTCCCTCCCGACTTCTCTTCTGTCACATGTACTCTCACTTCCTTTCTTCCCGTCATCTTTCCTCCCATTGCATTTCCTTCTCTCCTCTCCCGTCTCTTTTTCCCTCCTACCTCTTTCTCTACGGTCACTTTCTCTCCTGCCACCTTCACACCTGTCACATTTCCTGCCGTCGATCCTCCACTTTCTTCCCCTCCGATCACCTTCCCTCCTCTCAGTCTCCTTTCCTCGGTCTTGTTGCCACTACTCTGCTCCTTCAGTTTCACAGTATTCCCAACTTTATCCCTGTCGTCTCTCTCCATTCCATCTGTCTCCTTGCTGATTCTCATCTCCATCCCCTTCACAATATCTACCAACCTAGCTACCTCTTTCTCCAGACATTTCACCTTCCAACACCCCACGCACTGAAAGGTGAATCCCTCTTCCTTGGTTTCTGTCCATGACTTCGTACAGCCGGATAAGGCAAAATCTACCCAACTGTGGCAGTCGTCGCACACCAAGTGTCTCTTTGCCTTGACTTGCCGCTTGCAAGGCGCCATATCAGAATTTATTTAATAATAATAATCTAATTAGCTATTTAAAATAGTTTTGTCAACTGTGTTTACACTATTCACTGTCTATGTAGTCTTTAAGAAGACTGTTTTCTGTGCACAAATGTTACACTTTACGTAAGATTGCGTACGCTAGACTGCCTTATTTATTTAGGTTATACAGCGCCCTAGCGAATAAGAGAGACACTAGCTACATAAACTTAGTTCGCCCGATTATCGCAAATGCTTAATTTTAACAACAAAGCTACCTTATCAAAATGTCTAGCAGGTACTGACTTACACAGATATTATCTTATGTAGGTAGTTTATGGTTGTTACTTTATCACCTATATATTCTACCACATAACGAGGTTTGTTAAATCTTGTTTACAAACTTATCGTAGCCGTAAGCTAACGTACCCTATTATCACTCACTAGACTAAAGTGTCCTAAAATACTTTATCTAACTAACTTTAAGCACAACTGCTACTCAATATATGTTTACTGCTACTTTATGAATGATATTAAGGCAAGAATAATACTTATCAATCAGTAATTCCACTTGTTTATGAACTTTGATACACCACCAATTTCAACGATCTATCTCCGCCAAATATAGCCTCGAAAAAGTATGATAATAGGTATCAGTCAGCTTTGTTCAACATCGATCACCTTCAGTGATAAAAGACATATTAAAGGGGGGCTGTATAGAATTTATCCCACCACATGGCGCTGTGATTTTATCAAGATTTAGTTACAATAAGTGTCGCTGTGGACAAGAGGCGCCAGGCGGTTCCCCCGAAGTAAACATAAAGCACGTGGTTGCCATGGGATCACAGTTACAATGGAAGACACACCCAAATCACAGAGGAAACGCGCAAACAACAAAAGAAGGTTGCGGAAGCTAAAAGGAAGAAGAAATATGACACAGAGGAACTTTAATTCCCAATATTATTTTTAGATTTATTATAAAATGTTGAAATAAATGCCGTTGAGTGCTGGAAGTGTGCTGGCGTGGAAGAATCAGACATATCGGTAGAATAGGCCAGATATGCGTTGGAAACAAATTATCGTATTTGCAGCAACGTTGGCTGCGGAAGCCGTGAGGTCGGGGGTCATACATTGGGACACTCCTATCAAAGACATTCTCGGGCCCGGCTTCAAACTGCACGATCCGTTTAGGACAAATCAAACAACTCTTCGTGACCTGCTCTCGCACAGACTTGGTCTACCGGATTACATGGGAGCGTACTTTGCCAACTCGTCTAATGTACCTAACGAGTAAGTAAATTTTGATACACTGAAACCATAATAATGTGCGTCATTCTTGACATTAGGTAGTTTGCATGCTCCCAGTGCGCCCTTTCTATTACCAACGCTGTCTGGTGGATTATTTGGAATGACAGAAACTACAGTCAACACATAGAAATACTTGTCCTAAGATCTTATATTGAGGCATATCTGTTGCGTATAGTGACTGTTATCATTATTGCAAGACGATCTGTAGTCTTGTACCATTCAACAATCGTACCTTTTTTATATATACTTTATGTTGGTTTTGCGTAAAATTTACTAGGACTTTGCTACTAATTTTCCTCGACGTTGACACATTCCATGGATGACGATACCGAAATAGTTTGTGGTTGACATAATAATAACTTATAGTGTTATATGCACTGACCTGTTAAGGAAACTGACAAAATGACTAAATGGGTTTAGCTTAATATATTCATAATCTTTTTATTAATTGTTTATTTTATCGATTAAGTCACTGGTAACGGGACGACATTGATAATGGCACGTGTAATGTAGACCGTTCGTGGGCGTGGCTGTGGTGTCAGTTGAGTTTAAGGAGTGGTCATTGTTGTATTGATCGATAATAATCCTGTTGATCTTGGTGATTGACGTTAATTGTGTTGATTTTATACTATAAATATTTACACATCATAGCTGTTGCCATTGCCTTACAAAATGTGTGTGCATTCGCAAGAAGCAACATATATTATAAATTCGAGTGAAGCAAATGACACAATCACACATACATTAGCAATGCATATCTATATGTTCGCGTGTGAATTATAGACAATGGATATAGTTTGTCGATTATAAATAAGATAAATAAACGTGATTCTACTTTAGTAGCTTATTTTATTCCGAAATTAATTCAAGCGATTCTCAAAAATGGAATCTTCATGTGAATGTGCTAGTGTTTCTGTGTTGCTGTTGACACCCTTCCGTGCTGTCTCACAACATGAAGACCAAACTCGGTGGGGTGAAGGCTAAATGTCGGTCCGACAGTTGGCTTTGGTCAGTTACAAGATATCATGGCCACAGTAAAGAAGTTTAATAATTTAAATAAATATGCACTTTCTATAAACTCGACTATGGATGTTATTTAACGTATCTGTAAATTAACGAACCGGGTTCGCCGGCTAAACCAGTCGAGAAAGCAACCATACACATTTTGAGTGTGTGTGTGCGCGTGTATGGCGCGCGCGCGTGTGTGTGTACGGTCATTTATGTATCGTTTGAAATAAACTATGCTATATTAATATTGTGCAACAGCAATATTGCCAAAATGGAGACGGTGCGTGATTTCCGGTCTGGTTTCGACTTGAGCACCTACAGCTATGTGCTTGCAAAACGCGTCATTGAGAAGGTTCGTGGCAAATCCTGGGAAAGAGATGTGCGTGATACAATCTTCAACGGACTGAGTACGTAGCTGTTATATGTTATGGGAACATTTCAATCAACCCATGTAACTCATCACAATTTAATATAGGATATATATAATAATTGTAAAGGAAAGACGTCTGCTCCTCGGTTTATATAGTACCATATTCATTATAATAATCTGTTAATCGTACAATTTCCAGTACCAACCTTGACCGTTAAATCCATCATCGACATCGTAATTTAATTTCGATCAATGTCACACTAAATAAAAGCTCATTGTTGAAAAGAATATTGAAAGGTCACCGAAATTATCAGATTTTACATTGTTCTGGTAACCTTTTGCTCATGTGGTTGTGTAAATCGCTTGCTAGTCACATGTGCTGAGTTGACTGTACCCAGGAACACCAGGGGACCGTTTCACTAACATTCTTAAGCTCTTAAGCCCGATTTTGCTCCATAAAACCGATTTTGATCCTTATCTAGGAGCGAAAATGAAAAACCGCGTTTCACTAACAATTCATCCTAGATTCGGTCCATAAAAAATTATCGTAGAAAAGCTAATTTCTAAAACTAAGTCTAAGTCTAAGAGTACGCCACACCACTCTTTAATTATCATGAACAGCTAGAATTTACTAACTGCATGTTAATTTGGGTCAACTTTTACGAAGAGAACCAGTTGTTCACAGCCAAATAAGTCTTCCAAATGTTAGCGATTAAAGTTTGCTAACACACGATTTGTTTACACGATATTAGCGTCGTGACCGGTTGACGTGTGCGTAGCGGTTTACGGCTTTGCGAAGGTCAAGGTTGTTGTGACATTTGTTAATCAATTTTGAGCAAAGTTTAAGCTGTATGTAACTTAACCTGCGCACTACTGCCCTTCATATTACTATACTCGACGGCACAATTTCGGTTTAAGTTGTTGGCGCTCTCTACGCACTCGTAAACTGAAAATGTTGAACTTCGACGCTCCCGTCAAAACATTGCACCGTGTGTGACGCGGAAATAGTGTCCCCTGCGATATGTCGGCGGCTTTTGCAAAATTTCGTTTAAATTTTTTGCGCAGTGAAAAAAAATTCACATTTTGTTGACAAGTGGTTGTGGACCGAATTTTAAAACACTTTTTGACATCTGTTCAATCTCTTTTGCCAAATTGTGCCAACTGTGTAGATTATCGATTATTATGATGGAAATATCGCTCTTTGAGTTTAATTAATTTAAGGATCACGTTAGTGAAACGCCTTTTGAAAATACTCCTTGATTTTTCCGTCAGATTCTGTTCTAGTATGGATTTTCCTTAAGAGCTTAATATCTTAGTGAACCGGTCCCCAGAAATGGGTGTAACACCCCTGTATGCTTCCATAATCAATGTCCCAAAACCAGGCGGTCGTTGGGGCAGCACTGAAGGCTTGACAGCTCCCGCCATCTTTGTTCGATTTTCTGCCACTTTCAGTCCACTCCTGGATGTTGTTTTCCCACCTCTTCCTCTGTCTCACTCTCTTTCTTCTTCATGGCACAGTGCCTTGCAGGATGGTTTTTGCAAAGCCGGTCGATCTAGTAACATGATCATACCACTTTAGCTTTCGTTTCTTGACTGACGTCTGGAGCTCTTCAAAGGGTCCGATGGCTAGTTTAATTTTATTGCGGACTTCTTCGTTGGTGATATGGTCCTTGTATGAGAAGCGCAGGATTTTGCGGTAGCATCTCATCTCCATGGCCTGGATTCTTATTTGCAGGTCCATGTCTCGCAAGCGTAAGGGAATACTGATATCACAAGGGAGCGCATCAGTCTGATTTTGGAGCTGAGTGAGAGGTTGTTATCGTTCCAGGTGATTTTAGTCTTGTCACCGCTGCTGTTGTCTGTGCAATATTGGATAGCACATCACGTTTGGATCCCTCATCTGCGATAATTACACCCAGGCATTTGAATATGGATACCGTTTCAAGCATTTGGCCATTTGCTTTGATTTCTGTCTTAATGTCATTAGGATTGTTGGTCATCAGCTTGGTTCTCTCGGCACTGATCTCCAAGCCATATGTTTCATCAAGGCGACAAAATTGGTAAGTTCTTGTTCTTCACTCGCCAATCCATCAATATCGTCTGCAACGTAGGTTGGTAATCGTCCTGCCTCATCCTGTAAGCTTATTGGAACACAAAATGTAACATGTCGTGTCTTAAATATTTGTTATAAGTACTGTATGTCTATTAGAATGAGGCTGATTCCGGGTAACGACACAGACAACCTTATTTTAAGAGTTACAAGGTACCAATGTTGTTGCATCACTTTCAACAAACTGCACATGGATGAGTAATTTGAATGTACCTCATTGTTATTATTATTATTACGATTGCGATTACTATTACTACTATTATTATTATTATATTAGGCTTCCGGACTTTGAAATGCCTGCCCTCTTGATGGAGGAAATGAAATGTAATAAATTATAACTTAAGATTTTTGGTACAAATAGGGACCATCTATTTATCTTATTACTAAACGTACCGATTACACAATCTGAACAATTATGGGCACCTTTACCTGCGATTATAAGAAACGAAACGGTGAAACATGGTGCATCTTGTTTTGTCGGGTGGTTGTAACGACACGTAATGTTTGTCAGGCATGCAAGACAGTACACCGTCGTCTAAGATGAACGCCAACCACTGGAGCAGAACGGTGCTATCTTACAAGAACAGAAGAGGTTTTACACTCAGAGAGGAGAAACATATACAAAGGTAATTAAAGAGGGAATGAAACAAGCATAAGAACATATCAACATGACTTGATAAGCACAACCCCACGGTATATTTTTATAATTAAAAAAATCGAAACACACCATTGATTTGATAGGCGTGACTCAAAACACTCGCTTGGAACTTGCATCGCAAAAAAGATGGCGATACGCCGTGCTCTTGTTTGCCGATTTACCCACCGAACAAAACCAGTTTTCAATTTGTTTCATGAATGAGTAGGTTTCTGTCACCATCAATGGATACTTATATAGTACCAATTGAAATATATGGCATAAAACGGCGATGTTTCAGTCCCCCTTTAAGGCGGATGTCATTGCAGATACATCACTAATAAGATAATCGTGTCGACTTCCTGTATATAGTACTATACCCGCCAATTGTTTTTAATTTTGAAATCGATGAGAAATTCAGGCCGTATTTCCAGTTCCTGTCCTCTACTTATATGACAGGTCGTTGTGTCCCGCCGGATGTGTCATGACGTCAGCCACTGACATGGAACGATGGATGAGCTTTCATATGAGAATCGCACAGGTACGGCAATGTCTGTGTGTTATCCAGTAATGCGTCTTTCGTTCATTAATAGGACAAAGATAAAGAGAATATGTGGAGACCGAATGGACATTTTCGTAATTATTGAATGGTTATGAAAATTTTGATATATAAATATTTTTTTCAAATGTAAAGTGTGTAATGAAAGTAGAGAGCACAGAAGCATTTGCAAAATAACCGTGTATCTTGGATGAGAGAATAAACTCATTCTCACAAAGGACGATATATGGCTACATTATCGACTGAATGTGTTAAAGCTAGCCGTGTAAACATATTTCGCAACGCAATTTGGCAGATATCTGATGTGAACGGACTAAACGTGATCGAATGTAGCACGGTTCATAATCCAATGATTTGACAATGTACCGTGTGAGCCTGCGTTCTTGTCCACTTGCCACGTGAAACTTGTCGGCATTTCGGTTGCAATTTTATTAGAACTAATTAAATGCAATCTTCTGCGCTTATAAAAAAACGAAACACACCATACCATTTACAAACGCATTCAAATGCATCTAACAAAACATCAAGCTATTATTAAAATTACTAGTGTCTATTTTTTCCTCACATGGTATTTTTGTGAAATGCATACAGCAACACAGTAATCGAACGAGATAGAAGCGAAGTAGCACAAATGATCGGAAAAGACCTTAGGCCGCGTCCAAATACTTGCTCTACTCCGCCACTACGAGAGCGAAAATGTATTATTTTATATTTGTTTTATATATCTAGTGATTAGAATAAATACAAAACTGTGGCTTAAGTTCAGTGTTTCCGTTGTTGGCTTCCATTCAATGACCAGCGCAGCCAATGCGCTACAGTGAAGCAGTGTACATTTGGGAACATCGAAACTTAATTAAATGGTTGTCTCCCATTTCTTTGCAATAGGTCAGTTGCGTACGAAACCCACTAATCTACAGAAAAGCAATACTGGAAATGCACTACTGTTGTTGTTCTCCTCCTATTTCCCCGTCTGTCAGGCTGGCCTCGATTCCGATCCTCGATTTATGTTATCTTTTTGCTTCTTTTCCCTCACCGATCTTGCAGTGTCCTCTTCACCAACTGTCTCCATTCCCCTATATCTGTCGCTCTCGTTCTCCACTCCCATTCTCTCCACATGTCCAGCCCACTTTAGCCGACTCTTCACTAGTTTCTTCTTCACCAGCACCATAATATTCACAATCCGTGTCCAATTTTGCAGAACCGCACCCAGACGGGTCGGAACAGCGAAGAGGCGTACTACGCCTTGTATGAGCCGACGGCTACATTGAAGCAACACAACCGCCAGCCTCCAACATTCCCCGTCGACAATACTATTTCTTCGTACGGCCTCGGCTTTTATATCGGCCGCTATAGGGGTAGGTTGCGACTAATCCAGCGATTCTTAACCATTTTCGCTTCGACCCAGATTCCGGTCGTTGGAATTGCTTGGCGACCCATGCCTTCAAACACATAACTTGTGATAAATAAAAAATAGTTATACAATAAATAGGCACAACACAAGTAAATGAAAACATTTATTTAAGTTGCTTGCTGTATATGGAAGAATCACCAAATCAGTGTTATCGACGTAGAAAGAGGACATTCCTTGCAAATCGAAAGCAAATATGGCTGACGCTATTTGGAAGATCTACGATTTTGACAAGGTTTGAAGGATAATGAGCTAATTTACTTCACGCCGGTGATGGTAAGCAGGCAGACAACCTGATTGTGACTATATATATAATTTACATGCTGAGTAAAGCGATGTTTGTATGTAGACAATTTTCTTTGAATGCTTCGATGTTGAGTAAATCGAACACGGCACCGATTTTTGCCCACTGCACGCATTTTTTTTACATGACTTGCCCATGCTTCCATGCGAGACTAACAATCCAAGCTAAATGTCGCGTACAACTGAAATGCCTTGTGATATGTCACACTTGCTCGTCTCGCACGCACCTGGTACGGGCGAGTCATATTCATTCATTCATAGTTTATGGTGTCTAAATGCGGTTCGGTGATTCACTGGAGACTCTTGGCGATCCGCTCGCAACGCAATTGCGTCACAACCGGTATTATTTCGCAGGAAACACGATGTTGTCTCACGACGGCGCGCATGGGCATTCCCGTTGTTTGATGAATCTACTTCCGGAGTCAGAAATTGGCGTGTTTAGTTGTGTAAATGGGTATGCCACCCCTTCGCTACCTGATGTAACCCCGGCGACGCTCAACATGTATATCATGGATCTTATGCTTGGTAAGATGCATTCGAATGAACAGAAACGTACACAATACAGGTATTTACATAACACGTAGTTCAATCGTATGCACAAAAACGAGGCTGACTGCTATAATTATGGTATGATGTGTATATTGGTGATACAGTGGCTAGAGTACCGGATTCTCAATTGAGAGACCCATGGTTCGAATGTAATAACACGTGTTGCATATGTGTAAACTAGTGTTATAATCTAGGCAAACATGAAAAGAGGATATATAACCAGAACCGTATTGCAAATCAGTGCCAACGACCATTCGAGTCTGACTGACCTCCATTCAGGTCACTCAACGCCGTGGTTGACCAACATAACGGGATGCAGTTACCCCCGTCCGTGGCGCCAACCGGCTAACACCTCACGTGTGTGGGCACCCGGGAAAGATTCGATATTCTACCAACACAACGGCACCCTTCGTACCTTCGATGACTACTACGCGGGGACTTACGTCCATCCCGGTTTTGGCCACATTATCATCAAGTTTCAGTCGGGTGTGCTGCAATTTATATATGCGAAGGTACGAGATTGAATGAATCTTCTCAGTTTTTGCGTTTTTGCAGGTTAGATTACAACGATAATATTTATTTTACTAGCTTACACCATACACAAATGATGCAACAAACCAAGGACAGCAAACGTAACAATTATTTTTGTTTTTTTAAACCAACTACTTTAACCATTTATGGTTTGCTGTCGCCAGTTACGTCATGCATGCCAGTATTGTGGAGTAAGTTCCAATCGTATCGCCCGAAATGGAGAGATACGTTTCTCCGCAGGGAGAAAAGCAAATTGCCAACACGTGATTACATAGCTCTCTAACTTTTGTTTCTTTCTAAATACATCTTCAATGGGTAGATCAGTCAGTGGCCAATGTTCCAAAGAGTGAATGGCCATAAATCTAGACGAGTAGACGTCGACACCTGAGAGGAAATGCACATACACTGCCTCTAAGTTAGCATATTAATAAATATATACTGATAGTCAATGGTTATCCTAAATGGACGCGACGCAAATATGTCACAGGGACTGTAATTGTGTACCCATTTGGGTGTTTGGGTGTTATGTTGGGGGGTTTCCAAACCGTGAAACTGTGGAATTCGGCGGTCTGCTCAACGTATATAAGTATTGTCAGGATGTAGAAAAGAGCCATCGGCTTTTTCACGATTTAATGGACTTTGGTGGCGTGTTATATTTGGCACGGCGCGTCAGATATCTCTATAGTTCAATATCATTTTCGTACTTTGATGTCGATACTAGAAGTCGGTCACGCCATATTGTATTCAAAGTTACGGAATTGTGCACGTTGAAATAATTTGTTACTGACATACAGTTGAGGTTTCGTCAAGCCCTACAATAGGTTCCTCGAAATATATAATGGAATATGCTGGAAGTGACACAGAAGTAGTATTCAGTATCTTTGAGATTGCAGAGCCATGGTGGATTTTTGGGCGTTTACAGCAACACGAAACCTCCCCTTTTTCTTATATTAAATTTATCATGTTCAATTTATTTGTTATCTTACGAGTATCTTTAAATAAAAGAGCCCGTTGACACAACATCGTCACTTCATGTTCGCAGCTTTCATGTTTGCCATCGTTTAATGACAGAAAAGAAGGCGGTCAACAGGAAACATAAAGAATACACTATTTAGAGCTGGGACCGTCCTTGGTGTTTCTATCTGGTTTCTTCCATGGTGTGCGACCACTTGCAGCTCTGGGGTCAGCTACTGCGATCGGTCTGGCGAGACATGTTCTACCTGATTCTCACTCAATACCAAGGCGCCGTACTCGACGCGCCTCCCAAAGGCTTTCCTGTGTACTTCGCCGTGGGGAACAGGACACACTACGTCAACAAAATGGCGGTGACCGTACTTGACCGCATGCATGCAGTTGTATTCACCCGTCAACACCCTCTCGAGAGGGAAGACAGTGATGGGTCGACGGCACCCAAGACGTCGATTGTTGTAATCATTACAGTAGTGGCGACGGCTTTATTTACAGCGTAGATTCTCTTACAGTATTACTCTGCGACGCAAAGTAAGACGCTGGTTAGGTATAGGCCCTACAGCAAAGATGCTAATGTTTATAAAACAAACTACGATATATATATGTGTGTGTGTGTGTGTGTGTGTGTGTGTGTGTGTGTGTGTGTGTGTTTGTGTGTGTGTACGACATACCTACATATATAAGTGTACGTGTACGCGAAACTTGTATGTGCGTTCGTGCGTACCTGAGTGTGTGCTTTGGTGTACAGTGTGTATATATGTACCTACGTATGCACGTACGTAAGTATGTAGGTATATAGGATTACCTATGTATGTATGTATGTATGTATATATGCATGTATGAATGTATGTATGTATGTATGTATGTATGTATGTATGTATGTATGTATGTATGCTTGTATGTATGTATGTATGTATGTATGTATGTATGTATGTATGTATGTATGTTTGTATGTATGTATGTATGTATGTATGTATGTATGTATGTATGTATGTATGTATGTATGTATGTATGTATGTATGTATGTATGTATGCATGCATGCATGTATGTGCATGTATGTGCATGTATGTGCATGTATGTGCATGTATGTATATATGCATGTATGTATGTGCGTATGTATGTATGTGTATGTATACGCGGCGTATGTATGTATGTACGCATGAATGTATGTATGTATGTATGTATGTATGTATGTGTGTAAGTATATATGCACGTACGTATGTACGTACGCTATGCGTACGGACAGCTGCATACGTACGTACGTATGTACACACATATACACATATACTCACGCACAGTCACATTCCCACATGCATACACACACACACACATACACACACACACACACACACACACACACACACACACACACACACACACACACACACACACACACACACACACACACACACACACACACACACAAACACACACAGACACACGCATGCACTCACCACACACGCACACACGTAAACACAACAGAGAAGGAATGGAGGAAGAGAACGACGTGCGATCACAGACATTGTAGATCTTGTATATCATGCACACAGTATTCCGTCCAGTAACATCGTGTCGTAGATGTACGAAAACAAGATAACTGATTTCAAGTTATTAATACTGCGTTCAATACAAATCGTACAACATAACATTATTCATAATAGTTGATGAAATTGACGGCGTAACAAAATGTGATAACGCAACTGTTAGATGTGTACCATAAACATTTGTCTAAATGGTAGCGTGACAAAGATCCTAGTGAATAGATCATATACGGTCATTTCTCATGACCGACATTCAACAAGCTGTGTTTGTTGCTATAAATCCTTATAGGTTTAGTTTAGGAGATTGGAATTATGTTTATCATATCCGTCTCGGTGAGAGCTTTCGTGTGATATATACTTTTACTTATGTATCTTGAAAACCTTTAGCACTGTCATCAATAAAGGGGTCATGTTTAGGCACTACCCAACATTCTTGACGCGGACAAAATTCTTACCATGTACCATGATAACAACTACACGTCTCATACAGCAGTGTCTCTCTCATTTATTTAGTATTGGGTAGTTTGGTGAAATCGTACGAATGCGAGAATCCCCATAGCATAAATGTCAAACAACTGAAAACGGGATTTTTGTATTGATTCCCTAGCAAAATGTGTTTCAGCTCGACAGTCAACAAAAACACACATATTTATATCATCCACACGTGTAACAGCAGTGTAAAGTTAATAGATGATATGTATTCGTCCGGTTCCTGGCCGTGCATACTTACTGTTTCGCTAACCTGTAAAAGGGTGAGTTTTAGGAGTTAAGAGTTGCCGCATTCTTTATGGCAGGAAGTATGAAGTTACACGAACCCATTTAATTTTGCCTCCATCAGAATCATATTTGACGACGTTTCGTGAGAAATGACCATACAAACGAACTCACAAAAATCACAACATTATCAATCTAGATCATATCTGATATAAGAAGAACGTTTTAAGATTGGTCTCTTTTGTTTTGTTTAAGGGTTTCTATAAAGAATCAATGACATCTTCGCTTAATACGTAGAACATCATAATTATAAGTATTCCAGAACATCCAGTTGGGGGAATACATGATACTGGATATTTACAAATTATTATAATTGCAGTCGTAGAAAAAGTTGCTGATACTACTAATAAATATGGTATAATAAGCACAACTAAAATGTACTTTACATAGACTTGGTTATTCCGGCAAACTCGTACCACATCAACTCGCGCACAATCATATCGGTCAATTCTTAACTCGTTCCACTGCCAACTCATTGCATAGGCAGCAAAAACTTGCGTAATTAGTTCAAACAATTCCATTGTGCCCCAGAAATCGTTACTGATTGCTAAAGAAGGCAACAATTATTACTGCCAGCGATATTGCCATCAGACTTGCTTTACACATCGAAACTGCTCCGGTCGAAATAGTTGTTTGTTTGATTCCTTTCTTAAACATCGGCTTGAGGGTGAATTCAATGAACGGCACTTTCACCTCGTTGCTAAAATATACGGGGAAACCACGCGGGGATGTCATCCTAAAAACATATGGGTGCTCCAGTTTCATATAGAATTTATCGCGGGTCTCTGACGGTTCCAGTGCTCCCCGCAGTAGAAGACCATATTTGTAGCGGAGAGAATCGCCTTGGACATACACTGTTAAGTTTCCGAAGGCCAGGTGTGTGTCGCCACCTATGTACTCCGTGAGCGGTCGTTGCTGTGCGGTGTCCGTGGCATTCGGTCGCTTCCATTCGGTGCCGTTAGTGTTTGTGTCTGTGCCGTTTGGTTGTTCGTGCATTTGGGTGGAATTGAACCAGGGAGCTGGGAACGTACATCCCGTAGACACGGTCAACCAGGGTTCCACATCTATGACAAATAGAACCGTGATGTTACATGTAGTTTACAAAGGGAGGCTCCATTGCTATAATAATAATAATAATAATTAGTATTATTATTATTAGTAGTAGTAGTAGCAGCAGCAGCAACACCACAGAAGAGCAACAGCAGCAGCAGCAGTACACTATGTAAACAGCTAAGGACGTCTCACCCAAGAGCAAGTCGAGTGCGAACTGACTGACGAGATTGGTCGCTGTAGATTTACCGCGACTGTCTTGTCTGTTGACACAGATCCTGACGCCGGCGGACACGTCAGGCAGAAGAGTAAGGTGACAGTAGTAGTTGTTGTAGCCCCCGGGGTGATACACCTTTCGAAACCATGCAAGGCGAAAGCTTGTATCAATACTGTATCAACAAAGGAACATGTTGCATTATAATCAGTTTTGTGCGTGATACATTGATATATTACTACTAATACTAATATAACTAATTAGTATTATTATTATGTTACAATAAAAACATAGAAGCAGATACTTACGTTTAAGGTATAATATAAAAATGTTGTCTTTAATTTGTTTTACATTTTCAGTACAAAATTAATATACATTGCCATGATCGATAGCTTTTGGAATATGAATAAAATTTATTGCAATTTCTAGTAGTTCAATATTTGAAGCTGAAGCTCGGCAAGAGACGATTCGGACGATGTGTACAGAGGGTGCAGTACATATACCTCTGTATCTTCCATTTATGAAGCCCAGTCCGTAAGAACTGACGGTGTCTTCCGCAGGGTAAATGGGCGGTGTCGTTTTCACTTGTGGCCCGTATATCGCCGTCACTGGTTTGTACAATTCACCTAAGATCTTTTGTGTAACCACTTGCTTGCCCTCTTCACTCTGTGAAACAGCGCTCAGTTAAATAGTTATGACATAACATTATCGTCGTCATTTTAAACAATCTGAGGCGTGGCTTCCATAGATACATAACAAATATGTTATTTCTTCCTTTGGTGGCTCCCACGGACTACTCAGGTGGCTACGTAGGTGGCTCCTGGATGAGATTGTCTTGCCACGTCATATATTTTTGGAAAGATTATTGTCTCCATGTCAAAATGAGATACGATGTGGAGTTATAGTAACTGTGGAGCTATGGTCAAACAAGGTCACTGTGAAATGATGACTATTCGAATTTTTGCGCGAACGTTGTAAAGATACAATGACTGTAGATCTACTTCATTTCTATGGACACATAATATACAGCGTGAAAGAACAATTTCTTCCCATCAAAATGTGATATGACATGGAGGTGTCAGTTTATGGAGTTTATGTCGAATGACGATCAAACAGTGTCACCGTCAAGTGATAAATGTTCGAAATTGCGCCATTCAGCAAACGTTATACAGTATCAGTAGTGGCTTATGTTTACGTTACCTACACACACACACACACACATATATATATATATATATGTATATATATATATATATATATATATACTCATGGCCATGTCATATACCTCTGGAAAGACTACTATCGCCCAGTAAATACGGGATACCACGGGGAGCTGTCAGGTGGTGTAGTTAGCGTGGAGTGAAGGTCAAGCAAGGTCACTACCAAATGATGAATGTTCAAAACTCCACCATTCCGCAAACTTTGTACAATTACAATGTTTGCACATCTACTTTGTCTACCTGTACTAGGCCATGTTATACAACTATGTGTAATGTATCCTCGTCAACAAGAGGAATGGCATGGAGTTGTAAGGTGATGGTCTAATTGTATAGTGAAGGTTGAAAGTGAAGGTTGAACAAGATCATCATCAAAAGATGCATCAGCCAACATCACTAGGTTTGATGAGTATTGCAGACACGTTTGTTGGTCCTCACGTCATGAAGCACTTAATTATCTCAAACAGTATTGGCCCCGTATCTCGCCAGCAGGATTAAATAATCCACAAGAGAGAAACGTGGTAACGGAACTCTAAAGAAGGTAATATGGGACAATAAGGTGCCAATAAACTGGAAATACTTCCATTGCGATGTTACCAAGAAAATGAGCTATTTGCATGTATCTCCAGTAAGGTTGCAAAGCTCCACTATCCAGGTTGAAAGGAAGTGTTTGACACTTCAAATACCCCAGCTCTCATCAGTAGATGCAACTATGACATGCTACATCCAGTATGACCATGGGAAACCTTACACGTAACTGTTGAACCTTGTGCAAAATGCTTTGTGGAAAAGGGATCAAGATCATGCTTTATACGCAATGTGGACAGGTGTGTTCCTGTGTTTCAGGACGTTAGAAGGTATGAGCTTATTACTTTTATGTCCAGCTGCATACATTTGGATAGCCTTTGGGACAGGCAATAACTTGATTTATCTTAATGGCAACAACATCCGTCCTGCTCTGAGAAAAGCCCAGTCTACCTCCTTGCCAGTTTTCAAAAGCATGGGAAACATAAACTTCATACCACAAAGGTAGCACAACATTCACATCCATTTGGATCTGGATTCGCGACAATTCAACTGCTGGAACGCGTCACCATTGTCCTATGTTGTCAAGCATGCATGGTCTCCTTCATCGAGACAATGGAAGATATATATTCCCAAAGGAATGATATCATTAAGATGCTCCATGATGGCTCGAAAATACATCTTTTGACGGTGACCTTGTTCAACCTTCACTTCACAGTAAGACTACCATTTTACAATTCCATGGCATACCTCATCTTCAAGGGAATACAATACACATAGGTATATAACATGGCCTAGCGTATGAAGACAACTTTGATATACAAAAAACGTTGTAATTGGTCAACGTTTGCGGAATGGTGCAGTTTTGAACATTCATCATTTGATGGTGACCTTACTTGACCTTCTCTCCACAACTACTCACCACTTGATAGCTCTCCGACGTATCCCGTGTTTACGGGGAGACAGTAGGCTTTCCAAAGGTATATGACACTATTTGATCATCGCTCCACACAAACTCCACCAACTGACACCTCCGTGTCATATCAAATTTTGGCGTGGATAAATTGTCCTTTCACGCTGTACATGATGTGTTCATAGAAATAAGTAGATACATAGTCATTTCAACTTTATAACGTTCGCGGTATTGCAACAGTTCGAATATTCATCATTTCGCGGTGACCTTGTTTGAACTTAGCTCCACACTTATCACACCAGGTAACTGCTCCACAGAGTATCTCAGTTTGACGGGAAGGCAAGTTTGTTTCCCAAAAATATATGACCTGGTCATTTTGTCATTAAAGAAAGTAAATATGCAACCATTGTAATTTTAAGACGTTTTCGGAAGCGCACAATTTCGAAAATTCATAATTTGACGGTGACCTTGGATTCACGCTTACTGCACCATTTGGCTGTCCTATGACAGGCCTCGTTGTGATGCGGATGTATGTGGCTTTCAAATGATATAGCATTTGGGTTTTTGTACGGGGAGTGGCATTTAAATCGGTCCGTTAGGTAATGCCTACCGCTCGCCTATTGAAGAGATATCGCGAGGTTATATTGGTCAGAGCTCATTTGCGTATTCATACGACACATTGTTTTGTTCACTGACGTAATCATAACCAGATAACCTGAAGACATGCGTTTGGACAAATAATTTTGATTGTTTGGATGTTTACAATTCAATATATTCAGAAAAGTAGTATATATTTTAATGGCGATAACTAATTTGCATATTAATGGGTTTATACGAAAACGCTCAAGGGTGCCTGGGTGGCATAAGTCGGATTATTGACCTAGAAGGTTAGAAGGTCACACAAATGCAAAAAACATCGTGCGGACCCCAATGCACGCTTCACTGGTCAACACCAGGACTATTTTTAAAACACGCACCTTGCCACCACTGAGGTGGAACTTCATCCACTTGGCCATGTGGTTAGGTGTGTATAATATGCAGTCCGCAGGACACATGTTGTTAACCATTCTGCAATCACAACGTCAACGCACCATTGATCAACTAACTCAATAATTGGGATATGCAATATTAGCAATTCCTCGGTTGTTTTATATGTCTCATAACCCATTACGCACGAAACCGTGGTCGGCTAATGTTGACAATAATAACAAGAGCATCACAGATTGTCTATATTTCAGGAGTTTCGATGTCTTTATCATGCACTGGTTATACCGATTTAATAGAGTGTGATGATTGTATTTGTATTATCACCGTTCCTAATAATACAATGTAAGCTGTTTGACTTTCTAAAGGAGAACCTCGCCTTTAACTTTCATCGAGACCACAACGTTTGCCATGCACGATGAATTTACCTTTACCAGATGAACGGAGATTTATGAGGAGATTTAAATCGTGTACACAATATTAAGTATCTTGCGTGAACGAAAGGGGCAGGAATATTATCCCAGTGAAACTTAAATATAATCACTTAATGTAATAGAAACTCTTGTAACATCGTTTCAAAACCTTATTGGAGCCAGTCACGCTTCGTCCACAAGTGTTGATTAACGGTATAACGACCACCCGCAATTTGCAAACATGTCATTGTTTCTCAATGAAATGTCTAAGAGTATATATATATATTTATATGTGTGTATATATATATATATATATTTGTATATATATATACACACACACATATATATATATATACACACATACACACACTTATATATATATATATATATATATATATATAAGTGTGTGTATATATATATATATACAAATATATATATATACACACATATATATATATATATATATACTTTAGACATTTCATTGAGAAACAATGACATGTTTGTAAATTGCGGGTGGTCGTCATACCGTTAATCAACACTTGTGGACGAAGGGAGTTTGAGAAAAAAATGATTGCAAATTACGGATGGTCAATAATTTGAAATGATACCATTAATAAGTATCAATGTATATATATATATACATATATATATATATATACATTAATAAGTATCAATGTATATATATATATATACATATATGTATATATATACATTGATACTTATTAATGGTATCATTTCAAATTATTGACCATCCGTAATTTGCAATCATTTGTTGTTTCTCAACGAATTGTCTAAGACTATCTAAGAATATACATTGATACTTACGGCAGTATATCCTCTTCTGGGTTTTTGACAATCTTCCCGTCTTGGCGAGAGGGCGACTAAGCGGTCTTCTCCCAGTCAGCAGCTGTCAGCTTTGGGCAGACTATCGTATCAGACATCCCTAGGACAAACAGGAGTATCAGTAATATCGTTTACTAGTGAACCGATTTGAAACAGTTTTGAAACCCGTTTTTTATTCAGCCAAAACGGTTTTCCATGCGTTGGATAAATATCGTCAACTAATAATGTTTGAATATTCCCAAACAACGTAAAAATAATCGAATTTGAACCGTAAAATGCAAGCCGCGAACTATGCATGTCGTGGTGTTTAGAGTGGCATGTAAGTGGTTAAATAGTTATCTAGAAAACAGAAGACAATTTGATATCAAAAGACGGAGTGATGCAATGTGTAGCGAAGTGGACAAAATGTCTACTTGGTTTGCAGTAAGTAGGTTAACATTAAGCATTTCTAAAATAAATTATATGTTATTTGGAAATCGTATGCTTAATAGTGATGTCATTATAAGTATAAGGAATGTTAACATTGAAAGAGGACGAGTTGTATAATTGTTGGGGGTATATGTTGATGACTTACTTAATTGGAATGTTTATATTAAATACGTAAAATCAAAGCTTTCCAAAAGTACAGCTATAGTGTATAGTCATTTGCTTAACATAAATAGTATGTATATTCTATATTGTTCACTGTTTTTGCCTTGTTTAACATACTGTGTAGAAATATGGGGTAATACATATCCGACAAATATTAATGGTATTTTCTTACTAAAAAAAAAAGAGTTATCCGCATTATGTATGGTGCCAAGCGTTTGGATCACACGAATGCACTTTTTCAACAATTACATGTCTTAAACTTTCTGGACATTATAAAGCTGAAAACGTTATTATTTATGTACATAGCTTACTACTGCTGTTTACCACCAAACAGTCAACGTATATTTGTTAGGCGTCGTACTCGTTGAGAGCTAATCATGATTTAGAACGGCTCCGCGTTAATTCCACAATGAGATCGATGCATCTCTGTGTCTACGGAGTGCGGTTGTGGAATTCTCTTGGTAATGGCATAAAAAACATTAATAATATAATTACATTTAAATCTAATTACAAAAGTTTATTTCACAAATATATTATTGTGAAAATGCAACTGTTAACGTATTGAGTCATGCTATATAATATATGATAACCTGTGCATCGCGCATCACAATAAATACATTGAGATGGTGCATAATATGTATTGATTATAGTGTGTGAAAAAGGAAAAAAGTATACGTATGGGAAAACTAACACTTTTATCTTAATATGATTGTCAGAGGTAAATTTACATAAAATTAACTGACTTCGTGCTTACCTCCTTCAAACATTGTTTACACACTTGTGTGTATATGGCATTTTGTAGATTATGTATAATTGTATCGCATCAGTTTTAATTATTTATGACATTTTATGTAAAGCACCTGTATTGTTCATAGACAGTTATGTAAGTGTTTATTTTATAGTTACTTTTTTATACATACTTTATTTAATTATTTATACATCTTAGACATCTAGTTTTAATTTTCCATAGTTGTTTTATATAGATATATACTAATTTTATGTTTAATGTTTATTTGTATGTATTGCTTCAATGAATTTGTAATGAATGCGCCTTTGATCAGTTTAGGTTGAAAAGGGCGCTATATAAATATGCATATATTATTATTATATTATCAAATATATAGATGTGTATATGGTTATGTATGTGTATATATACACGGTTGTCTTTTCTCGTATCATGTTGCCAATGTTTGAATAAACGAATCATTCATTTAGCGGACAACCAGACAAGAACGGGAATAATCAGCTGTGGAACCCTACGCCGAATTGTTTAGAACGATGCTGTATGCCAATAATTCGTCTTTTATTTTGTGTTTATG
Source organism: Paraescarpia echinospica (assembly GCA_020002185.1). Lineage (NCBI taxonomy): Eukaryota > Metazoa > Annelida > Polychaeta > Sabellida > Siboglinidae > Paraescarpia > Paraescarpia echinospica. The sequence goes on from CM034543.1 coordinate 13,763,790, forward strand.
TGGTGTATGCAAACTGGAATTTTCATGAAAAATGAACTTTGTTTCAAACCATTATATGTATCGATTCCGTGGACGATCACGGAATTTTGCATATAACGAATAAACCGTATACCGTACAGTAAAGAGTTGTACGGTACACAAATCTATAGCATCGATAATCCGTAGAACGGCCCTTGGTTGCTATTGCATCTGGCTCTGGATTACTCTCAGCAGCAACACCGATTTAGCAACAAAGTTACAACAGTAATGAATGATTTACGTATGCGTAAATATAATTCGAAATATATGTTTATGGGGTCACAGGAAGACGGCATATTACATGCCATGTGACCACCATGCAACACAACTTTATTTTTAAACGGTTGTTTTGTGTATACTGCTATGTTGTTGTTGTTGCAAAATAAATTGATTTGATTTGATTTGATTTATTACCCAGTGAAAGGAACATAAATCGAGTATTATGTCGATCCCCAGATGCTGTACGTGTACATGTTTGCACACAAGATATCCCACGTGTCTACGAGATGTCAACGTGATTGAATGAGATTTCCGTCCAGAATAAGTGGGCAGTGAAACCTTTGGAGTTCAATGTTTGTATTGATATTTGTGAAACCCGCGCCTGGAGTATGTATAGATTGTATTTTAAACATAATCACGCGGCAAGCGCCTACACAATAGAGCCTGTAAGTCTCGCGCCTCGTTTTCGATCTGGAGTCATCTGGCGACCATTTTAAGTGATGGGGATATATTGTTTTTGTTATTGTAGTCATCGGAGTTTTGTTTTTCCAAATCGTATTCTGTTTCTGGTTTCCGACAGATGATAACAAGTTGAAGCAGTGGGAAAAACTTTCACGTTAAGAATGTTCGTGGTAGACGAGCACCTTAATCGAATTGTAATCACGATTTGACGAGCCATGGTGGCAATTTTGACTTTGTTTTTGTTGACAATGACAACTATACATTATTTTGCCCAGTACGACATTGACCTTATGCATACTTTTTGGTGAGTGTGTGCATTTAGACAACTTTTCAGACATAAGTGGTTACCGAACTGTTTTGAAATAACAAATTATAACATTCACGTTTATGACAAGCGAAAATTCGTTCTATCTCGTTTTAGCTCCCATTTCTGACATACTTATTAATCATATTACGTAATCCATATGTTATGAATCCATCAGATAAAGACGTTGACATTATAAAACATTTTGAAATGTCATTATCCTTGATACGCCTCTATTTCTCAATTTCCGGAGTTTTAGGTATGATAAATGTCTTCGTATTATTTTTTAAATATTAAGACATTGTAATTTTTTTAAAGGTATACGTAGCATCCTTACGCGCCGGGGGCGCTACTGATTACACAAGTTTCAGTACCCCCTGGCAGATAGCCTTGCGAAATTCTTATGTTTAGCTAAGCCAATAATTTCGTTTGCCGGGAAGGTCCGGTGGTTTTCAATTAAGTGACTCGCTGCTTGCGTTACCTGAATCTAATGGTTGGGAGGCAGACGTAGTTATATGAATACCGAACAGCAGCTCGTGAGAATGGTCGAATGGGTAATTATATTCGGATTCCAGGAAGTCGTGGGCTTTTGGAATCGGAGCGCGGGTCGGACGGGTGTCTGCACTGTCCTTACGGGTGGTACAGCAGGGACCTACGCAGGCAATTGCGTCATCTATGAGTTTGACTCAGCTAATTTCCATACAATGCGTAGTAGATATGGCAGGAGTAGTGTACGTAGTCACCACACCTGGCTTGCGATGATTCTACATAGACAAGACGCATCATCTGGATGATTAGTTCTTCTGCTTACCGAGTGCCTTGAACAGCGTCTCCGTGATGTCATCTTCCCAGATCTTGTTCCGCAGTTTCTCCGTTATGTAATCCGTCAACAGGAACGGAAAGTTGCTATATTCGAACGTGGTTCGGAAGTCGGACTTCGTGGGGAAATGTTGTAGTCTCCTTGAAAATAAGCACACAAATCGTACACGCCACTACGTTCAATACACGTGCAGTCTCAGATTGCAACACACTTAAGCAAACGTATCATAACTAATAACATATAATCACATCAAATGGTTACACAACATAACGTCGTTTAAACCATGAAATATATTAATGAATTTCAGTGTTATTTTTTAAACAAAATATTGGTAATGAATGTGTAAGTAGTAAATTTGTGTTATTATTTCATTAGTACATAATTATGGAGTTGATTTGAATAGATGTAACAATAACAATGTTCAAAATATGATTTAAATTACTGATGACACTAAATAAAATGTTATAGTAATTGTAAGCGAAGAATGGTAATGGTATTTGTCGAGAGTGTATGACGAGCAAATCCACGATGATACCTAAGAGTGTGGTTTCGGAGTCGAACAATCTACAACGCCCTAATTATTATACAAAAGAGGTGCCGTTAATCGATTAATTTCAACGACCTACGTATTGAATATTGTTAAGCTACATTTGATAAAGTTACTCGGATAGAAAGGATATTTCGTATAAAACAGCTAGAAAATATCAGCCAGAAATAAATTAAAAACATTCTCAGTGTATTTTATCCGGTAAATTGCTATGCTACAAATACAAAAATCGGCGCTTAACTGTTTGTTTATCACTATATCCCATCCAGGGTGTTTTAACACACAAAGTGGGGGGATTGGTATTCACACAAACGTACTTTAAAATGGCAATTTATTGACAGACAAATCCTAATATAAAGGTTATTCCTCATAAAAGGCAACTATAGTCGGGACCAGAGTCCGCGTGGAAATGGGCCAAATGCACCACAATCTACTAGTGTCAATGTCTCAAAAAGGGCAAACAACAATTTACTTTTTAAAAGGCAAATGTGCAATTATTTCATAAAAGGAAAAGCCCAGACGTTACATCCAGTTGTTAAAGGCACAAATTATTCTATATAAGGACACAATGTTGAGGAAAAAGTCTCCATAAAATGCCCTGATTCCCATCAGCTAACTTTATAAAGAGGTCAGTTCTTATATGGCGCAGTATCCAATCCTTATGACTGCTCAGAACGCTTTACACTTCAACCCCCATTTCCTGTTCAGCTGAACATACTATCTACTTCTTTTGGGAATCATTCAACATCGCTGCAGTCGCTGCCCGAATATTATTCGTACATAAATGCCCTCCACTGTCTATAGCCAGGTAAGCATTCGTACAGAGTTAACTGGAGCAAGGTGGAGCCAACGCCTGTTCACTAGGTTCGAAGCGGCACCAATAATATTCGAACCAAGACTCTCTTCAGTTAGAGTCCGGAAATCTAACCTCTTAGCTACTGCGCCCTGTATAATATATTTATTGCGGGCTTAATATTGTAACTTACCTCATACACACATCTTCCCTGGTCGCGTTAATATTACCCATTGTCACGCCTATGAAGCTTGGAATACCCACTCTGTGCGCCAGATGATCCCGCATCGTCGCCTTCTCGGTACGGAACTTATCCATCAATCGGAAGTCTTTTCCCAGAATCTCCCGCAGCGGCTGGTCCCACTTCAGATGCTCTTCGCTTACAGCGTATGCCACCAGGGTCGCCGTGAACCCGTTAGAGATTGAAGCGATGCTGATCCTGGTGTTATTTTTTATGGGTAATCCCTTTTCCCGGTCGCGAACTCCAAAGCCTTGGGCGAAAACTGTGTTTCCATCCTGTGGACAATACATACGTGCGTGTTTATTTGTGTAATACGAAGTAGTTGCTCTGGCGACAAGAACTTCCGGAATGATATATGTATATATATATATATATTATAAACACAACACTCAGATATAAATATATATATATATATATTGTATGTATATATATAATTTATACACTTATCGGTTATACTGTCAATACTGTGACACACGTGCTACTCACAATGTCAATTAATTTCAAGCTCATAGAGAATTATTTGTGTAGCTCATACTGTCAAATAACGGCAACTGTGCAGCCACGTATGTGTAATGCATACAAACAACGTCACACAAAAGGACACACGCGAGTTAGTCACAAGTTCAGAGAATGCTAGGCAAGTAGAACCATGATAGATAGACACAATCGTTATTCATATTGTCAAATGTTGCAAGACTATGGCATACATTAGAGTGATTAACACACAAATTAACATCCAAATGATTTCACAATGGAGTAAATACATGTTGTTTGTACTTTCTTAACACGAAACTCATTGCACTCCTGGACAAATCTGGTGTGAAATGTATATGCATCTAATCGACAGTGGCCTAGAGCCCTGCTGTCATACCTTCACCAGTGAAACTGACATGCCCACATATTTCTATCAATCTATCAACCGTTCGATGAAATTCTGCAGCTTGGCGGCTTTTTCCGAACTGAATCCAGTGTTCGCTCCGAACCCGTCCCATTTGAAAGGCTAGGAAGAGTAAAATACACACTCTTATCTTGCCTAACGCCATCGCGACTGGTGGAGATCCTATCACACGCGTAGAATAGTGACACAGTCACTTCTCCGTTGCTGGCATCACGAATTACAACTTTACAGTTCTGCTCGCAAAATATTGTTAAACATTTGAATACAACACGACAATCACGCATGCACTGTCAACAAATCTGACCATAGCGATAAGACAATATTTTCCCGTCTTGGTTCAGGGTTGAAGACGTTCGCGTCACGCGAATTTCGTTCTATCATTGATTGTTGTTTGCAAATGTTCTAATACAACAGTGATAAGTGAAGCCGTGGTGTGACTAATGTAAACTTATTTTTCACTAAGCGTCACCAAACGCCGCGTATATAAATTCGTCATATGGTCATAGTGACGGGGGACAATGACCTTGTTTTGGTGCAGGGCGCATACATAGTCACATGCAGGCAATGACGTGTATTATACCGACTTAATGCTATAACGGAGATGAGTAATAAAACTAATAATAATAATAGTAAGTGATTTTAATCAGTGCTTTAATCGCATATTCAGTGGAAATCACTGCAAGATACTTGGGGTGATGACAAACAATTTATATTTGTAATACGTGATTGTTTTCTTAAACATGTTTTGGAACCAACCAGAGGTGGGGGTGTATTGGAATTAGTGTTCTCTTCTCACAATAAATTACTTCACAATGTCAAGGTACCTCTGAAATAGAGTAATCACAACCAGATTTTAATATAAATATACAATGAAGGGATGCAAAAAAGCAGTGGAGGAGAAACTCAACAAATCTACGCGGTTTTCACACCCTATGCCACTTCTGAGGTCTTTGCATTGGCTTCCTCTCCGATTCCGATAACGTATCATTGTTAATGTCTATATCATTACCTACCAGGCAATTTCGTGTAAGCAACCAGCATATTTATATTCATTGCTTACACCTGTACGAAAACCTACCCAGTTTCCATCATCTAGTCATATACTAACATTGGAACTAGGCACCAACTCTTTGGGATGTGCTCCATTTTAATGCTAGATCAGATGTTACCTTATTATTACTATGAAAAAATTTATGTCTCCTGACGGGAAGCCTTGCTAATTGACAGTCGTGATACCAATATTTACCAAATGTTAGAAAACACGCAGCATCGTTAAATAAACACCATAAAGCGCTTGTAGATACTCGGTGTACATTCAAAATGACGAAGGTCGGAGAAAATGTGATATTTACGACCATCGATTGGCCCTAGTCGTGATAGTGTAGAATTGTCAAATAATATTAGGATTGCTTTGATATTGGCATGAGGATAGACATAAGCCTTTTTGTGTCAGCGTCTAATTCATGTTGCAAAGTTCACGCCGCAGGGGCCGTTTTCTCGAAACATTTGCCACATGTGCGTGGTTCCTGCGATTGTTAAGTTACGTCTTACGCGCAGATTCTTCGCATCCGAACATCAGTACGGAAGTCTTTGTCCCTGGGGACGGCGACACGCCTTCTTGTGGGTGTAAAGGTCTATTCTGGACTTGCAGGCGCTGGAGCAGGTTGGACAAATGCATATTTGGCCTGACGTTTCCTGAGTTGCAGATTCTTTCCACCGCTTACGATTCTCCTCATCTGCTTCTCTTATGCAATGTTCAAAGTCCTGGACTGCTCTTCTGGTAGTCGCTTTCCAATTGTTTCTGACTGCTACTAGCTGTTCCCAATCTTTGTGGTCAATATGTGCCTGGGTGAGTTGCCGCTCTAGCTGGTCCTTGTAGTGCCTCCGTTGGGCGCCTCCGTCTTGCTAGCCATGACAAAGCTCACCATAAAATACAGATTTTGGCATTTGTGTGTCGTCCATGCGAGAGACCTGGGGCCAGTTTCATGAAGCGTACTTAAAGTTACGCAACTACTTAGCGTCACGTGTTTGTGTAAACTCCTATGTTCGCTTATATTAAAATAAATCACGTCATTTACTAAGACAATCATCTTACCATTAAGAACGTTCTTAGCCGCTTCATGAAACCGGCCCCTGGCCTGCCCAGCGAAGCTGCCTGAGCATCAACATGGCTTCGATGCTCTGTAGGTTTGCCTTTTCCAGGACCTCATTGGTGGAGACACACATACATACATTCGTACGTACATACGTACGAATGCATGTATGCATGTACGCATGTACGCATGTACGCATGTACGTATGTATGTCTTTGTGGAGCGTACGGGCGTGATGAAATCGTTGTCTAGTCGAGACAGGTGATCGTTTAAATATATATGCTCGTGGCCTTCAGTCACTTACGTCTAAATCACTGTTGTAATGAATTATTGTCCATCTGAAATAACGTCATTGCCGGTCGGAGTATACAGAAAATTATCAAAACTTTAGTTTATCGCAAAAGCCTTGTAGTGCACGTAAATAAAATAAAAAATGCTTCTCCCTTTTCCTCTACCAATGGTTACATATAAGTGAACTCCACGTTGCTCCAGTTCACACAGCGAATGAGTACCTTGGTATACATATAGTGGTGGACATTTGTGTACGAATATAGTCTTCGCGCATTAATTGCAGCGTGCTGGATGCTTCCCAGAAAAGTCGATACGGTGTTCGGTTGAACAGGTCTGCCAAGGGGTAAAGTGTAAAGCGCTTTGAGCTGTCCCAAGGACTGAATATTGTGCTATATTAGAACTTAACTTTTTAGGCGGAGTAGTAGAGCAGATTAGACGAAGTATCGTTGAAATGGTGATACAAGCATAACACTTGGCAGACTTTTTTTAAACCAGTCGACGAGCCAATTGAAAATCCAAGATGGTGGCCTTTTTGAAAATGGCCGAAATTTGTTTCAAATATTTTTGAGGGATATATATCATTGTGTTATATGTTTTGAAGCTGGCCAATATAAAGTCGTATTTTAACGCATTCCAAATATACGTGAACATCCAACATGAGTGCGATATTTTCAAGATGGCCGCCATTTAAACATTAGACGACTCATCATGGAATACACTGCGTTGCACACAAAGTGCATGTCAATGTATATGCTGTACTAGATATGTTTCCTGAATGTGTCCTAGTATCCATACGTACTATTTGTGATATGTACTGCTAGGTAAAAACATAACGAAAACATTTTTAGCTTTCGATTTTAGAATTTCTTGCAGAGTCATTTGTCCATTTTTAACACGTAAATAACTACAAGAGTGTAAGTTGTAAGTCAGCTAGTTTTAATGAGCTGTTTATTGCAACATTTAAACTGATAATAATAATGTGTACATCAAAGACGGCTGCCATGTTTCAAGATGGCCGCTTTAACATTAATATATGTTTTCAACACTCAAATTGACTCGCCGTGCAAAAATCTGTAGTGTATACCAAGATCGTAATTATAAATGTCAACACTGGATATACTTCACTGATTGTATCCACTTACATACAGCTAAACAGTGCTGCGCAGGTCAGAAAACCGCTAAAGTAGTTGCGCCTCCGATTCCGAAACATTCTTGCAGCAACATTTGTCTATTTGCACGCACACGCGCTCTCGCTCTCTCTCTCTCTCTCTCTCTCTCTCTCTCTCTCTCTCTCTCTCTCTCTCACACACACACACACACACACACACACACACACACACACACACACACACACACACACACACATAAACACACACACACACACATAAACACACACACACACATAAACACACACACAAACACACACACACACACGCGCGCGCGCATACACAACAGAAGGGGAGAAGGTGGAAATGAGAGATAACAAGTTAATAAAACAGATATTCGGGAACATAGATATTTTATTGTAGATCGTGTATATCATGCACACAGTATTCTGTCCAGTAACATCGTGTCCTAAATGCAGGATTACAAATATACTTAACAAAACCGAATCTGATTTCAAGTTATTAATACTGCGTTCAATACAAATCGACGAACACCACATTATCCCAAGTTCTTCATCTAGTTGACGAAATCAGAAAATGTGACACCGTAATATAATATGTAGCCTAACAATTTTCTAAATAGAATTACAAAGACATATATAAATAAATTTTCAAAAACACGACACTGTCAAGCTAGTTCGTATCTCATATAAGTAAGTTCTAAGTCTAAGATTGGTCTTCTCTATTGATTCCTAGGGCTTACAACAATATATCAATTATTGCGTTGAAGTTCATATATAGACCAACCATTTCACGGATTGTATGACACAACAAATAGATACGCGAGCGAAAAATTAACAGATCAGAACACGTCCGAATCATGAAATGCTACGGTCGCTAGCACCTTCACGGCTCGATATAATTTGAAAAGATGCACTTTTTGCTATTCTAGCGTCATCTAGATTTCCCGGAAACCGTTCAAAGAACACATAAACGAACCTACAATCATGCCATTTTCGGTGTTCTGTACTTTTCCGAACGACGTTGGCGGCGGGTAAACAGTACACCATTCTTCCGATTGCGGCGCTGTTTTCCTCAGTTGCATAGGTTCAGACATGCGCACTTCACCATTTCTTGATTTCATGTTATAAGGTCCACCCACTTTTAAAACCGCGGCGAAACTGGGGACCGTTTCACTAACATTCTTAAGAGCTTTTAATCCCGATTTTTCTAAAAACAAATCGACTGTTCTCCTTACCTAGGAGCGAAAATAAAAAAAATGCGTTTCTCTAACAATTCATCCTGAATACGGTCCCGAAAAACCGTCCAAAAAAGGCCAATTTCTAAGACGACGTTACAACTTACACCACTCTTTAACTCTCATAAACAGCTAGATTTTACTAACTGCGTTTTATTTTGGGTCCTTTTTCACGCAGAGATCCAGTTGTTCATAGCCAAATAAGTCTTCCAAATGTTAGCGATTAAAGGTTTGCTAAAGCATGATTTGCTTACACGACATCAGCGTCGTGACCCGTCGACATGTGCGTGGCGGTTTTGTGGCTTCGCGAAAGTCAAGGTTGTTGTGACATTTGTTAATCAATTTTGAGCAAAGTTTAAGCTGTATCTAACTTAACCTGCGCACTACTGCCCTTCATATTACTATACTCGACGGCACAATTTTGGTTTAATAAGTTTCTCTACACTCTTATAAACTGAAAATTGTCAACAACGACGCTCCCATCAAAACATTGCACTGTGTGTGACGCGGAAATATTGTCCTCTGTGGTATGTCGGCTGCTTCTGTAACATGTCGTTTTAATTCTTCGCACAGTGAACATAAAGTCATATGTTGTTGACAAATGGTTGTTGGGCCGTATTTTCAAACACTGTTTGACAACTGTTCAATCTCTTTTGACAAATCATGCCAACAGTGTAGATGATCGATTATCATGATGGGAATATCGCTCTTTGCCTTAAGAATAATTTAACGATCACGTTAGTGAAACGCATTGTTAAAATACTTCTTGATTTTTCCGTCAGATTCTGTTCTATGGTGGATTTTCCTTAAGAGCTTAATATGTTAATGAAACGGTCCCCTGGTGTACTTTTATCGCAGCGAAACAGAAATATTTCTACGTCGGCGTGACGTCACAATAACCTACGTCAACCAACGGGTCAACATTCGTTGCGTTGGTTGATTGATCTACGTGATAGTGATGTCACGCCTACTTCGCATATATCATTTTAACAGCCGTTTGAACGTGGGTGGAGCTTATACCATGAAATCAGATAATGGTGCCTCAATCGGTAGATTGTTGAACAGTGTCGACGAACCAACATCGTCCGCAGTGTCTAAGACACCGGAACGGGCACTGTTATAGGTCGGTTTTTAGTTTAGTCGGTACGCATTACATGACATGCGCCAGGGACGCGAGGAACAAATTCGATCATTCTACGCCCGAATCAAGGGTCAAGCTGACACCTGTGATTACCGAATCAAGTGCACCAAAGCAGAGTGCGACGAGATGGTCGACTTCGCCGGCGAGATATTGCGCGACGTACTCGCTCGCGGTATCGTGGACGACGAGATTCAGTTGGATTTGATAAGCGACCAGAACCAAAAGATGAAGATCGAGGAGATGATTAAGTTCGTCGAGGCGCGTGAGTCAGGCAAGCGATCGGCATCGCGCCTGCTGGATACCCCGAGTGTGAACGCGGCGAGTAGTACATACTGCCGCAATAAGCAACATGAAGTGCGAACCAGGAGCACGGCGACAACTAAGCCGATACCTGATCCGAAGCCCGAACATACGTTCGACCCAACGGCATTGTGTTGGTTCTGCGCGGAGAAGGGCCACGGTAAGAACCCGCCGTGGAGCATAAGGAGAAGCCAATGCCCAGCGTACGGCAAGCGATGTGGTAAATGCAAGAACGTGAACCACATAGAACGCGCTTGCCTCGGCAAGGCGTACGCCCGCCGGCCGACTGAGACCGCCGAGACAAGTGACGAACAGTCCGCGGCCTTCGAACTGTGCACGATGGTAAACGGACCGGTTGCCGACGTCAAGGCAATCGCACTAGACCACCATCTGTACGATAACCTTTGTGACAGGTGGCATAAATGCGCATCCGACCCGCAGCCGTACGTCCGGGTCTACGTCGGAGCATTCGAGGAGGATTACCGTGTCCTCGGTTTCGCGCTCAGGAAGCGAGTAAGCGCCGCCGAACTCCCCGCGATGGCAGATACCGGATGCCAGAGCTGCCTAATGGGCATACAAGTGGCCGAGAGGATGGGGCTCAATGCAGACGACCTCATACCGGTCACCATGACGATGAGAGCGGCGAACGAGGGAGGGATAACTATCCTCGGAGCTATGGTGGTGCGATTCTCGGGTACCGACAGCCGGGCCATAACGCACGAGACACGACAAATCGCCTACATCACCAACACATCAGATCGTATCTTCCTGTCATGGGCCGCGTGCATCGACCTGGGGATGATTAGCGAGACATTCCCTACCATTGGCGAGGTCATTGCATCAGATGACGCAGCCACTCCAACCCCATGCCCATGCACACCGCGCACAGCACCGCCGCCACTCCCCGAGGGCCTACCGATGCCCGCGACCGAGGAGAACCGAGCAGCCGACGCAATGTCACCCCGCCCTACGGGGCGCCCGGTGAAGACGGACCTCCCGGACGATCACGCATCACTATCGGATATCCTATGGGGTCACACTCACCCCGACGCACTGCTTTTGGTCAGAACACACGAACTAGACGACGCTGATTCGGAACTACTGACACACCGTGACGCCACCGGGATACTGGGGTCGGTGACATGGGATCGCGTGAGAGAGGCCACCGCGAGCAACCCCGACATGCACTTACTCACTGAACTGATCGAGGACGGCATGCCGAAGACTCGGAGCGAGATGCCAGTGTCCATCCGACAGTTTCACCAGTACCGACACGATCTGTGGCCGCCCTCCACGCAGCACACCAGGGCGTGTCTATGATGACGGCAAGAGCGGAAACATCGATATTCTGGCCCGGTATGACAGAGGACATCGCCAAGGTCCGCAACGAATGCGAGCACTGCCATCGTATGGCCCCGTCCCAGCCAGCCGCGCCGCCCACCCGGCCCATATTGCCCGTCTACCCGTTCCAGGCGATATGCTCCGACTTCTTCTCGTACAAGGGCGTGCACTACGTAGTAGTTGTCGATCGCTACTCGAATTGGCCCATCATCGCGAAGGCATCGGCGGGCGGGGCTGGCCTGGTTAACATTCTGAGACAGACTTTCGTGACCTACGGGACACCGGAGGAGCTTGCATCGGACGGCGGTCCAGAATACACATCGACCGACACCCGCCAGTTCCTACGCACATGGGGCGTGAATCATAGGCTGTCCTCAGTCGCCTTCCCCCATAGCAATTGCCGCGCGGAGGTCGCTGTTAAGACAATGAAGCGCTTGATAACGGACAACACCGGCGGGAAGGGCGATTTGGACACAGATGCAGTACAGCGAGCGGTCTTACAATACCGCAACACGCCAGACCCAGACACTAAGATATCACCAGCAATGTGTGTATTTGGTCGCATGATACGTGACTTCATCCCGGTGATCCCCGGCAAGTATCTCCCCCACGACACCTGGCGCGACACACTACGTGCCCGCGAAGACGCACTCTGCAAAAGGCACATCAAGACGCACGAGTACTGGAGCGAACACACCAGGCGCCTGCCCGCACTGGCAGTGGGTGACTATGTCCGCATCCAGAACCAAACTGGACAACACCCGAACAAATGGGACCGCACCGGCACGGTCGTGGAAGTCAAACAGCATGACCAATACCAGGTCAAAGTCGATGGATCCGGTCGCGTGACGCTCCGCAACCGTCGTTTCCTACGGAAGTTCACACCGATCACTTCCCCGGAACCGCCTCGGCCAATCGATGTAGACCTCGGCACGAGACTAGCCCCGACCCCGCCGCCCCCACGTACGATCCCACCGATGTTGCCATCGCCGCCATCGCCGCCCGACGTGGCCCCCACCACACCTGCTGGCCCGGCTCCGGCCTCAGACGTGACTCACCGCTCACCGTCTCACGGCTCACCATCTCCCGTGACCCCTACGGCTGTCACTACGCCGTCACACCACCCCGAGCCGCCCGATAATGCCGAGCTCGATACCACCAGCTAGACGTGTCATACCGCTGACGTCACCGTTGCCACCCAAGGCACCTCCAGAACCTGCTGTGAGACGCTCCAACCGTGAACCCAAGGCACCGGGTTGGCACACTGATTACGAGATGAAATGAACTTTCAGTAAGACTTATAGCATTAAAATGTTTAATCACGCCATTCTAAATGTTCTCAGCTTATTACTCAGACACTCTTCGTAAAAGCTTAGAGGGAGATAGGAAATAATGAACACTCCTGCTTACTACTTACAGATCTACAATAGACGCTCCCCGTAACCGGAAGCCTCCGGGCCGCGATTGACTGTATTCCACCACACCAGTAACAGCTTGTTTGATTATTGTATCATTAGACCGGATTTACTATTAAATACGTGATTAAATGCAAGAGAACTTCGTTCTTCTTTAGCTTGGATCCGGTACTAGCAATCGTTCAAAAAAGCGTTTCGTTTCTGGAACGTGTTTGACAGTTGTTCATTTTTCGCTCGCTTACTTATTTTTGATGACACTGACAATTTACAAAACTATGGTAATTGCAATCATAGAAAAAACTGTGCTGATAATAATAATGTGTACAGTATTATAATTTATAAGCGTATACGCTATAACTCATGTGTTGTAATATTTTCGGCGCTTGGAACTTAGTTGAGATTGTTTATTGTCGACATTCACATAGGCCCCTACCAGTTTTGTCTACAAGAAGGAGAAGGCAGCAATTAGTATTGCCAGCGATATTGCCGTCAGACTTGCTTTGCACATCGAAACCGCCCCGGTCGAATCCGTTGTTTCTTTGCTACCTTTCTTAAACACCGGGTTGATGGCGTATTCTATGAACGGCACTTTCACCTCGTCCACTTTACCAGCGTTGCTACCTGACTCGCTAAAATACACGGGGAAACCACGCCGGGGTTTCGGGGTTAAATACATCATATAAGCAAATGGCTGCTCCAGTTTCATGTAGAATATATCGCGGGTTTCCGACGGCTCCAGTGGTCCGCGCAGTAGAAGACCATATTTGTAGCGGAGAGAATCGCCTTGGACATACACCGTGAAGTTTCCGAAGGCCAGGTGTTCGTAGCCACCTGCGTAGTCCGTGAGCGGTCGCTGCTGTGCGGTGTCCGTGGCATTTGGTCGCTTCCAATCGGTGCCGTTAGTGTTTGTGTCTGTGCCGTTTGGTTGCTCGTGCATTTGGGTGGAATTGACCCAGGGCGCTGGGAACGTACAGGCCGTAGACTCGGTCAACCAGGGTTCCACGTCTGTGACAAATATAACCGTGATGTTAGTGCACAAATGGAGACTTTGTTAGTATTATTATTATTATTATTGCTATTGTTATTTGCGTTCTGGTCTTACAAACGTAATGGTTTGTTGTTTTCGTAGCCAAATTAATATTTTGCTCCACCCCAAAGTGTGTTTATATATATATATATATATATATATATATACACACTTTCCCTTTGGGCTGGAGCAAAATATTATTAATATGTTGATTATAGAAGTAGTAGTGCAGCATTACTATCATTATTACCCTCTGGACAGAGATTGACCTCGTACCCGAAAGTATATATAGTGTAACCTGCCAGCAACTGTTGATGCGTTATTGTTACAATTATTATTGTTACTACATTTTGAAAACTACACGCGAAATCCTACCCTTGAGTAAACCCAATGTAAACTAACTGACAAGAATAATGGCCCTGATTTACTATTATTATTTTTATTACACTCGCAAAAAAGTGAAGGAAATTTTCCCCATGAGCAAGGCAAGTGCAAATTGACAAACTGGTTTAGTTCCATTAATACGATTACACTTTGTGAACAGTGAATGAGATCTTACCCATGAGTAGATCGAGTGCGAACTGACTGACGAGCTTGGTTGCTGGAGCTGAGCCGTGACTGTCAGGGCTGTTTAGACAGATCCAGACACCGGCGGATTGATCAGGCAGGAGCGTGAGGAGACATTGATAAGTGTTGTAACTCCCGGGGTGAAACACCTTTAGGAACCCTGCGAGGGAAAATTTTCGTTAATAACAATGAAACATACTGCGTAGAATCTGAACAGTTCCGTGCGTCATACAGTGAGATGTTACAATGATCTATTTCAATGATGACCACTTACATGATGATGATAATAATACAAAAATAATACTAATAACAACACTTACCCTAAAACATTGATGACACGTATTCCTGATTAAATATTTAAATGTTAGACGTTAATAATTAAAACACTATAAAATAATGTGTTACGTGTAAGATATAATGCATCACCTAAACAGTCAATGTGCATTATCATGATCAACATTTTTGGAAATTAATTACATTTATTGCAAATTCTAATAGATCAGTATATCAAGCTGAATCTCAGCACATGAAGACCAGGTGTGTATACGCAACA
The DNA here is from genome assembly GCA_020002185.1 of Paraescarpia echinospica. Taxonomy (NCBI): domain Eukaryota; kingdom Metazoa; phylum Annelida; class Polychaeta; order Sabellida; family Siboglinidae; genus Paraescarpia; species Paraescarpia echinospica. Next base: position 13,779,184 of record CM034543.1, read on the forward strand.
TATACTACTGACACATATTTTAATATTTCCGTATCTATTCGTACACTTTGAGCACTGTGAAATATATTACAAAAACACAAATAATATGTATATAGTTGTAATTAAGTTACACCACATTTGGTTAATTGTTAAGAATTTTCAGAATATTGTTAAATTGAAACAATAGGCAATTGTTTGGGTCTATGCATCTAAAAAAGTTAACAAACCCTAATTATTTGCAATTAGTACCAAGAATATCACGCAAGTTGTTTACTAGAATAACCTTTTTGAAGTCAGAATATAAGTTGTATGGACAGCGCCATTTTGATACAAAGCCTGACGTCACAAGTGTCTTCTTTTTTCCAGTTCACCGGTGACCGAACTTGGAATACGAGTCTAGTTTACAATACTCAGTAACACATATATTTCGATCAACTGTTTGTTAGCATTTGTAGTATTTTTTTCTCAGCTGAGAAAGTCATTTTCAATTATGATGTGTGTTGTTTTTATGTATATCGTCAGATATCGTACACATATAAAGCAAAGCTAGGAACATAGCGCACCATGGCCGACATCACAGCTCGTCATTTATTGGTCAAGCCTCCGCACAATATGCAACAAGTCAGCCTCCAGGATATCGGACATTTTACTGGAATCTTCCATTCTGAGACCACGTTGTGATTAAACAACTGATATAAAAATTGTAATTTTAGTTGCAAATATATAGTTTGTATTTTAGGTGCATATCACAACATGTTGCGATTTGTTTCCCTTTTTCATGTTTTATATGTTTTAAATTATTCGCAAAAACTATTACTTGTTATAACTCCGAGATGCAGAGGCCAATAAAGATGACTTGTTTCCATTTTAGCTTTTCATAACGTAGGCCCTACATATCGTAACACAAATGTCGATTGCCCCCTGTGTTGAAATATGGTGCTAAAGATGAACAAACCTCTGTATCTTCCAAGCATGAAGCCCTGACCGTACGAACTGATGGTGTCTTCCGCCGGGTAAGTTGGCGGTGTCGTTTCCATAAATGGAGCGTATATAGCGGACACCGGTTTATACAGTTCACTTAAGATTTCCGTTGGAATGACTTGCTTGCCTTCTTCATTCTGGAAAACAGCGCACATTTAAATAGTTATAATATAACATTGTTGTCAGAATGTTAAACAAAATCGAAAATGTGGCTACCACATTATCACAGCATTGCACATGTTCAACGTTGTAATGTTCTGATTACAATGCATTACATTGCACTGCATTATATAAAGGGCTGCCGTTGTTATTCGAAGAAGGGGAGATTGGTGCAAACCATGCGATGATTGCTTTGCTTAGGCAACGCGAGTTAACAAGATTTAATAAGATTTAACAAGATTGCCACCCAGAGAATTAACTCTAGGTGGAAGGTGGACAAGGAAGCCCTTTGGCTTATCGAGAGTCCGACCCTTTTATTTATGTGTATTCCGCCCTTCTGAGGTATGTGTCGATTTTATTTTTAAACATATTCACGCTACTAGCACCGACACAGTCAGGAGATAATCTATTCCATTCATTCACAATCCTTTGTGAGAATGAGAACTTTCTTATATCTAATCTACACTGCTCCTTTATTAATGTATCTTCATGTCATCTGGTCATTCTATCAGTTCTTAACTGAAACTAAATATTTCTATCAATATTTGCATAACCATTCAATATTTTGAAACATTTCTATCTGATATCCTCTCAATCTCCTGGTCTCTAGTGTTGTTAAGCCGCATTTTGTTAGGCGTATTTCGTAACTAAGATCCCTCAGTTTTTGTCTCATTTTAGTTGCTTTCCTCTGCACTCTTTCTAGCATATTTATGTCTTTCCTGCGATATGGCCTCCACGCTTTAATAAAATATTCTAAATGAGGCCTAAGTATTGTTTTGTACAGCGGTATTATTAGCTCTTTTTTCTTATACGTTATGTTTCGCCTAATTAATCCAAAGATTTGATTTCCCTTTGAAGCTGCAATTCCGCACTGCTTTGAAACCTTCATATCAGCACTAATGGGTAACCTTAAGTCCTTTTCTTTTACAGTAGTACATAGTACAGTACCCCATTGTATATTCTGCCTCTTCGTTCCCATGTCCTGCGTGGAGGCATTTACATTTCCCAAAATTGAATAGCATTTGCCACTTTTCAGACCATTTGATCAACTTGTCAAGATCATCTTGTAAATGTTGTCTATCTCCATCACTTTTAATCCTTCTAAACACTTTTGTATCATCCGCAAATTTCAACACCTTGCTTGTTATTTCATCATCCAAATCGTTGATATATATTAAGAATAATATAGGTCCTAGTACTGATCCCTGTGGTACCCCACTCAATACCGATTTCCAGTTTGACGCCTCCCCATCAACTACTACACGTTGTCTTCTGTCAATCAGCCATTTTTCTATCCAGTTTATTATACCATTTCCTATGCCATGGGCCTTTAGCTTAAGGAGTAATCTTTGATGTGGTACTTTGTCGAAAGCTTTTTGAAAATCTAAGTACACGACATCTACTGGTGATCCCTCATCTACCCACTTAGTGATGTCTTCCAAAAAACATAACATATTTGTTTAGCATGACCTCGCTTTAAAAAACCTATGTTGAGATGTGTTTATCAAGTTATGTTTAACAAGAAAATCCACGATGTTATCTTTAATTAGTCTTTCTAATAATTTGCAAATCACTGATGTTAAACTCACTGGTCTATAGTTCTCTGACTTGTTTCTCGAACCTTTTTTTAAATAACGGTATAATGTTTGCCTCTTTCCATTCTAAAGGAACCACTCCCTCTTCTAATGACAAATTGAAAACTGTTGTAAGTGGTACGCTAATTTGTTCTACAATTTCCAATAGTATTTCGGGCGGAATCCCATCCACTCCAGGTGATTTACTACCCTTCATAGCCCTTATTTTCTTAGCTACCATTTACGGGGTTACAGGTAATTGTCCTAAATAGTCATTATTTTATACCAAAAAATATGCAACTAAACAATTTCCGTAAAATATGACTTTTCCTGGCTTTCGTTACGTTGATAGCCTGTCCCCTGGTTTAATTGTCTATTTTAGAAACAATCAGAAAACAACCACGATTTGCCTACTTTTAAACACGGACAGAAGTCCTGGCGTCAAATCTACATTACATGATAGCCTCCAGCGCGATTACGAAACACATGCATGAAATAACTGTAGTCTAATATCCTATGTGCAACATACATTGTTCTTACAAACATTTGGTGCAAATTTTTTTGATCATGTTCGGCAAACACACAGACTCACTTTGCCACCACTGAGGTGGAACTTCATCCATTTGGCCATGTCGTTAGGTGTGGAGAATATGCAGCCCGCAGGACACATGTTGTTAATCATTCTGCAATCAAAACGTCACAACACCATTAACCAACAAAAGTGTATAATTAAATAATAATTAATAAATAACTTTACAGACCAAAACGTTTGTCTTGCGCGGTGAATTAAAGAGAACCGATGGAGTATTAACTGATAGCAAAAATAACAGGAAGTGACGTTAAATCACAACACGTGTTCAGAATCTTTCGTACAAACATCTACACGTTTGCCCTATGAAAGGAGCTCTGCATTTGTGCGCGGGTTTAAGTACCAGCCTCGTGCACGCAAATAGTTAGCATTTTGCATGGAAGAAAATGTAACGATTATTTTCCCAGTGTTTGTGAATCAGTCTTAACTATGATACCATGAAAACCTTTAGACATAACAAATATCGTTTCAAAATAGTACTGGAGCCACTCTCTCTTCATTCACCAGTGTTGACCGTGGCTGATTAACGGGATATTGGCCACCAGCATTTTGTACAACGTTTGGTTGTTTCTCAACGAATGGTATAAGAATATTTACATTGATACTTACGGTAGTATATCCTCTTCTGGATTTTTTACAATCTTCCCATCCTGGAGAGAGTGCGAGTAAGCGGTGTTCTCCCAGTCAGCTGCCTTCAAATGTGGACCCACTTTCGTATCAGACATTCCTGTGGCAAAGAGAACATTAGTTGTAATGCCTACTTCTGGAAAAATCCTTGTACGATACCACATCTGGTTGATTACTCTCTGTCATTACACCGATTGTAGAGGAAGCCAATGTGTTCCTCCACCCTGAATTAGCCAGCGTAGTAATTTGTAATAGGAAATCTGCCGAGTTGAACGCGGGAAAATGGGACAGCGTTGAACACTATCCCATTAGTACGTCACGTTTTAATTAGCAATTAGCAATGCATTATCATTTAATTAACAAACTAGTTTTATTGTTTTAGGATTCATCAATTACTGTATCAGAGCGCCTCTGGATGGACTTTTGTCTAGATTTATGGCGCTTTACGAGTTGTTTTATTATTATTATTATTATTATAACACCAAAGGGTATTGCGGTTAACTCAGCACTCCTCAATTATCGTCAATAAAGCTTGTTTTTAAACGATATATTTGAACATGTTCCGGGGGCGTATCGTCTTGCGAACGTTTTTACGGGCTTACTAAACATAATTAGGTGGGCAGTATACCTTCAACATAGCTATTATAGTCTCAAAAACATTATATTACTTAATAAATGAAAAACTGGGAACAGACTGCCTCAAATTAACAATAAAGAGAAAGTAAGAGTGACGTTATGAATAATCTATATACCAATTCCATACGTTACACTGCCTGAACGGAACGTATTATTTTGTCTCAACAGATGTACGTCCATTCATCTGCATACACGAAATCCTCCGTGCCCACCATATGTCAACATTATTTAACAAGATTGTCATCCAATGTAAAAATGTCAGTTGTCTGTGTGTCTGTGTGTCTGTGTGTCTGTGTGTCTGTGTGTATGTATGTGTGAGTGTGTGTGTGTGTGTGTGTGTGTGTGTGTGTGTGTGTGTGTGTGTGTGTGTGTGTGTGTGTGTGTGTGTGTGTGTGTGTGTGTGTGTGTGTGTGTGTGTGTGTGTGTGTGTGTGTGTGTGTGTGTGTGAAAGAAATTCATTATCAGAACTATGGATGTCTAGGCTATGCTACACCAACTCTTAGATGAAATTCACTCCCTGTTAACTTCAGATCAGGAGAAAATAGTAAGAATGGCATTTCGCCATCACCTATAGAACTGTCTTTTTAACTGGGCATGCCAAACTGTCATTCTTTCATATGTTGATGACATTACATAGCCGTTGTGAAATGTCCATACCATTTAGTTTTGATGAGCCTCTGAATTTTGGTTTACGAAACTGTAGGAACAATTGAAGTCTTCGCATAATAAGACGTTGACAATTAAAACAAGGATTATCAAGACAAGACGCTTCATTTCAATGATTACTTCTTCCGCTTACCAAGTGCCTTAAACAGCGTCTCCGTGACATCATCTTCCCAGGTCTTGCCCCGCAGTTTCTCCGTTACGTAACCCGCCAACACGAAGGGATAGTTGCTGTATTCGAACTTGGATCGGAAGTCGTAGTTCGTGGGGAAATGTTGTAGTTTCCTCGAAAGTAAGCAAAACAATCGTATACTCAATAACATTCAATATATGTGCCATCTGAAATTGCTACGCTCGCAAGCAAAATCACAATAACTAATAACATGTAATTCTACAGAATGTACATAATAATGTTAATTGGTTACGCAACATAACATAGTGTGAAGTATAAAATGTATTAATGGGCTTCGATTTACGTTACAAACTACTTCCATATAACCAATACTGTTCCCAGTAAATTTGTCTTGTAACGTACTGTGCTACAAATTGAAAATCAGCCATTAAATGTTTGTATATCACAATGTCCCACATTGCTATCAACTCAATTCACAGAAATATCAGTTCTTATATAGCGCAGTAAACAATCCTTGGGATTAACTACTCAGAGCGCTTAACATTTCATTCCCTGGCAGACCTGTTCAACCGAACACAATCTCTTCTCCGAGACGTATATAGCCACGCTGATATTACTGCGATATTTAAAAACATATCCACCTCTGTCTTTAGCCAGGCACACACCCATAGCGACTTGTAGCAATGTGGAATGAAGGAACTTGCCCACTTTAAAACGGCGACAAAAGGAATCGTACACGGAATGAGGGTTTGATCATCTAAACTCTAAGCTACTGCGCCCTCTATTTTATATTTATAGAAGCTTTATTTTTATTTTTGTAACTTACTTCATGCAAAGATCTTCCCTGGTCGCGTTAATAACTCCGGCTGACGCGCCTATGAAGCTTGGAATACCCATCGTATGCGCCAAAAGATCCCGGATAGTCGCCTTCTCTGTGCGGAACTTATCCATCAAACGAAAGTCTTTCCCCAGAATTTCCCGAAGCGGTTGGTCCCACTTCAGTTGCTCTTTGCTTACAGCGTGTGCTACCAAGGTTGCCATGAACCCCTTAGAGATTGAAGCGATGCTGATCCTGGTGTTATCTTCCATGGTTAGTCCCTTTTCTCGGTTGCGGTCACCAAAGCCTTTGGCGAAAACTGTGTTTCCATCCTATGGGCAATACAAACGTACTTGTTTATTTGTAAAATACGAAGTAGTTGCTCTGGCAACAAGAATTATAACGTCCGGAGTTCTACCATAAAACGTCGGAAATAGAGAGATATGCTTGTGATACAACCAGACACCTAGTTGCAATGTCAAACAACGTCAAGCCAGCGTTCGACATAACTGCAGGGCCTCTGCTATTACCTGCTATCCTATGTTTACAATTTGAATACGTCGTATTCAATTTCAAAGGGACGTAGTCTGTTCGTTTACCCTGAACTACCGGGCGTAGTAATTTCTTAGTGGACGTCTGCTGTGTTGACCGTGGAAAAATGAGCATCGTTGAACATCAAAAGCCATAGCAGTTAACGGTCCGTCGTATTGCCAATAAAGCTCGTTTTGAAACTGGATGTTTTGTTTACTATTTGAACATACACCAGTGGTCGTACCTTCAAATTACGACCCTTGTTACGGGCTTACTAAACACAATTTGGCGGGCAATATACCTTCAACATTGCTAGTATAGTCTTAAGAACATCACATTAATTAATACACAAAAACCTACGAACAGAATACGTCTTTTTAACGTCTCGTTGGCGAAACACTCAAATTGCGAACGATGCTTTGGATTTTTTAAACGTAGTTGTGACGGCATTATACTTTAAATATTGTAACTTATTCTAGTATTCGTTTGATATATATATATATAATATATGTAATAATTATTTTGAAGTTATAACAAATAGAAATTTCTAAATTGACGGCAGCGGCTTGATTGCTGGGATTGCCGGGCCTTCAAATCTTTTGTCGGGCCCGCAAAATTTTTAGGTTAAAGGCCCGGTTGGCCCTTGACATTGTGAGTCTTATGTCGACGTAGACCAATTGTGATTCACACAGTCATGTATTATCCACATGGAGACACGTAAGTGTGTTTTGTACCGTCGAATAACATCAGACACGAATACATGCAAGTGTAATTCGTAGCGTCAAAAAGAGAGACATGTAACTATAGTTCGTAGCGTCAAATAACGTAAAACACGAAAACATGTAAAAGTGATTCATTCAGTCAAATAAGATCAAATACGGATACTTGTATGTGTGGTTCATTCCGTCAAACAAGTCAAACGCAGAGACATATTAAGTGTTTTTTATTCCGTCAAATAACATGAAACGTGTAACTATAGTTCGTACCGTCAAATAACGTAGAACACGGAAACATATAAGTGTGGTATATTCCGTCAAATAACGTCAAATACGGAGACATGTATGTGTGAATCGTGTCGTCAAACAAGTCAAACGCGGATACATATAAGTGTAGTTTATTCTGTCAAATAAGTCAACACGGAGATATGTAAATGTTGTTCATATCGTTAAAAACGTCAAATACGGAGACATGTAAGTGTCGTTCATGCAGTCAAATGACATCACACACGTTAACGACACTTTCAAATTACACTTGAAACGTAGATCCATGATAGATAATAATAATTGTTATTCACACATTCGCACAATGACATATATAAGTGTGATTAAAGCAGTCAAATATCACAAATTAACATCCAAATGATTTTTCAGTGGAGTAGACACGTGCTGTTTGTACTTTTTTCAAAATGGAAAAACGTTTGTTATTAGCCAAATCTAATGTGACATATACATATATCCTTCGACATTTGCCTAGAGCCCTGCAAACCTACCTTCACCAGTGCAACTGACATGCCAACATATTTCTGGCAATCTATCAATCCTTCGATGAACTTCTGTAGCTTTGCTGCTTTCTCCGAACTGAATCCAGTGTCCGCTCCGAGCCCACGTCCCGTTTGGACGGCAAGAAGGAGCAGGATACAAACTCTTAGCTTGCTCAACGCCATCGCGACCGGAGGAAATACTTCCACACGTGTAGCAAGACAAGCGACACAATCACGTTTCTGTCGCTGCTTTGCGAGTGACAGCTTTATAGTTCCGCTCGTTAATGACGTCATCCATGTGACTACACAACGCGGCAACCCACGCATTTTGTCACCAAATCCGACCATAGCGATAAGACAATATTATTTCACCGTTGTCATGCAGAGCTGTTTACGTTTGCTTCACCTATATTTAATTTGCTGTCGATTAGTGTTTGCAAATGTATTGATACAACAAAACCGAGATCGTTGTGACTAAGTGGACTTATTGTTCACTAAGTGTAACTTACGCCGCGCATACAGATTCGTCATATATATATATATGATCATAACGTCCTAGTTTTGGAGCAGGATAGCCCACGTTCATTAGATAGGCGGATAAGGACAAATATTGTGCACCTTGGTATTAACTATGCACTTTGCGTACACAAACCGTTTGGCGCTATATGCCACCAGAGGCATATAGTTAAGTTACATGTTTCATGACATATCAACTTTTCTTGGTGGTGGTGGAGTGGTGGTGGTAGTAGTAGTAGAAGTAGTATAGTAGTAATGTTAATAATAGTAGTAGTACTAGTAGTAGTAGTACTAGTAGTAGTACTAGTAGTGGTAGTAGTAGTAGTAATAGTAGTAGTAATAGTAGTAGTTGTAGTAGTAGTAGCAGTAGTAGCAGCAGCAGCTGCAGCAGCAGCAACAGCAGTAGCATTAGCAGCAGCAGTAGCAGCAACAATAGCAGCAGCAACAGCAGCGGCAACAGAAACAGTAGTAGCAGCAACAGCAGCAACAGCTGTAGCAGAAGCAACAACAGTAGCAGCAATAGCAGCAACAGCAGCAGCAGTATTAGTAGTCGTGTAGTCTATTGATAGTACTATCAGTAGTAGTAGTAGTAGTAGTCGTCGTAGTAGTAGTAGTCGTCGTAGTATTAGTAGTAGTAGTAGTATTAGTAGTAGTAGTAGCAGTAGCAGCAGCAGCAGTAGCAGTAGCTGTAGTAGTAGTTGTAGTAGTAGTAGTAGTAGTAGTAGCGGCGGCGGCAGAAGTAGTTACACTGTCATGCTATATGTTTACACTTCTTTTAATCGCATTTGAGTTCGTACTTTGTACACGCAAGTACTTTGATGGAATGTGTTCACTTTCAGTAAAGTCAAACTAGGTGTGAGGTGCGCTGACTGTCCGTTATGTAGCTCACATGCTGTTGGCTCTCACAGTTCAAACCGGGAACACAACAGCACGGCAAACATACTCTGCAGGGTCTGCCCGGTCAATGGTCCATTCTACATGCCAATCTCTGGTTCATATTACCAACATTTATGATGTCAGCGAGTCCAATATTTCCATGGTTTTTCGAACACTTATAATCGTACTTATAAAAAAGAATGACAATGCATTATAATTATTTTACAAACATATTTTGCCACTCCGTTTCCCATGACACTCGCCATACTCTCAGTATTACTAATAATAGCATTAACCTTTTAAACAGATGTAGTCACGAAACAATACAGTCGTAAGAACTGAATAAACAGCCATTTTCATTTCAGAAACCGTTAAAATGGAAATTACGATGTTAGTAGTATAAAAGTCAAGGTACGTCTATCTTAATCGATACTGAGAGTATTGAGTACTGAAAACACGTTTTGTTTACGCACCTAAGATCAGCGCCGGATTTACGACTAGGGACTTGGCAGTGATTGGCCGGGTATCGCAGCAAAATGGTTCTCACTCCTCCAAAACGCACTTCATAACAATTTACGACTTTTGCAACTTTATAACACCAATTTGCATCATATTGAAGCACTCTATTGCTGCTAATCGTAGTTCACCAGTGCGGTTATGCATATTGCGCCCTGTTTCTGCAGTCATGAAATCATTTTGGCTCAACGTCGACCGTGTTCTTTGGCCGCTATTGTTTCTAATTATGGTGGAGTATTGTATAGATGTACATGGGTATGTATGTACATGTATGTGTGTGTGTGTGAATGTGTGTGTGTGTGCGTATGTGCGTGTGCGTGCATTTAGGTACGTATGACTACGTGTGTGTGTGTGTGTGTGTGTGTGTGTGTGTGTGTGTGTGTGTGTGTGTGTGTGTGTGTGTGTGTGTGTGTGTGTGTGTGTGTGTGTGTGTGTGTGTGTGCGTATTATTGTTTGTTTGACGCCAGACGGACTGAGACATCGTTCTATTCTGTAGTTGTGAACGTAGTGAAAATAACTTTGCATTAACCACCGTGAGTTATCACCCTTGGTGACACTGGGCCGTATGTAGTTGGATTCGGCGAGAACAGTATTGTAGTAACGACTGTCTGAGGATCTAGTATTGCCTGCTGATTTGTCAGCCCGCATGCGACATTATGATTTGACTTGGTTGCGACACTGAAAGTATTCGTGCGAAGACTCAGATATTCCTGCGAAGACTCTGCTGATTGCTTAGACCCTGGCAATTGCGAAAACTCGGATGATCGCGCGAAGACTCAGACGAAAGCATGAAGATTTATATTCTGATGATTGCGCGAAGAATATGATAATCGCGTGAAAATGTTGGAGATTGCGAAGACTGTGATGATCACAAAAAGACTCTGATGGTCGCGCGAAGACACTGGTGACGCGAATATTCTTAAATGTGAGCATAGACTGATCATTGCAGAGAGTCTGATGAACGGGCGAAGACTACGATGATCGAACGAATAATCTGGTGATCGCGAATACTCTGATGATCGATGTCGGTAATCAATGCGATTGTATTTGAACAGCATGACATGTGTTGAACTAATTGATTAATTGCAGCGTGGCTGAATGCTTCCCAGAGAAATCGACACGTTATTCGGTTGGACCAGTCGTCTGCCAGGGAGTAAAGTGTAAAGCTCCTTGAGCACTCCTAAAGACTGGAAACTGCGCTATATAAGAACTTACCTTTACAATATCTTTCTTCTGTGCCCATTTGCTAAAATTAAAATTGTGTGCATGCTTGAACACTCTATCCCAGATAGAACTATAACATAAGACACAATTCTGCATAGTAGTCAGGGCGCCTGGGTGACCCCGTGGGAATTCAGTGATGAAAGCAAACCATCGATGCAGATGGCTAAAGGGGACCCCATTAAACAACAAAACACGAGTCGGCAGTCTGGGAATCTGGTAAAATATTTTTTGAGTGATTAAAAATATAAGCGCGGGAAACGCTATGCCAAGATAGGGTTTTTTATTTTGATAAATCTGAATAATTTTCGATTTAATGTGAAAGAGTTAGTCAAGGGAAACAAAAAAATTATTTACTCCCAGTTGCTATAGTAACAAACAAAAAGGCTGCCATAATGAGGAAATATAGGTTAATTGCGTGTGGTCTTCAGCTATTTCTAACGAATACAATTCATATTCATGTAATTGTCACATTTGAAATATATGTTAATTATATTATAGTATTCGTATTGAAACACACTGTCCTAAAACAGTGATACTAATACGTACACCACAACATAATTATGCAACTAATTTCAAATGTATAGCTATAGTTGTATGGAGAACGTAATGGAGACTATAACGATGTGCAAACTGATTGACATTATTGTAATGTGCAGTGTTTACACCTCATCGCCGTCGTCCTCATTTTCCTCACCATCTTCCTCATCATCATCCTCATCGTCTTCCTCATCGTTCACATCGTACGCTGTGGTAATCTGCTCAACATTGTTGCAACATTCACAATTACCTGAACATCTGCAGATGTCTGTGCAGTTGAGGCCTACCTTTCGGCAATAGCGCCTGTCGGTTAGACATCGCATTTGACACCCGCATTTGATTAGGTGCAGCACAGACAATGGCGTTGGTAGTTCCGTTGTCATGACGGGGGCACACTCATCATCTTCATCTAGCTTCCAACCAAAATTGGCTGGAGACGGGATGTCTGGGCATAGCGTTGTGTCGTTATTCCAAACGATGGTTTGGTGTTGGGCTCGCAGGATCGTTTGCTGCAGCCATTCCAATTCTGCTTGGTTTTTTCTAAACATCCGCCATCTTTGCTTCTTCATCTCTGATATATGGGTGCGTGGGAGATAGACCTTTCATATGAACTGTTCAAGTGCAGCAAATGTGTCATCATCGAGTGTCGTGGTTGTGCCAATGTTGGCCATGGCAGTGACAACGGTCTTACTGGCATTTTGAAATGCTTTCCAAAACGTCTGCTTCCCCTTTCCAACACAACTGCCGGTGTTGTCAAAACCACTCAGAGCGTGCAGGGCTGGCAATACGGCTGCTCTGTCTGGTCCAAAAACCGCTTAGATGGGACCGAGTTCAATGACGCGATGATTTCTTCCAGTCCCTGTCGGGCTTTCCCATTGCCTGAACTTCTGCCAATCCGTCAACAAGTGCAACCCGACAGGAATTAAGCGTGTTAACTCTCTGCATGCTGATGCTGGTTTTGTTTGGATGGACATGTGTCATGCTTTCTCTCTCAGTGTGTGGGTCGCCGTCAGTGCTCCATCAAACACTGCCTTGTTGTTTGTCAGATTCTCAAGGATGGCCATTAAGTTGCTCTTCGTTTAGCAATGCAGCATTTGTCCATCAGCAGCAAACAGTGATCGTGGCACAACTGAGAGTTCATGTTGTCCCACTGTCTTCTCTAAGCTGATGAATGGCCTAGATTTTGACACCACAAGCATGCGAGCAAGTAGACTTCGGTCTTCTTTCAGCTCGAGCATCTTCTATCCGAGACTGAGTTTCACGCGCTTCCCTGTGCTTTTCCAGGTTTGTAGTTGACATTTCTTCATTGGAGCCCACAGATTGGTCGCATTTGTGTTGGTGCGGCTGCGACAAAGTCATCAAACATCTGTTGGCCGAGTGCACTTTGTCTACAAATATCTTTGGTGACTCTCTCGGGCATAACTGCATGTATGTCAGGGCTGTTTCGTTGACAAGAGGGTTTTCAACAAGCACATCCCTAGTTTTTGTTTGACATATACATAGGGAATAGTCTAGGTCGTATCTCGCCACCTTTGTGGCTGATATTTTCAGTTCACCCACACTCCAAGATACAGGTGCACGCGAACTATGTTCATACAAAGTACACACTATTCACACAAGCATTATTGTGCGAAAGATATGAGGATTTTGTCTACGACATTCTGCTACATTCGTCGGCGTGACTGATCAAACCTTACGCCTCCTTCTCAGCGGCGCTCGTTTCCGGTGTCAAAGACTAAAATGTTTACCCTCCAAATTGTTACCAATAAAAATGATCTGCTACAGTTGACATATCCATTCCGGGGAAAGTATTTGCGAACTAAAAATGCGTCACTAGAGGAAAACACAGCTACATTGCTACTAAACATATAGCTTAATTTGGTAAACATGACATATTCACATTGGTGTCTTATCAAATCATACAACATTGGAGCAATTTGTTTTATTAAAATCATTATTTTTAAATCACTAATTAAAAAAATATATGTCTATGGTTACAAAACGCAATGTAATCTAGACATTATAGTTGTTCTGGCTTTGGCCTGAGGTAATGGTGTTTTGTCAAATGTGTGGCGCCCTCTGGCGAATATCTGTATTCTTCGTGATTAATCATTTTTAAAGTACTGGTGTCGCGATAGTAGACATGCTAAGTGACTTTTCACTTCAGGTCATGACGCAAAGGCCCCCTTTTTTGGTATGGAAGTTCCTTAGGGATATAGGAAAAATGTTTCCAAAGACACAAGTTGTATCGTAAAATCTTGGAAAACCTAGCCGACTCATAGACCATGAACCGTATGTCATAGAAACTTATGATACATGTTTTCCAGCTAATTTTAGGTTCCTGAACTAATTTCTGGCATCGATTTTGCATTTTGAATGCATTTAAAGGTAAAATCCGGGAAATATTATACAAATAAAAGTAGAATTTTTTATAAAGTTGATGAATTTTTTTTTAGAGGCAATCTAATGATGGAAACTCCAAAATAACTTCAGAAATGGCTTTCTCATGCTGTATTTAGTTGAAAATGAATCATCGCATTATCCAGACCTGATATGAGGGTATAGAAACACTCCATTAATTTTATGTTGCAATTTATATGTTTCAGATTCACAACGATTAATCCAAGATGAGTAACTCTAAAACACGCCTGCCATCATGGGCACTCGTGAGTGGAGCTTATGTTTCATGTGTCAGTCAAACAAAAGCTATCAACCGACTATGAATCCATCATTATCTGTGAAATTGAAAAACAATCCTGAAAAACTATCAGCTCGTTACAAAGAAGTTACAGACAACATCGGTGCGCTCAAGGAATTAGGTGAGTTGCCTTACTTTGTAGTTGTAGATAACATTGGTGGTGGCGCTGGATGTGGTGCTGGTGGTGGTGCTGGTGGTGCTGGTGCTGGTGGTGGTGCTCAGAATATAGTGCAGCTGATGATGTCTAATCAAGTTGTGTGGCACAAACGTTGCAGGAATGCTGTTGACACTCAAATAGTGCCGAGAACCAGGAAAAGGCATCAAGGACAAGAGTCAGTTAACCCAGTAAAAACTCGCCGCATGAACATTGGACCCTCTTCGAGCGAACCAGTCGACATCGATGTCTCTTTTGTGATGAAGTGGGCAACAAGAAAGAACTGCGGAAGGCCGCCACTTTTGGCTTGGATAAGAGAGTGCTCGATTGTTAGGTGTCAAACGTCTGTTGTCAAAACATTCTGCCGGTGACATGATCGCTGCTAATGTCGTTCATCATCGTGGGTGCCTGACACGGCTCTACAGGAAAGCGGAGACGGTCGGATGTGACATGACTGAGAGTCATAACATTCAGGTGATGCGAGCACATGTTCTCAACGAGTTACTAGACTTCATTGAAGAGAAACGTGGTTCAGGGTCATCACTGGCAATGGCTCACCTAACGTTCTTGTATGACACGCGCCGCGCTGCTCTCGGTTTTCACTACATTCAAATGCAATACAACACGCCTTAGAGACGATTCCTGACATCCAGCCGGTACACATGAATTGTTGCTGGTATCTTGTTTTCGGCGACGACCTAAGCAAAGCTATACGTGGTATAAAAAACATTATATCAACTGAAGTCTCCATCCCCCACAAAGCAGCTAAGATCCTCCGGCGAGAATATCTACACATGAGGCAGGCTTTCATGGGTTCCTTCTCAACCTCATGTGAAGCTGAATCCATCCCACCCACGTTGAAATAATTCTTGCACATGCTTCTTGATGGACCAGGTATCGATCAGCTTGGCCCTTCATTAGCGAGGTTTCTTGTTCTTAATTTCTTATTGTTATTATAAGAGAACAAGACATTTCCAAACCCAGTCAATCTTCTGTATGATGTCCTCTCTCCGTCTCCTTATTCAAGTTTGCTACTAAATGTACGTCAAACGTCTTGTGTCTTATCATCTAATGCTAATATGTATGTTGTTCTCAGAGTTTAAATAAATAACGGAGCTGTGGATGTCTAGGCTGCTACAGCAACACTTGGAATTAACTTCCTGTTAATGTTAGGTGAAGAGAAAACCATGATATGTCGTTTCCATCTGTAGAATGAGCTTTTTAACTGACCGTTCCCTCTTTCACTTTGCTCCTTTCCTAGTTTGTTATAAATCCATCAGTTGAAAACGTTGACATTATATAAAAAAAAAAAAATGTCCTAATCCTTGATACGTCTCTGTTTCTCAGTTTCCGGCATTTTAAGTATGATAAAAGTCTTCGTGTTATTTTTTAAATATTAAGACATTGTAAATTTTAAAAAGGTTAACGTAGTATCCTTACGCGCCGGGGACGTTGCTGATTACACAAGTTTCAGTACCCCCGTCATCTTCCTAGATCTTTTTCCGCAGTTTCTCCGTTATGTAACCCGCCAACAGGAACGGAAAGTTGCTATATTCGAACGTGGTTCGGAAGTCGAACTTCGGGGGGAAATGTTGCAGTTTCCTTGAAATAAAAACAAACAAATCGTACACGTCACTACGTTCAATACACGTACAGTCTCAAATTGCTATACACTTAAGCAAAATTACCATAACTAATGACATGTTATAACATATAATAACATCAAATGGTTACATCACATAACATCGTTTTAACCATAACATATATTAATGGATTTCACTGTTATTTTACACATAATGTTACACTTTAAAATTACAATTTATTGACAGGCAGATCCTGATATAAAAGTTATTCCTCATAAGAAAGGCAACTATAGTTGGGACGAAAGATCGCGGGGAAATGGTCCAAATGCACCACAAAGGACAATCTACTAGTGTCAATGTATCAAATGCACCACAAAGGACAATCTACTAGTGTCAATGTATCAAATGCACCACAAAGGACAATCTACTAGTGTCAATGTATCAAAAAGGACCAACAACAATTTACTTTTTAAAAGGCAAATGAACAATTATTTCATAAAAGGAAAAGCCCAGACGTTTTTTCTCGTTGTTAAAAGCACACATTGTTTTATAAAAGGACTCAATGTTGAGGAAAAAGTATCCATAGATTGTTCGTTGTAACAAAATATAATGATTCACCTAAAGTTTAATTAACATCGCTGCGTGACTAAATAATTCCAGTTTCATTTGTAATACCTAAGCTCAAACAACTGACTTCAGAATTGTTTATTCTAAAAATGTAACCTGAAATCTAGCGATCAGTTAATAGTATATAGATTGTGCATGTATGTGTATGTGTGTGTGTGTATGTGTGCGTGCGTGTGTGCATGCGTGTGGGAATATATGTGTACGTGCATGTATTTGTCTTTTTAAAATGTGCCCTTTTTAAAAGCGCACTTTTGAGACATTGCCCCACAGTAGAGATTAAGTAAAAATGCCCTGATTCCCTTCAGCTAACTTTATAAAAAGGTGAGTTCTTATAGGGCGCAGTATCCAATCCTTATGACTGCTCAGAACGCTTTACACTTCAACCCCCATTTCCTGTTCAGCTGAACATAATATCTACTTCTTTTGGGAAGCATCCATATCACCCTCGCTGCAGTCGCTGCCCGAATACTATTCGTACACAAATGCCATCCACTGTTTATAGAAAGCTTCGAAGCGGCACCAATAATATTCGAACCAAGACTCTCTACAACGAGAGTCCGGAGATCTAACCTCTTAGCTACTGCGCCCTGAACGAGAGTCCGGAGATCTAACCTCTTAGCTACTGCGCCCTGTATAATATATTTATAGCGGGCTTAATGTTGTAACTTACTTCATACACACTTCTTCCCTGGTCGCTTTAATAATTCCCATTGTCACGCATCATCATCTCATTGTGTGAAGTCTCAAAATTGCTTGATATTATTTTGTTTGCTGATGATACAAACAGTTTTTATTCCGCTAGTAACACAGAAGATGTAATCACTGTTGTTAGCAACGAACTAAAGAAACTAGACCTGTGGTTCCGAGCGAACAAATTATCACTAAGTGATTTTATAATGTTCAACAATAAAAACAACGTAGAACAAATGTGAATATAGTTTTGAATGGGACACATATTGAGCAAGTATCATATACAAAATTCATCGGAGTAACCATTGACGAAAATTTAACATGGCGAGAACACATAAAAAATGGTTGAATCTCTCAAACATGCTTAAATTTCATGATTTAGTTAAATACAAGACTATGATCATACTTTCATAAAGCAAACAACCATTCTTTAAATGGTGGTGTGCAAGCATTATTTGAACCAACCGCAGCTATACACATACATGATACCAGACAAAGCAAACTGTTCTATGTTAGAAAGACAAACACCACCCTCCGACTGCTGTCACTCACCGTCAAGGGTATAAAAACGTGGAACAATTTACCTAATAAACTGACTCAGCTTTCAAGTTTAACACAATTTAAAAAACACTCAAGTTGTCATTACTTTCTACATATCTGTGAATTAAAGATGATGTTTAGTTAAACCCATGTATTAGTAACACAAGCACTATGGTAAACTCTTAAAGTATATATATATAAGAGTTGTGAATATTATGTTGTGATTTATTTATAATTCGTGTTGTATTTATTCAGGGTTTTTTTAGTTTGAGAAGGGCACAGCAATATATCAGTCTATGACTTCAGCTATGTCCTTTCAGCAGCAGCAACAGCAGCAGCAGCAGCAGCAGCAGCAGCAGCAGCAGCAGCGCACCATACTGTGCATGTATTATGTTGTTGTTAAATAAACTTTCATTCATTCAATATTAGTGATTAATTGCGTATTGTGTGCGTTAAAAGAACCTGCTCCCCCTCAATATGCAACGACCCGTCGGCACATGAAGGCGCTCATGCTCATTGCAAGGCGTGCCGTTGCTAGGTCACGACGTCACGTGTGTGTAGTGGGGCAGGGGTGCCACGGTTGCTGGCGGCCAGCGTTTTGCTTTTACCAAAGCGTTTAGCAGTAGCTAGCTAGTTACCTGTAATAATTATTATTCACAGAGGTACCTTTAAACAGTTGCTTAAAAAAAGTAATAGATATTTTTATATTTATTGACCGATTGTCAAAAATAAGAACGCGTGGTTTCCAAATTAGCATGTCTATAATTATTTTAATGTTTGACATCACACTTTTTACTATTTGCGATGCAATATATCTCAAATTCTATTCAGCCTAGTCCAACAATATGTTGCATACCTATTGCTTATATACCAGTCTCTGGGAATATGATGAAAATGATGAGGATTTATACATAAAATGTTATGTTATGTTGAATATCATGTTTAGCTAAAATTTAAATAAAGTCAAGACATGCCAATTTAACTAAATAAAACATGCTGTATTGTCTATATATACTATAATCTTCCATTTGTCCACATTTATATTTATCTAAATGTCATTTTTTAAATTACTATGTTGCTTGTACATTTTGTATTTTCCAAATCGAACATAAGTCTCTCAATTTATGCTAACCTACCCCAAAGAAATTTGGCACACATATCACCTGTACAATATACATATCTGTGTATATTGAATATTATGCAGATTGACTCAAATAAAAAAGTTATGTAAAGCTGAATATTGTGTTGTTTTGTTCTACAGATGCTTGCCCGAGCCTATATTATAATACACAAATATATGTATACATACATTGTGTACATAATACACTGTATGGAAGTAGTATGATATTAAACTACAAGCTGTACACTGCTACTACCTCTCATGTATTTACTTTAGTCGCGTGTCGCAAGTGCCTTTTTAACCACTGCTCACCGCGCTTTACGTGCCCTTTAACTAAAATGGCATCCTGTCCTTTTGAAAACCTGGGTAAATCACTGCTATGCTGATAATAATAATGTGTACAGTAATGTAAGCAGTGGCGGATTATCCAATATGTACTATAGGCACGTGCCTATGGCCTACGAAGGCCAGGGGCCCACGAAAATAACCGAACATATTTTTGGATTGAATATTACCGAAAAAACAGCTAGCAAGACATGATTTGGCGAATGATGGCTACTGAATAAGTTTAAGTATTTCCTGATGTAGGCCCTATAACATGTTTGAATGTTAACATACATTATTAAGGTGTCATTGCATCATTTACTAAAAAGGAGGCAACGCTTCAACAGCACCACCCTCCGTCTTCCGATGTCATGATCCGATGAAGTCGAAGCTGAAGACCCGGCTCACCCCACCCAATATTAATTTCGTTCCAGCGCCAGTGGAGATTTTTGGCAAGCCTCGCTACGGTACCCTCTCTGGATCCGCCCCTGGGTCTACCTAGGGCCCACGAACGTCATAATCAGCCACAGATTATCAGCGTACACGCTATAACTTATGTGTTGTAATATTTTCGGCGCTTGGAACTTACAGTTGAGATTGTCTATTGCCGACATTCACATAGGCCCCTAAGAGTTTTGATGTGTCTATAAGAAGGAGAAGGCAGCAATTAGTACTGCCAGCGATATTGCCGTCAGACTTGCTTTGCTCATCGACACCGCCCCGGTCGAATCCGTTGTTTCTTTGTGACCTTTCTTAAACACCGGGTTGATGGCGAATTCTATGAACGGCACTTTCACCTCGTCCACTTTGCCAGCGTTGCGACCTGACTCGCTAAAATACACGGGGAAACCACGCCGGAATATCGGAGATAAATACTTCACATAAATATATGGGTGCTCCAGTTTCATGTAGAAGTTATCGCGGGTTTCCGACGGCTCCAATGGTCCGCGCAGTAGAAGACCATATTTGTAGCGGAGAGAATCGCCTTGGACATACACCGTGAAGTTTCCGAAGGCCAGGTGTTCGTAGTCACCTGCGTAGTCCGTGAGCGGTCGCTGCTGTGCGATGTCCGTGGCATTTGGTCGCTTCCAATCGGTGCCGTTAGTGTTTGTGTCTGTGCCGTTTGGTTGCTCGTACATTTGGGTGGAATTGACCCAGGGCGCTGGGAAAGTACAGGCCGTAGACACGGTCAACCAGGGTTCCACGTCTGTAACAAATATAACCGTGATATTAGTGCACAAATGGAGACTTTGTTACTAATTACATTATCGTTATTTGCGTTCTGGTCTTACAAACGTAATGGTTTGTTGTTTTCGCAGCCAAATTAATTTCGCTTCAGCCAAAAGGGAAAATGTTTTGGATATATAAAAAATGAAAAAGTTATGGTACGTTCCTATACAGCGCAGTGTCCAGTCCTCGGGACTGCTCAAAGCGCTTTATACTTTACTTTATAAACGTGTTATGTTTATTCGTTAGCTAAATAACTCAACTTTAGCGTTGTTGTTGTTGTTGTTGTTGTTTTTGTTGTTGATCATAGAAGTAGTTGTGCACACTCACTGGCAAATTTAGTTGCAGCATTACTATCATTATTACCCTCTAGAAACAGTGATTGAACTCGTACCCGAACGAAATTATAGTGTAACCTGCCAGCAACTGTTGATGCGTTATTGTTACAATTATTATTGTTACTACATTTTGAAAACTACACGCGAAATCCTATCCTTAAGTAAACCCAATGTAAACTGACTGACAAGAATAATGGCACTGATTTACTATTATTATTTTTATTACACACACAAAAAGGTGAAGGAAATTTTCACCCATGAGCAAGGCAAGTGCAAATTGACTAACTCGTTGATTTGCATTCCATTATTACTATTACACTTTGTGAAGAGTGAATGAGATCTTACCCATGAGTAGATCGAGTGCGAACTGACTGACGAGCTTGGTTGCTGCCGCTGAGCCGTGACTGTCAGGGCTGTTTAGACAGATCCAGACACCGGCGGATTGATCAGGCAGGAGCGTGAGGAGACAGTGATAACTGCTGTAACTCCCGGGGTGAAATACCTTTAGGAACCCTGCGAAGGAAAGCTTTCGTCAATAACAATGGAACATACTGCGAAGAATCTGAACAGTTCCGTGCGTCATACAGTGAGATGTTACAATGATCTATTTCAATGATGACCACTTACATGATGATGATAATAATAAAATAATAATAATAACACTTACCCTAAAACATTGATGACACGTATTCCTGATTAAATATTTAAATGTTAGACTTTAATAATTAAAATACTATAAAATCATATTGTACGTGTAACATAGAGTATATTACCTAAAAGGTCAATGTGCATTATCATGATCGACATTTTTGGAAATTAATTACTTTTATTGCAAATTCTAATAGATCAGTATATCAAGCTGGGTCTACACGCAACATACACTACTGACACTTATTGTAATATTTCCATATCTCTTCGTACACAATATATTCCCAAACCACAAATATAGTCGTAGTTAAGTTACACCACATTTGGTTAATTGCTAAGAATTTTCAGAATATTGTTAAATTGAAACAAACGGCAATTGTTCGGGTCTATGCATCTAAAAAGTTAACAAACCCTAATTATTTGCAATTAGTATCAAGAATATTATGCGAGTTGTTTACTAGAATAACCTTTTTTAAGTCAGAATATAAGTTCTATGGACAGCGCCATTTTGATACAAAGCCTGACGTCACAAGTGTCTTCTTTTTACCAGTTCGCCGGTGATCGAACTTGGAATACGAGTCTAGTTTACAACATTCAGTAACACATATATTTCGATCAACCGTTTTTTAGCATTTGTTGTATTTTTTCTCAGCTGATAAAGCCATTTTCGATTATGATGAGTGTTGTTTTTATGTACATTGCCTGATATCGTACACATATTAAACAAAACAAGGAACATAGCATGCCATAGCCAACGTCACAGCTCATCGCTTATTGGTCAAGCCTCCGCGCAATATGTAATAAGTCAGCCTCCAGGATATCGGATATTTTATTGGAATCTTCCGTTTTAGACCACTTGTGTGGGATTAAACAACTGACATAAAAATTGTGATGTTCTTTGCAAATAGATAGTTTGTATTAATTCTTTTAGGTGCATATCACAACATGTTGCGATTCGTTTCCCTTTCATGTTTTACATGTTTTAAATTATTCGCAAAAACTATTATTTGTTATAATTCTGAGATGCCGTGGCCAATAAAGATGACTTTTGTTTCCATTTTAGCTTTTCATAACATAGCCTCTACATATCGTAAAACAAATGTTGATTGCTCCCTGTGTTGAAATATGGTGCTAAAGATGAACAAACCTCTATATCTTCCAAGCATGAAGCCCTGACCGTACGAGCTGATGGTGTCTTCCGCTGGGTAAGTTGGCGGTGTCGTTTCCATAAATGGAAGGTATACAGCGGACACCGGTTTGTACAATTCACTTAAGATTTTCGTTGGAACGACTTGCTTGCCTTCTTCATTCTGGAAAACAGCGCTATTCTAAATAGTTATGATATAACATTGTTGTCAGAGTGTTAAACAAAATCGAAAATGTGGCTACCACATTATCACTGCATTGCACATGTTCAACGTTGTAGTGCTCTGATTACAGCGCATAACATTGTGACGCTAGCTTTGCTTAGGCAACGAGAGAGAGAGCCACGTACCGAACAGATAGCACATGGAATGTCAAAGTGGTGGTCATTTCCGACCAATACATATGTAAAATGCCAATGTAAATCAAGATGTTAAGCTTCGGTTTTATTTCACTTACGTGGATATGTGATGTTAAAAAATAAGTGATGGAATTGTTCAGTACTAGTGTGGCTGATAAAACTAAGTGTTGTGCTAGCCTTAATGATGGAATGATTTTTCGAGGCACATGTCCTTTTGTGTATTTATATCTACGTGATCAAACAACGAGTAGCATGGAACAAGTGGGTCCGAAGAATATGTAGAGGACAGAAGGAAGATGGTGGAACTGAGAGAAGAGATTGGCGCGAGAGAACACTTAAAGACGAAAGAAGTGGGAAACAGAATGAGATGGGCAGGATTCATGCAAAGAATGAACGAAGACAAACTGTCAAAAGGATCAAGGAAAGCAGAAGAAGGTAGCAAACGACAAAGAGGAAGACCAAAGCTGAGATGGAACGACAGCGTGAAAAGAAACCTTAAGAGGGCAGGTGTAAACAGCCAAGAATGGAAGGTCATTGCGGACAACAGACAGAGATGGAGGGAAAAAAAAAAAATCAGAAGAAGCAACTGAGTAACGTGGACTCCACCCCGTAAGGGAGCAAAGGAAAGAAGAAGTCCTTTTGTGTATTAATACATAAAACGTGAGATTTGGGGAATTTTGGAAAGTGGACGGGGCATGGTGGAACGGCTTTGTCATTAAATTTATTCTCTTCAGATAATCTATTCATTTTTTTATACCCAAACAATATTTAAATTATAATATGCAACTATGCATATTGCCATAAACATTTTATTATTACAATTTCCGTAAAATATGACTACAATTTCCTGGTTTTCGTTCCGTTGATAGCCTGTCCACTGGTTTAATTGTCTATTTTAGAAACAACCAGGATACTGTCATAAGACTTGCCTACTTTAAAACGCGGACAGAAGTCCCAGCTTCAAATATGCATCACAAGTGTAACTATAAAATACACACATAATGACACAACTGTAGCTTGTACGTGATATCCTACGTGCAACAGACATTGTTCTTACAAACATTTTGTGTAAATTTGCTTGATTATGTTCGGCAAACACACAGACTCACTTTGCCACCACTGAGGTGGAACTTCATCCATTTGGCCATGTCGTTAGGTGTGGAGAATATGCAGCCTGCAGGACAGATGTTGTTAATCGTTCTGCAGTCCCAACGTCACAATACAATTAACACCAACAAAAGTGTATAATTAACTATCAATTAATAATTAACTTTCAAGACCAAAACGTTTGCATGCGCGGTGAAATAATGGAAACCGATGAAGTATTAACTGATAGCAAAAATAAGAGGAAGTGACGTTAAATCACGACGCGTGTTCAGAATCGTTCGTACCAACGTCTACACGTTTGCCCTAAGAAAGGAGCTCTGTATTTGTGCGCAGGTTTAAGTACCACCCTCGTGCACGGAAATAGTTAGCATTTTGCATGGAAGAAAATGAAACGATTATTATTCCAGTGCCGGTAAATCAGTCTGATATATTATAATATAAAAACTTTTAGACATGAAAAATATCGTTTCAAAATAGTATTGGAGCCACTCTCGCTTTGTTCACCAATGTTGACCGTAGCAGATTAACGGGATATTGGCCACCAGCATTGTGCACAACGTTTGGTTGTTTCTCAACGAATAAGAATATTTACATTGATACTTACGGTAGTATATCCTCTTCTGGGTTTTTGACCATCTTCCCATCCTGGAGAGAGTGCGAGTAAGCGGTTTTCTCCCAGTCAGCTGCCTTCAAATGTGGACCCACTTTCGTATCAGACATTCCTGTGGCAAAGAGAATATTACTTGTAATGCCTACTTCTGGAAAAGTCCTGGTACGATACCACATCTGGTTGATTATTCTCTGTCATTACACCGATTGTAGAGGAAGCCAATGTGTTCCTCCACCCTGAATTAGAAAGCGTAGTAATTTGTAACAGGAAATCTGCCCAGTTGAACGCGGGAAAATGGGAAAGCGCTGAACACTATTCCATTAGTACGTCACGTTTTAATTAAAGTTATCTTCATTTTTTCCTATGCACTGTGCGCCATGGTTTTAGCAAATCATTATCATTTATTTAATAAACCAGTTTTATAGTTTTAGCATTAATCAATTACTGTATTTTAGCGCTTCTGAATGGACTTTTGTCTATATTTATGGCGCTCTACGAGTTGTCTTATTAATATTATTATTACACTATTATTATTACATTATTATTATTATATATATTTGAACATGTTCCGGGGGCGTATCGTCCAAACTGCGAACGTTGTTACGGGCTTACTTAATAAATGAAAAACTGGGAACAGACTGCCTGAATTTAACAACAAAGAAAAAGTGAGAGTGACGTTATGAATAATTTATATACCAATTCCATACGTTACACTGTCTGAACGGAACGTATTATTTCGTTCAGCAGATGTACGTACATTCATCTGCATACACGAAATCCTCAGTGCCCACCAGACGTCAACATTATTTAACAAGATTGTCATCCAAAGTAAAAACGCCAGATGTCTGTGTGCGTGCGTTGCGTCTGTGTGTTTGTGTGTGTGTGTGTGTGTGTGTGTGTGTGTGTGTGTGTGTGTGTGTGTGTGTGTGTGTGTGTGTGTGTGTGTGTGTGTGTGTGTGTGTGTGTGTGAAATAAATTCATTATCAGAACTATGGATGTCTAGGCTATGCTACACCAACTCTTAGATGAAATTCAATCCCTGTTAACTTCAAATCAGGAGAAAATAGTAAGAATGGCATTTCGCCATCATCTATAGAACTGTATTTTTAATTGGGCATGCCATGCTGTCATTCTTTCATATGTTAATGACATTACGTAACCGTTGTGAAATGTGTATACCCCTTAGTTTTGGTTTACGAAATTTTAGGCGCGATTGAAGTATTCGTATAACAAGACGTTGACAATTAAAACAAGGACTATCAAGACAGGACACTTCATCTCAATGATTACTTCTTCCACTTACCGAGTGCCTTGAACAGCGTCTCCGTGACATCATCTTCCCAGGTCTTGCCCCGCAGTTTCTCCGTTACGTAACCCGCCAACACGAAGGGATAGTTGCTATATTCGAACTTGGATCGGAAGTCGTAGTTCGTGGGGAAATGTTGTAGTTTCCTCGAAAGTAAGCAAAACAATCGTATACTCAATAACATTCTATATATGTGCCATCTGAAATTGCTAATAATGTTAATTGGTTACGCAACAGAACATAGTGTGAAGTATAAAATGTATTAATGGGCTTCGATTTACGTTACAAACTACTTCCATATAACAAATACAGTAAATTTGTCTTGTAACGTGCTGTGCTACAAATAAAAAATCAGCCGTCACAATGTCCCTCATAGTTATCAACTCAATTCACAGCAAGATCAGTTCTTATATAGCGCGGTAACCAATTCTTGGGATTACCTACTCAGAGCGATTAACACTTCACTCCCTAGCAGACCTATTCAACCGAACACAATCTCTTCTCCGAGACGTATATAGCCACGCTGATATTACTGAGATATTTAAATAAATATCCACCCTGTCTTTAGCCAGGCACTCACTCATACAGCTGAGCGAGTTGAAGCAATGGCCCACGGCTTAAAACGGCGACCAATGTAATCGAACACGGAATTAGGGTCTGATTATCTAACCTCTAAGCTACTGCGCCTTCTATTTTATATGTACAGAAGCTCTATTTTTATTTGTGTAACTTACTTCATACAAAGTTCTTCCCTTGTCGCGTTAATTATTCCGGTTGACGCGCCCACGAAGCCTGGAATACCCATCGTGTGCGCCAAAAGATCCCGGATGGTCGCCTTCTCTGTGCGGAATTTATCCATCAAACGAAAGTCTTTACCCAGAATCTCCCGAAGCGGTTGTTCCCACTTCAGTTGTTCTTTGCTTACAGCGTGTGCTACCAAGGTTGCCGTGAACCCCTTAGAGATTGAAGCGATGCTGATCATGGTGTTATTTTCCATGGGAAGTCCCTTTTCCCGGTCGCGATCTCCAAAGCTTTGGACGAAAACCGTGTTTCCATCCTGTGGGCAATGCAAACGTATTTGTTTAGTTCCATAATGCGAAGTATTAGCTTTGGGAACAAGAATTATAACGTTCGGAGTTCTACCATAAAACGTCGGAAATAGAGAGATACGTTTGTGATGCTTACTGCCAAATATATTCAGACACCTAATCGTAATGTCAAACAACGTCAAGCCAGCGTTCGACATAACTACGGGCCTGCGGGCCCGGGGCCTGTGACTGCAAGAGGTGAATGGTGACGAAGTGTTCTAGAAGCATTGGCTGAATATAACTGTGGATAAATATCGCGCGGCTGGTCACCAGAAAAAGGGGTCAAACAGCATGTTGGAGTTGAAGGAAATCAAGCATGTGGATGCCTTTCCAACATAGGTGGAATGGTGGATTGATTACCGTGTTTATGTACAAGTGCGGCGAAGCTTGTATACGCGAATGCATGTGGACGGCACAGGTGTCACGGCAGACAGGAATATATCAAGCAAGTTAAAGTATTAAAAAGAATGTGTCTGTTTCAGAACCCGGAATCAGTCTCCCGAGCAAATAATAGTATTATACTATCCCTGGTGTGTAATAAACACAAATGTACGGATGTATCCTTAATCAATATTGAACTTCGTGTCATTTATTGTCTTCGCCTGTTTCGACTGAGGGAATCAGACGACATTAATAAGCAGTTCCAAGAACATGCGGTTAGGCCGTTAGCCCCATCTGCCTCTGCTATTACCTGCTATCCTATGTTTACAATTTGAATACGTCATATTCAATTTTAAAAGGACGTAGTATGTTCGTTTACCCTGAACTACCGGGCGTAGAAATTTCTTAGTGGAAGTCTGCTGTGTTGATCGTGGAAAAGTGAGCATCGTTGAACATCAAAAGGTATAGCAGTTAACGGTCGATCGTATTGCCAATAAAGCTTGTTTGGAAACTGGATGTTTTGTTTACTATTTGAACATGCACCCGTGGTGGTCGTGATTTCAAATTACGACCGTTGTTAGGGGCTTACTAAACACAATTTGGCGGGCAGTATACCTTCAACATAGTTAATATAGTCTTAAGAACATCACATTAATTAATACATGAAAAACTAGGAACAGACTATGTACTTTTAACGTCTCGTTGGCGAAACACTCAAATTGCGAACGATGCTTTGGATTTTTTAAACGCAGTTGTGGCGGCATTATACCTTAAAGGGAATAAAAAAACTATTGCTTGAATTCATATTATATTACATCCTGCTATCTATTTCCTTGTCCACCGAGTAAAACAATAACAGAATTCAATTAATTAGAAATTCCACATTTTATGCTGTGCATCCGGACATTTTCGAATATGCATATTTTGGCGCTCTTTTCGGGATGCTGAGATGTGACGTCATATATAACATATACTCGCATCAGGCCGAAACTTTCCATGCATTCAGAACATGTTTACAAGGATAGGTTTGGGTCGAATTTTAAACGAGTCATCATAGAGGAACAAGCAGTTATCTTACATTTCCACGTGAATCCAATTGTATTCAAAACAATGAAAGCGAATGGCCTACAAGTCGACCAGGTTTCGCCGAGCTTCCGCTCGTTATTAGAATAATAATATCGGATGCAACCAACGGGAGATAATCTACACCAATAAACATACATAACAAACAGATATTGTATCCAGCTACAGAAGGTAACGTGTATATTCTCATAATATCACTGGAATGTCGATATATGAAGGAGTTGTACAATTTATCATAACAACTTAAATTAGTCTGTGAATGTTCGTCGATATCGGTAGTTCAATTGGTAAACGCGTTGGTTTCGTGTCAATTATTTTACAATCGGGCGACGCTGGTTCAAGCCTGACGCCAAACCATTGATTTTCTTGACATTTTTATATATAATTTCAATATATTACCGTACAATATATATATACTTAATAAATTATATATCCATTACATTATATTTGTCTGGATAAATAACATTTGGAAACATCGTTATATATATATAATTACCATATTTTCATTTTTGCGGCGAATAAATAATTACTACTAAAAAGATATTTACAAACAGTGCATCATAGTATAAAAATGATTTGGTTTATATTACTTCGTGAAAACATAAAAAAGTGTCAAGAACATCAATGGTTTGGTGTCAGGCTTGAACCGACATAGCCCGATTGTAAAATAAACGACATATATATATTATCCCAGGCCATAGTGAGGGGCCAGTGCTGCCCCCTCACGGCACCTGGATAATCGAGGCTAATGCATGTGTAGTTCGTGTCGTCAAACGCGGAGACATAAGTGTGGTGTATTCCGTCAAATAAGTCAAACACGGATATATGCAAATGTCGTTCATATCGTTAAGGGACAGAGATCTCCTCGATTCTACTTTCGTTATTTTTCAACCCAGCTTACTGAAATGTTAGGATAACATTAGGTTTACACAAAAACAATGTTAGATTTATAACAATTTGTTGTCCACCAGGTGGCAATGGGGTCGCCCCAACTTGAATTTCGATTGATTGACCGTGATGGACATATCTGGAAAATGGATTAACCAAATTCATTCAAACTTGGCAAACCAATAGAGTTCATAAAACGGCAAATTATGACAGTCTTTTTTTGCTTTCCAAACCAAATTTATATGAATTTTTCCATCTGCTATTTTTCGAAAGTCAACATTTCATCAATCATATTACATATAAATTGTAATCCAAATGCTGTATCTAAAATCAAAGACTGCCATAATATATCCCATTATCTTGGTGGGAAATGCTGAAAAGATAAACATATTATGTTGATAAATAGCAGAGATAGACAAAATAATCTGCAAAAAATATTTTACTGAGAAAAATGGCATTGAAATTTCTCAACATGTCCATAAAAAATTTCATTAGAACTGCAGTGCTAACATATCACACAAAGCTTCTACAGTTCATTGTCTTTCCAATGATGTATACTGTTCATCATTGTTGTGTGAAAATATGTATAAAAATTAGACAAGGTCACCATCAATATGTGACTGTTATCACTACACAATGGTACTGCATGACTAAAACTACAAACTGACTTTTTCCAGTTCATTGTCTTTCTAATAGTTCAAAGTTCAATTGAAACCACACAATAGGTGTTTCAACACCATCACGGCTGCCAAACTGTCCACTAGAATTCACCAGCAGCATAGTCGCTGGCTGTAGCCTCAGCATCGGCTGCATGAGTGATCCTGCGAGCCCGTCATGCAGCCCGAATGGGACGTTACTGGCTTTCTCTTCGTCAATCCAGTCAGATGACAGCATTGAGTTCAGCACTGCCCCACATGTAGTGCAGTAGGTCTTGAACAGGCACACAAGGCCGAGGCGACGGTCGATGGCACGGATCTTCAGTGTCGATTCACTGCACTCGAGACACGCCAGGCCCTTCACCAGCGTTGACATCATGCTGCAGCGAACAAATGATGTCTTGATGGGGTGTCGACATCGCTCAGCAGCACTGGTTTGTTCACGCAGTGGCAGTCCCTCTTGGTATCCAAACTTTCGCTTGGTGGCCGAGATGGGGATTGTTGCTGCAGACGTTGATGGCTGAAAGACAACCTGCATGGAAAATTATTTGTTAATAGAATGTATATCTGGTTCACTATACTGACAATTAGCCTAATATCAGAACTAAACAGAGCAGATAGCTGGACAGTAATCTTTAACATCAATAAAACCTGGCATAAAAGAGCTTTTGCTAGGCCATGGCATTGGTATTTCTGTAATACATGTCTACAACGCGACAATATTGTAATATACAACAAACATAGATAATAAATGTACCATAGTATACAAATTTAGACGTGACTGTCTACAAAATTTAAAATGTAAACATACAGTGACAGTCAGTGTGACCTAGTTTTATGTCTACGACTATCGCCCAGTATCGGTGCCTGGATTGTGGATAATATTCAGCCTTCAGGTATTCCAAGTTGGCAAGACGTTACTATTACATATCATGTCTTAGATGTTATACGCAAATTATGTTGCCAGAACATATTATGAATAATAACCAGATGCAAACAATGATAGCTTATACGTACATCAAGTTTTGTCGACGAGGGCATCTGCTCAGCCTCAGGCTCAAGTCAAGCTGAACTGGGCCAGCACTGTGTCCAGGCACGGGTGCACCGGCACTCGTGTCAGCTTCACTGTCGCCTTTCTACAATTTGCCGATCATTGACCGTGCCAAACTCAACTGTCGGCGTCTAGACATCGGTTTCGTACCAAACTGCTGCTTGGCTTTCCCGTGTCTTCCGGACATCTTACATAAAATACCATAAAGTGGCTCGAAACGAACAAAATCAGCAATGGCGAACAGAGTAGGTAATTTCCTTTGTGACGGCTTTCCCGGCCAACAGCCAATCAGCGCCCCCCACTCGGGGGAGTGTCCATCGTTGACCAATCGTAGCGACGCTAATGAGCCACAGGGGGTCCTCTTCTAGGTCAAAATACTCCAAATCTACCTGGGATTGTACAGAACCACTGCTACTGTGATGCATTGCGAAAGTGAAGCTACACGCAGATACGAAATATGTTGGTGTGTTGACAAAGATGGCGGAGCATGCGGCCGCCAAAAGTGTCGCATTTTTCGATCGCCGTTGCGTAAGATTATCACTCTAAGACAATGGGCCTGTTATAAATGGTCGTTTTTATTGCATTTGGAGAATTTAATCATATGTATAAAACAAACAGAGCGACAGTTAAATAATAATTATATTAATATGACAAAATATGAAAATGACCAAAAAATCAATAAAAATCGAAATTTTGTTTTTGTTTTTTAGGAGAGCGTGTTTCCGTAACGTCAAATACAGAGTGTCGTTCATGAAGTCAAATGACGTCAAACACGGACACATATAAGTGTCAATTCATTCAAATTATACACCTGAAATGCAGATCCACGATAGATAATAATAATAGTTATTCACACATTCACACAATGAATATAAGTGTGATTAAAGCAGTCAAATATCACAAATTAACATCCAAATGATTTTCCAGTGGAGTAGATATACGTGCTGTTTGTACTTTTTCCAAAATGGAAAAACGTTTGAGTTTAGCCAAATCTATAGGGTGACATACATATATCGACATTTGCTTAGAACCCTGCAAACATACCTTCACCAGTGCAACTGACATGCCAACATACTTCTGGCAATCTATCAATCCTTCGATGAACTTCTGTAGTTTTGCTGCTTTCTCCGAACTGAATCCAGTGTCCACTCCGAGCCCACGTCCCGTTTGGACGACAAGAAGGAGCAGGATACAAACTCTTAGCTTGCTCAACGCCATCGCGACCTGAGGAAATACTTTCACACGTACGTGTAGCAAGGTGGTCCGTGTATATGCCGTCTTTTCTTTTTTCGTTTTGAAATTGGCGAACTAAAAAGGAAAAACGCAAACAATGTTCGTTTTTATATTTTAAGTTAAACAAAATCGAGAAAAAAATACAATCTACTATTCGCGGTATTTTTTCTAATACATATTAGAAAAAACAAAATAATGATAAAAAGATCGTTTTTCGTTTTCACTGCATCAGAGCGAAAAACGAAATACGACTGCAGCGCCAGTCGTTTTTCGTTTTTGCACTTAGGAAGCTTCGGCTGCCTTACCGCTTCGGCTAGGCGGCAAAAGGCGACGACTTCGGCGGAACAATTCGGTTGCACCAGCGACATTTTGAAAACAAATTGCATCATCGCCGAAGTGATATCGTTGCCGACGCGACAAGTACGGGTGAATATTTGTCGTTTCGGCGCTGTTGTTTTATAAAAGGTTTCGATTATTGAATTAATTATATTCAAATTCCTGCGGTAAACTACTTTATTAATTATTTAATTATTATGTTTAGCAGAAATACATAATATAAAACTAGTATTTGAGATTGTACTATTATGTGAATGTGCTTGAAAATTTAATATATAGTAACACATATTTGAATGCAAAGATTAGTATTTTGGAAAACATACTCGAATGAAACGTTGCACTCTGAGATTCCTTGCCCATATTTTAAATTAAATAAAACTGTTCAGTGAATCATCATGCCCCATACAATATCATAAACTATGTATCACTTTCCACGCACTACGCAATTTTAAGATAAAACGGCATCAAAGATTAATAAGTATATCCGCGTGCCATATTCCGCTGAAAATATGTGGCCACCGGTAATTTTAATTAACAAAAACACAATTTATCAAATAACATATGAAATGCCAACTGATACATGTAGCAGCAAATAACCAAATTACCAACATCTGACCGTTGTGCAAGATATAATCAGTGCTTCATTTCTAGTTGAATAGTAATATTATAAACAGTCATGTACAAGTTCGCAAGTAGTAGGTTACCCCTAATTGTTAGCATTTTCTGTACAAATATTAGATTCGTTTTAAAAAAATCACTCCACTTGCATCTAACTATAAACATGATGTGTGAGTACGTTTGTTTGTTTGTATGTGTGTGTGTGTGTGTGTGTGTGTGTGTGTGTGTGTGTGTGTGTGTGTGTGTGTGTGTGTGTGTGTATCTGTATCATTCCACATTATTGTAACTCAGCCAGCTAGTCAAATAAGATATAAAATAAATTTTCGTGTAACTTTTTACAATACACTATACACACAAATAAAAATCACATACACGCGCGCACATGCACACACGTGTACCACATGCACACGCACACATAGTGAATGAATTTTTCGAAAACAAAAACTTATATTTGTAAAGAATATTATGTTTATTAATAACATTTAACAGCCAATACTTTAGTCTTTCCAATATTTTGAAAAAAATAAGTACTTTTGAAAATAGGTACTAGCTGAAACGCTGTGTTTCTTTAGTTTTGTAGAGAGGCAGTAGTATTGCTATTTCTAGGATACGAATATGAACGGGTAGCACATCAACAGAACACGTTAACAAATTAGGAGTAACCTATCACTTGCGAAACGGTAGATTACTTTTTAAAATAATACTACCGAACTAGAAATTAGCAACTGATTAGACATTGCGTGTCACTTCACTGCCGGTCAGATTTGTAAATTTATATACATATATATTTATATACATACAGGCCTTTTTAAATTTACAAATCTGACCCGCAGTGATTATATATATATATATATATATATATATATATACAGGCCCTATATATATATATATATATATATACAGGCCCTATATATATATATATATACAGGCCCTATATATATATATATATATACAACGGCCTCTATATATATATAATTGTACCAATTCATATATATATATATATTATGTGTGTGTGCGCGTGCGTGTATGTTTGTTTGTGTGTGTGTGTGTGTGTGTGTGTGTGTGTGTGTGTGTGTGTGTGTGTGTGTGTGTGTGTGTGTGTGTGTGTGTGTGTGTGTACGTATGTATAGTGTATGAGGCATGTTGCTTCACTGTAAATACTTATTCGATCTCAGAATGCAACGTCAAGTATGAGTACATTTGTAAAAACACCAATAAATGCATTCAAGTACACGTTACTATTATTTAGATTTTCAAAATTTTTCACATAATAGTACAATCTCAAAATGCCACCGGTGCGACCGAATTATCCCGCCGAAGCCACCACCTTTTGCCGCCTAGCCGAAGCGGTAAGGCAGCCGAAGCTTCCGGAGTGCAGAAACGAAAAACTGCTGCAGTCGTATTTCGTTTTTCGTTCTGATGCAGTGAAAACGGAAAACGGTTTGTTTTATCGTTATTTCGTTTTTCTAACATGTGTTAGAAATACCGCGAATAGTACTTCGTACTTCAAATATGAAAACGAAAAACGAACATTGTTTGCTTTTTTCCTTTTTCGTTCGCCAATTTCAAAACGAAAAAGGAAAAGACGGTACATACACGGACCATACTTGGACAAGCGACACAATCACGTTCCTGTCGCTGCTTTGCGTGTGACAGCTTAACAGTTCCGCTCGTTAATTATGTCATCCACGTGTGTAACACATACAACGCGATAACCCACGCC
Organism: Paraescarpia echinospica; assembly: GCA_020002185.1. Taxonomy (NCBI): domain Eukaryota; kingdom Metazoa; phylum Annelida; class Polychaeta; order Sabellida; family Siboglinidae; genus Paraescarpia; species Paraescarpia echinospica. The sequence continues at coordinate 13,814,555 of CM034543.1, forward strand.
TTTTGTCACCAAATCCGACCATAGCGATAAAACAATATTATATACCGTTATCATGCAGATCTGTTTACGTTTGCTTCACCTGATGTTCATTTTGCTGTCGATTAGTGTTTGTGAATGTACTAATACAACAAAAACCGAGGGCGTTGTGACTAACGTGGACTTATTGTTCACTAAATGTAACGAACGCCGCGCATACAGATCCGTCATATACATGATCATAACGTTCTAGTTTTGGTGCAGGATGTAGCCCATGTTCAATAGCTAGGTAGATAAGGACACACATTGTGCACCTTGGTATGTAACTGTGACACTTTGCATACACAAACTATTTGGGTTACTGAATATGTTCTAATATTTTAAAATGCTAATAACATATTAAGTTCGAATCAGTACGGGTTCCGGGCTAATATGTTCACGTCACATACTGTATTGGAAGGAACAGAAGAAATCTCAAATGCTAAGGACAGTAAAAAGCATGCAATCGGTGTATTTTTTATCTTAAAACGGCATTTGACACAGTAGACCATGATATACTTACCAAAAAATGAATTATTATGGTGTGCGTGGAATAGCAAATGATTGAATTAAACTGTTAAATAGAAAACGTGCTAAATTGTGCAAATGGTTTGCAGTAGACAAATTATCACTCAACTTGTCCAAAACGAATTATATGTTAGTCGGAAGCCGTCCACAAGATGTTGTCATTAATGTGTGCTTAAATAACGAACGAATAACCAGAGAATGTGTAACACAATTTCTTGGAGTATTTATTGATGACCAGCTAAACTGGAAACATCATATTAATACGGTTAGAACAAAACTGTCGAAAGTGGCAACGATCATTTACAAAGCAAGTTCTTTTAATTAATCAGGATGGAATATACATATTGTATTGTTCCGTGTTCTTGCCATGTATTAGCTATTGCAGCGAAATGTGGGGTAACATCTATGCCTCAAACATCAGGTGTATTACTGTGCTGCAGAAACGAGTAGTTGGTCTGATCTGTGGCGTAAAACGTTTGGAGCATACCAGCACCCTCTTTAAGCAACTGAGCATTTTGACATTTGAAGACTTAGTTAAGTTCAAGACAGCGAATATAATGTACAAGGCACATCAAAATGAACTTCCAAATAGTTTGCAAACGATGTTTAAACGGTATGTCTCAACACGTGGTACTAGACAGAAAGACACCTTTCAGAGTCATCGTGTGTGTACCACACAACAATCAATGTGTATTTCCGTTTGTGGAGTAAGACTGTGGAATACCTTGCACGGAAGCATTACCAGCAGTAGAACCATACAGGCATTTAAAAGCTATAAATTCCATCTTCTATCTATGCACTAGAACTAAGAAAAAACATCAAAATATTTCTAGCAAGACATTACATTGTGTAGGCACTATATATTGCATTATTCTTTGAAAATATATATGATATATTCTGTAATCTATTGTAGTTGTAAAACACGTAACCATGCTGGTTGGGGGTGAACCATATATTACACTTTTGTTGACCCCCTTTCCACCAACACTTATGATTACTGTTTGCATGTTGAAAATGTAGTATTCTTTAAATAACGGGATGTATAATTCTTAAATGTTGTTGTTGTAAATAAATTAATGTAACGTGGGTGCATCGGAAGACAGCAACGATTAATTGTTTTCCATGCTTTATTTACTGGCATGTTTCTAAAGTTTGTAAACGCCTGGTAAATTTCCAAATTTTCTAAAATAAAAAAATTCTAAAATTTCCTACAACAGAAACAAAACAAAAGAAAATACAAAATAGCTAAAACAATTACAAATTTGCTAACATACATAATACAGATACGTTTGCAAGTGAAAGAGATTCGCTCTTGCATACATATTGATATTACAAATAAAACATACATAATATAATCAATGTATCCAGCATTGTCCTCATGTAACAAAGCTACGGATACATATAACACAAGCATCATTGTCTTAACAAGGGAAATACATTCACATGTGTTTACAACAATGTACTAACCATATGTACGTAACACCTTCTGATACTTTACTAACAATACACAGGATACTATGAGAGTTTTACATACTAACATTAATACAGAGAAGGTACAAGAATGATCCAGGGGAAACTCAAATAATACTCTATAAATCCCTGACGCTTACCCCACCACAGCTACACCAGTGTGTGTAGTAGTAGGTCAATGAAGGCACATCATCCTATAAGGCAGTACCTGAATAACAGTATACGTACATTCTATTGATGTTCTCTTAGGACTAGCCGTGTAAGAAGCATTGCGTTTATAATAGAACATATTGGAATAACAATGTTACATTCACTTAATTCTTAAAACTATCCATTAGGATTCAATATAAGGCATATATAATATCAAATACACAGTTACAGGGAACAACTTGTATGTGATCTATTAAACCCAAGCTACTGTATTTGTTGTTGTAGCCATGCAGTGTAGACACTGTGCAGCCAGGTCATTAACACTGCTGGACATGGCTCTCTACTACCCCATAGTGGGCAAGCTGTTCACTATCACCCTGCTGGCTTGAACAGGCCATAAGATCATTTGTCATTTGTCAGGCCTCTGCAGGGAAGCACTGGATACATGTTTCATAGGTTTGTCAACGTTTGCTAAGTTAACTATTCACAAAAATGTAATATTATGTTAACATGGCATATGCAGCATTTGGGGGACTTCCGGTGGTGAATTGATTTGAATTTGGTGCAGCAAACTTGCGAAAATATAAGGATATTTGATCAAGATAAGTGATATTATTGAGCGTATAGGATACATAACGTAATTATAGATATATATTAAGCAATATTTTTTGTTAAAAGTTAGCTAGAGGGAGTAATCTAGGGTAGATTAAAAGTAGGCGATTTGCGAGCGATAATTGGGGACGTTAATGTAATCGGAACGTTGTTTACAAAGTAGGTCACTGGCGAAGTTAGCGTACCGTGAACGACAATAGAATAGCGTTATTTGAGATAATCGGTGTAGTTAGATGAGTAATTAAAACCTGAAATAGCAATCTTTTAAAGTGTATAATAGTACACAGGAAACAGTCTTTGTAAAGACTACCTTGTATCTAAGCCTAACTTGAATACATTGTCATCGACATCGTAACTAGGTAAGGCACGGTGTGTCACTGTGTGTTAACAAATATAACTAACTATAACCTAAACAATCTGGTGTAAATTGTACACAGAAAAGTCTTTTCAAAGACTACATAAAACTACTTTGAACATAAATAAATTCTGATATGGCACCTTGCAAGCGGCAACTCAGGGCAAAACGACACCTAGTTTGCAACGACTGCCAGAGCTGGGTGGATTTTGCGTTGTCTGGCTGTCCAAAATCATGGGCAGAGACCAAAGATGACGGATTCACCTTTCGGTGTATGGGGTGTTTGAGGGTGGAATGTCTGATGAAGGAGGTGTGTAAGTTGACGGATATAGTGAAGGAGATGGAGGCGAGACTCAACATAGAAATAGATGGAGCAGAGAGGGATGACGCGGAGAGAGTTGAGAATTCTACAACACAGAAGGAGCAGAGTTGTGACACGGAGACTGAAGAAAGGAGACTGAGAGGAAGGAAGGTGACCGGTGTGAAGGAACAAGACATTGAGAAAACAGAGGGACGGAGGAAAAGTGTTCGGCAGAGGAAGAGAAAACGGGCCAGTGGGGATAGATCAGCAGGTAGTCAGACTGTAGAGAACGAGGAGAGACACGACAGCGATACAGGTGGTGAAGAGGTAGATACCACAGAGGCAGTTGGTAAGACTGTGAGACAGAAGACTGATGGAAGAAGACAGTGTTCAGCAAAAAACAGAAAACATGACAGGCGTGAAGGTGACAGGGGAGAAAGTGACCGTAGTGAAGGAGGTAGCCGGGGAAAAGGGACGGGAGAGGAGAGAAGAAAATGTGATGGGAGGAAAGAAGAAGGGACGAAAGGAAGTGAGAGTAAATGTGCTAGAAGAGAAGATGACAGGAGGAAAGGGGATAAGAGAAAACGCGACAGGAAAGAAGGGAATGGAAGAGAATGTGACAGGAGAGAAGATGGCAAGAGGAAAAGACAACAACCAGACATATGCAAACCGGAGGAGCTACTCCGAGGCAGTGATTGAGGGGGCAAAGAGAAAAGAGAGAGTGTTTATGGGCGATTCAATTCTGAGAAAAACAGACAAGACTATATGCGAGGGGAAGGACGTTGTTGTATGTCTACCGGGGGCTAGGATAGAGCATGTGACCGAAAGGGTAGAGAAGGTATTGGGGCATGGCAAGGGAGGGTCTATACTAGTACATGTTGGGACAAACAATGCAGACAAGGAGGGAACAACTGGTATAGTTCAGAAGTACAGACATCTAGTGAGGAAGCTAAAGAAGACAAGAGTGGAACAGGTTATTCTCTCAGGAATTTTGCCAGTAATGGGAGGAAGGGGGGCAAGATACAGAAACTGTAAGAGGATGGCGATCAACGCACTAGTTGAGCAGATGTGTGAGGAAGAGGGCGTGGGATTCATAGATTTATGGGGGTACTTTGTTGGGAGAGAAGATATGTACATGAGAGATGGCCTCCATCTAAGTGGAAAGGGGCAGCAGTATTCTCAGAGAATCTGCTGCGATCTGTTGACAGTGGGACAGGTTGCATCTATTTAAACTAAATTCGCAGGGGGGACTCGCAGAGAAGCCTGAAACTGGAGGCATAGATAAAGGCAGCAAAAATAATTCAGCAAAGAACAGTCTGGAAAACTGTTCTGAAGCTGGGTATAAATGTGTTTGTTTAAATGCAAGGAGTATAGTAAACAAAAGAAATGAACTAAACATTATGGTAGAAGATATTGACCCTCACATAATAGGTATAACCGAATCATGGGCAACCACCGATATATCGGATGCCGAATTGGGACTGACAGGATATGTAATGTTTAGGAAAGATAGAATAGGAAGAAGGGGAGGTGGAGTTATTTTATATATTAAAGAATCTATCCAGGCTTATGAAATAAAATTAGACAGAGAAGCAGATTGCGAAGAAGCTGTTTGGTGTAACATAGTTACAGGAAACTCAACGTTAACGGTTGGATTAGTTTATCGAAGTCCAAACATAAGCATAGAAGAGAATGAAAAAATACAAAACGCTATAAGGGAAGTGAGCAAACGGGACTGTGTTATTATGGGGGATTTTAACCATGGGCATATAAAATGGAAATCTCTACAGAGTATGGGTAGTGAGGACCACAAGTTTTTAGTTTTAGTACAAAATAGTTTCCTTTCTCAACATGTGCTAGAACCAACCAGGGGAGAGAATGTGTTAGACTTAGTTTTGTCCTCACAGAATGAATTAGTTGACAATGTTAAATTATGTGAGCCTCTTGGAAGTAGTGATCACAACCAGATACATTTTACCATTAAAGTAAAATCAGAAAGAAATAATAAAAAGCAGTTGAGGAGAAATTTCCACAAAGGAAGATATAAGGAAATGAGGAAATATTTAGCAAAGATAGACTGGAATAATACACTGAAGAATAAGACAGCAACAGAATGCTGGAATATCTTAAAGAATGAAATAGAGTGCATCGTAGATAAATTTGTTCCCTTCAAAAAACAAGGGAAACGGACCAGAAAGAAATACTTATCGAAAGAAGCCATTAGAAAAATTAAGTATAAACAAATGATGTGGAAGTCTTATAGACGTACTGGCAATGACGAAGACTACAACATTTATAAAGAAGCACTAAACCAAGCTACAGCTGAAATTAGAAATTCAAAGAGAAGCTATGAACATAAATTAGCTTGTAATATAAAACATGACAGCAAGAGTTTTTATGCGTATGTTCGAAGCAAACAGAAAGTTCAGGATAAGGTCGGTCCTCTAGAAGATAGTGCTGGAAATATAATATCAGAAGGATTCTTAATGGCTGAAGACCTAAATGAGTATTTTAGTTCAGTGTTTACCAGAGAAGACACTAGTTCACTGCCAGTACCAGAGGCTAAGTTTAAGGGGGCAGAATCAGAATATTTAAGACAGTTAATTGTAACCCCAGAAATGGTAGCTAAGAAAATTAGGGCTATGAAGGAAAATAAATCACCTGGAGTGGATGGTATTCCACCCAAACTACTAGTGGAAATTGTAGAACAAATTAGCATACCGCTTGCAACAGTTTTCAACTTGTCATTAGAAGAGGGAGTGGTTCCTTTAGAATGGAAAGAAGCAAACATTATACCGTTATTTAAAAAGGTTCGAGAAACAAGTCAAATAATTATAGACCAGTTAGTTTAACATCGGTGATTTGTAAATTATTAGAAAGACTAATTAAAGATCACATGGTGGATTTTCTTGTTAAACATAACTTGATAAGCCCATCTCAACATGGGTTTCTAAAAGCGAGGTCATGCTTAACAAATATGTTATGTTTTTTGGAAGATATCACTAAGTGGGTAGATGATGGATCACCAGTAGATATCATCTACTTAGATTTTCAAAAAGCTTTCGACAAAGTGCCACATCAGAGATTACTGCTTAAACTAAAAGCCCATGGCATAGGAAATGGTATAATTAACTGGATAGAAAAATGGCTGATTGACAGAAGACAACGGGTAGTTGTTGATGGGGAGGCTTCAAACTGGAAATCAGTTTTGAGTGGGGTTCCACAGGGATCAGTACTGGGACCTATATTATTCTTAATATATATAAACGATTTGGACGATGATATAGCTAGCAAGGTGTTGAAATTTGCAGATGATACAAAAGTGTTTAGAAGGATTAAAAGTGATGGAGATAGACAGCATTTACAAGATGATCTTGACAGGTTGATCAAATGGTCTGAAAAGTGGCAAATGTTGTTCAATTTTGGGAAATGTAAATGCCTCACAGGACATGGGAACGAATATGTAGAATATACAATGGGGGGAACTGTACTAAGTACTACTGTAAAAGAAAAAGACTTAGGGTGACAATTAGTGCTGACATGAAGGTTTCAGAGCAGTGTGGAATTGCAGCTTCAAAGGGAAATCAAATCCTTGGATTGATTAGGCGAAATATAGCATATAAAGAAAAAGAACTAATAATACCGCTGTACAAAACAATAGTTAGGCCTCATTTAGAATATTGTATACAAGCGTGGAGGCCATACCGCAAGAAGGACATAGATATGCTAGAAAGAGTACAGAGGAGAGCGACTAAAATGATACCAAAACTGAGGGATCTTAGTTATGAAAAACGCCTAAAAGAATGTGGTTTAACAACACTAGAGACCAGGAGATTGAGAGGAGATCAGATAGAAGTGTTTAAAATATTGAATGGTTATGAAAATATTGATAGAAATATGTTTTTTTCAGTTAAGAAAGATAGAAAGACTAGAGGACATAAAGTTACATTAGTAAAGGAGCAGTGTAGATTAGACGTGAGAAAGTTCTCATTTTCACAAAGGACTGTAAATGAATGGAACAGATTATCTGATGATTGTGTGGGTGCTAGTAGTGTGAATATGTTTAAAAATAAAATCGACACATACCTCAGAAGGGCTGGATATATGTAGATAAAAGGGTTGGACTCTCGATAAGCCAAAGGGCTTCCTTGTCCACCTGCCATCTAGAGTTAATTCTCTGGATGGCAATCTTGTTAAATCTTGTTAAATGATGTAAACTTATAATATGATTAAATAGTAATTACAATGTTTTCTCTGTTATAACTAAATCATAGATCAAGTATCTTTCTTTCCCTCATCACCAGTCATTCCTGTCCCACTACTGGAGGCTGAGTCTGACAAACACGTGTTCTATAGTAAGGACACGGGCAGATACGGTCATATGTACCCCTGAGAGTAAAACTAGGCATGCATAACTCTAAATATTAAAGAACACGATTGATTAAACCTACGTTAAATGACACACAATTCCTTCATAATACATATCATGGTAATATCATAAGAAAATAACATAATATTGGTTTATAAATTATGTGACACTCACCAGTATGTTAAGGATGGCGTCCTACTCAGGTCACATCAGGAGTAAGACCACATTTAAATTTTACATAGGCGGCCATTATAACGTTTCCTTGATTTCCTGCAAAATTTGTCTTACGATTTTCTTGAAAATTTCACAGCATATTTAACCTCCATTGACACAAATGCTGTGGAAAACTCGTAAAATTCTCATACCTCATTTTAAAGGAAAATCCACTCGAACCTAACACCCCTCAATTTCGCCTCAACCTGGTGACGGATTTTGAAATATTGGTGCATGCTGCAAAATAGCCACTGTGCGAATACGCGAGCGACTAGCGTATATTTATTGCTAACTCGTGAAATATCTAATGCAGTAGGACAGTCAGTATTCACTGGACTAACATGTGCTATGTCAAAATGCTCGAAACAAATTCACACATCACACCAAAATGGTATTTTCAAGGGCACTCTTTCGGTAATGGCGGACGAATCCTTAATGTGGTCTTACCCCATCAAAGGGGCAGAGATAGTTAACAGCATCTCACGTGACCACTACCACATGACATATTAACAAACTAGTAATGCATTTAAAATGTATGAAATGGTATCATCTTAGTCATATACTTAGATAATCCACCAAGATAAGGGAATTATGTCTTGTTCAGTTGTATTATATATTTCACATTTCAATATTACTATATATGCCGGTATGTGTGTATATGTATGTAATACGTGTATGTGTGTATATAATTATACATAATTTGTATTTTTGTAATGCTGTTGGGAAAATAAAATCATCCTTATCCTTAAAGATAACATGATAAAAAACACGTATGATAATATGTATATGTATATGGGTGCTGCCACCTTGTGATGGGCAAATACAGCAAAGTGTGCCCTGTCACATTACTTACTTACTTACGTATACTTACTTACTAATATAGTGGCAACTGGTGATTGATTATATATATATATATATATACCGTGAACAGCTTGGGCGATATGGTGTCACACACACACACACACACACACACACACACATACACACACGTATGTGTGTGTGTGTGTGTGTGTGTGTGTGTGTGTGTGTGTGTGTGTGTGTGTGACACCATATCGCCCAAGCTGTTCACGGCAACACCCGAAAGCATATTCCGAAGACTGACCTGGGAAACCAGAGGCTTGATGATAGACGGAGAATATCTCAGCCATCTTCGCTTCGCCGACGACATATACTCATATGCGCTACTACACCGGAAGAACTACAAAACATGCTGCAGGAGCTAGCTGATGAAAGTGAAAAACAAGGTCTCAAGATGAACATCTCGAAGACAAAAGTGATGCTAGAAAATGACACACCAATATATATCAACACGACGCAGATAGAGAACGTTGAAAGCTACGTCTATCTCGGGCAGCGATACAGTATCAGAGACAAAAACCAAGACAAGGAGATTCAAAGAAGGATCACAGCCGGCTGGACAGCATTCGCCAAACACCGCGACATCTTCAAAGGTAACTTTGGAACCTGCTTGAAGAGACAAGTCTTCAACTCATGCGTACTTCCAGCGATGACATACGGCGCGGAAACATGGGCACTCACCATCCAGGCAAAGAATAAGCTAGCAGCCGCACAAACGAAGATGGAAAGAAGTATGTTAAACATCACATACCGGGAGAGAAAAACAAACATCTGGGTAAGGCAGAAGACAAAGGTCATAGACGTAATAGAACAAATCAGAAGACAGAAGTGGACCTGGGTAGGGCACATCAGCAGACTACGAGATAACCGATGGACATCGCGTATCACAACCTGGAGACCTTACGAAGGGAAACGATCTAGAGGAAGACCGGCAAGACGGTGGAGAGACGAACTAGACGAGTACTGGAAGAGCACCATCTGGCAGAGGACAGCGCAAGACAGGCAGATTTGGAAACGACATGCTGAGGCCTTCGCCCAACCACGGGCTACTACGGCTGCACAATGATGATGATGATGATATAGATAGATATGCATACTATTACTTGTGTTTCATATTGACTGTTGTTTTCTAAATGTTTGTCTTTTTGCTTAATTTTGTTAAGATAACCGATGATTGCCATCCCAAGATCAAGGTAGGCATTGCGTACATCACTATGTGTTATCTTCTATTAATGAAGCACAATTTACTATCTAATCTGTAGGTGAGTGGTAATATGACACTTTGCTGTATTACCAGAGCAATATTTAGTATAATAATATGCATTGATGTGTTTCAATATTAATTAATTATTATTAAGTACTATTAATTATCAATATTTATTGTGGAAAATAGTTAATAAATCCCCTTTTCAATACACTTGGAGCTAATTATGAAGTGAAAAATAATTTTGTATTAATCCATAATGTGTTTATTAATTTTTTTTAGATAAGATATGCATACAAATTTAATAAAAACATCAATAAAAAAATTGTTCTAATTTTCAGTGAAGCCGCCTTATAGAAAAACCAGCATTGAGTTGCGGCCGAGAGCCATAGTTCTTATGGAGCTGATTGTCAGCTGCCGAGAAGTGAGCCGGCAACTGAAGGTGAACGTGAAAACGGTATAAGGCATCAAGAAGCAGCTGACAGAGACGGGGTCGGTGGCCGACAGAGCACGTAGTGGAAGGCCGAAGAAGATGTCGGTGCGACATGACCGCGCACTCGTCGGCTATAGCCTTGGCGATCGCCGACTCACATCCCTGTCTGATATCCCCGACTCACATCGCCGACTCACATCACTGTGCTGTTGACAGTGCATACACAAGCAGGTAGTCCGATTTGTACATCACTCGTGCGAGTTTCAGTATTATTTTAGAGACCATATATCCTGTAGGTGCGGTGGGCCAATATGTATTGCTCATCACAGAATGACCTGTCATGGGAAATTCCCCACCTTTGCTGATGCCGTTATTTATCATCTCCATGCCATGTACATTTTATATTGACTCTACGCCAGAAAAGGACATTCTGCATAAAGGACATAACAGGCCAAAGAGGCAGAAAGTGATTCCCAAAACAGTGCTTCGATCGTGTCAACCAAAGTCAAGGGTAGCTCAAAGAAACCAGCATCTGGTAATCAGGTAGATTGTCTGGTGGGCAGCGATTCCTACAGCAATTCCGCTTCCGGTGAAATGTGGGTGAAATGTATAGCATGTAAAAATGGACGCATAGCGAGTGCACCAATGGCACAACCAGCTGTTTGTGAGTTTTGGGTTGACAACTTGACAGTGACTGAAACTCTGTGTGGATGCCCTGTTTCGCATTTGAAACCGGCTGGTTTAGGGCACAAACATTTTGGAGCAATTCAATAAAATGGCATGAATTGTTGAACTGTAAATATTTGTTATTTAATGACGTAATCATCGCATTATACACATTTGTAGTTGTTTGTTATGTAAGAATAAAATGGATATGCTCCCACTGGTAACAGAAAATTAAAAACCTCCATGAAGATTTTGACACCATCATTATAATACACATTAAGTACAATACGTATATATGTGATTAATTCAGTTAATGTAATAACAGTAATATGTTCGAGTGACAGTTGCATCGCGATCCACGTGTTCTTTGCTGTAACGACGTGTCACTATTATAACTAGCCCCTAGCCACGGAGGAAGTTATATAATAATAATATAAGAACTAGCCCTTGTCTCCCCTATAGAGTAGCGCACACGGAGGAAGTTATATAATAATAATATTATAAGAACTAGCCCCTGTCTCCCCTATAGAGTAGCGCACACGGAGGAAGTTATGTAATAATGATATTATAAGAACTAGCCTCTGTCTCCACTATAGAGTAGCGCACACGGAGGAAGTTATATAATAATAATAATATTATAAGAACTAGCCCCTGTCTCCCCTATAGAGTAGCGCACACGGAGGAAGTTATATAATAATAATAATATTATAAGAACTAGCCCCTGTCTCCCCTATAGAGTAGCGCACACGGAGGAAGTTATGTAATAATAATATTATAAGAACTAGCCCCTCTCTCTCCTATAGAGTAGCGCACACGGAGGAAGTTATATAATAATAATATTATAAGAACTAGCCCCTGTCTCCCCTATAGAGTAGCGCACACGGAGGAAGTTATGTAATAATAATATTATAAGAACTAGCCTCTGTCTCCCCTATAGAGTAGCGAACACGGAGGAAGTTATATAATAATAATATAAGAACTAGCCCTTGTCTCCCCTATAGAGTAGCGCACACGGAGGAAGTTATATAATAATAATATTATAAGAACTAGCCCCTGTCTCCCCTATAGAGTAGCGCACACGGAGGAAGTTATGTAATAATAATATTATAAGAGCTAGCCCCTGTCTCCCCTATAGAGTAGCGCACACGGAGGAAGTTATGTAATAAAGCGTGTTGATGCAAACCGGGGCACTATTTTCAAATGTGCCCGAAACGCATACTTTTAAAACATTGTTAAACAGAAACGATGTGGAATGATGGATTGCAAAGGCGGTATCACATGTAGATAAAATATAGTCACAACGACAAAATGGAGGTGTATCCGTATTCTACACAAGTGTAATTTATTATACGATTATTATTAATTGTAAGTAGTTAGTTAGTATCATTAACATTTAGGCCTACATGGCGATATGTATCCGGGACCAGCCTGTACACACAATATAAAATGTATATAAAATCATATTCTATTTTATCCACATCGCGGATGTTGCCCGTAATACCTGCAATTTCTTATAATAGTCGGCGCGCGTGTCCCGCTGGACAGAACACCTAACGATATTCTATCAGAACAACAATGATGTTAGAAGGATTATAGTGAAAAGTAAACTTTCACTGCACACCCGATGTCCCGCGTTCGAATCCGAACCCAGTCCAACCTTCGTGAACACTGGAGGCAGATTAAACTCGAAGTACGGCACCTTCACGGACAACACTTCAACATTCCAGCCATCGGTGCGGATAGAAAAATACACGGGAAACCCGCGCGGATATTGGGGGTAGAAATTCCTGCGATAGGTCAATGGTTGGTCGAGTGTCATATAAAACTTGTGTTCTGTTTCTGACGGATTCAGTCGACCACTCAGAAGAAGGCCAAATTTGTAGTAGATAGCGGGAAATGATCCCGTGTCGTTCTTGACATACACAGTGAAATTGCCGAACGCTAAGTGCTCGTATACCCCGACGTACAGATGGCTATAGAGTTGTGTTGAATCGTCTGGCCCACCCCGATGGTGGACGCGAGTGGAGGGCGCCCAGGGAGCTGGGAAGGTACAAGCGGTAGACTCGTTCAGCCATGGCTCCACGTCTGTGTAAACATAGCAATTACGGTGAGTCTAATTTGAAGCGCTTCAATATGAGTTGCACGATGCCTAAACATTCACACACGCACGCATTCACGTGCATGCACACGCCAAATCGCGCGCGCATGCACGCTCATACATATTAACACACACACACACACGCACGCACACATGCGCACACTCAGACTCCCCTAGAAAGTCAACATTACAAATAGGACTAGTTTGTCGTAGTCCTAGCATACGACAAAAGGATCATGTAAAACTGTACAATACAATAAAGGAGATGAGTAAAGGGGAACGTGTAATAATGGGTGATTTTAATCACGGACATATTCAGAGGAAATCACTAGCGAGTGCTGGAGGTGTTGACCAACAGTTTCTGCTGGTAATACAGGAATGTGGTGGGAATGTGTTGGATTTAGTGTTCTCTTCTCAAAACGAATTAATTGGTAATATGAAAGTACATGTACCTCTGGGATCTAGTGATCATAACCAGATGCAGTTTAATATAAAAGTACAACCAGGGTATAATGGCAAAAAGCAACCGAGGAGAACCTTCAACAAAAGCAAATATAAACAGATGAGAACATATTTAGCACACATAGATTGGACTACCTTAATGAAGTACAAGACAGCAACAGAATGTGGGACCGTTTTGAAAAATGCGATTGAGGGCATTATTGAAAGATACAATATATACGCAAAATTTATTACAAACAATTTATGTGGAGAGTTTATAGAGACACTGGGAATATATCTGATGGGTTTCAGATGGCACAGGCCCTGAATGAGTAGTTCAGCTCAGTGTTTACCACAGAAAATATCACTTCACTGCCAGTACCAATTACTAAATTTGACGGGATGAATCAGATAAGTTAGGTCAATTGTTTGCTACTCCTGAAATGATATAAAGGAAAATTAAGAAGATGAAAGAAAACAAATCACCTGGTGTTGACGGGATACCACCGACAGTGCTTAAGGAAATTGTAGTGCAAATCAGTACACCACTTGCTATATTCTTTAATTTGTCACTTAAAGAGGGAATCGTTCCACTAGAAATGAAAGAAGCAACCATTACGCCATTATTTAAAAATGCATCGATGAGCAAGACAGATAATTACAGACCACTTAATTTAACATAAGTTTTATGCAAATTGCTAGAAACGTGTATATAAGACCACATGGTAGAATTCCTTGTAAAACACAAATTAATATATTATTTTCAACATGGGTTCTTAATTAAAGGCTAGGTCGTTTTTGAAAGAAATTACAAAGTGGATAAACGATGGGTCACCAGTGGATGTTGTCTACTTGGATTTTCAGAAAGCATTTGATAAAGTGCCACATCAAAGATTGTTACTTAAACTTAAAGCATATGGTATAGGGGATGATGTGATCAGCTGTATAGAAACATGGTTGACAGACAGAAGACAGATAGTAATAGTAGAGGGGGAGATTTCAAACGGGAAACCAGTTTTGGGTGGAGTGCCACGGGGGTCAGTGTTGGGACCTATATTATTCTTAATATATTTAAATGATTTGGATGATGATACACCAAGTAAAGTACTGAAATACGCTAGCAATACAAAAGGTATTCGAGGCTATATTTGGCGGAGATAGATCGTAGAAATTGGTGGTGCTGAAAAGTTGATAAACAAGTGGAAATACAGATAGATAAATATTATTCTTGCCTTAATATCATTCATAAAGTTGCAGTAAACATATATTGAGTAGCAGTTGTGCTCCAAGTTAGTTAGTTACAGTATTTTAGTATGGTGGGTGATAATAGGGTAACTTAGCCTTCGATAAGTTGTAAACAAGAATTAACAAACCTGATTATGTGGTAGAATATATAGTAGATAAAGTAACAACCATCAAACTACTTATATAAGATAATATCTGTGTAAGCCAGTACTTGCTAGATATTTTGATTAGGTAGCATTGTTGTTAAAATTAAGCAAGGGCGATAGTCGGGCGATTGTTTATGTAGATAGTGTCCTGCGTATTCTAAATAAATAAAACAACCTAACGTAACGTAATTGGTTGTATTTAAATTAGGTCACTACCGGTAATGTTACCATTCGTGATAGGATAGATAGTCGGCTGTGAAAATTAAATCTGTAACATAAAGTGGGCTGTAGTACACAGGAAACAGTCTTTATAAAGACTAAGTTAGTTGAGTTATTAAATAAATTTTGATCGGGATATGGCACCTTGCAAGCGGCAAGTCAAGGCAAAGCGACACTTGGTGTGCGAACAATGCCACAGCTGGGTAGATTTTGCATTGTCCGGCTGTGGGAAGTCATGGGCAGAAACCATGGAGGAAGGATTCACCTTTCAGTGCATTGGGTGTTGGAAGATGGAGTGTCTGCAGAAGGAGATAGTTAGGTTGACAGATATTGTGAAGGGAATGGAGATGGGAATTAGCAAGGAGACAGGTCGAATGGAGAGAGACGACAGGGAGAGAGGTGGGAATACTGCAATATATAAATATGAAGGAGAATAGCAATGGCAAGAAGACTGAGGAAAGGAGATTGAGAAGAGGGAAGGTGATTGGAGGGGAAGAAATTGGAAGAATTACACTTATCGAAAGAAGCCATTAAAAATTAAGTATAAACAAATGATGTGTAAGTCATATAGATGTACTGGAAATGATGAAGTCTACAACAGTTATAAATAACCACTTAACCAAGCTACAGCTGAAATTAGAAATTCAAAGAGAAGCTATGAACAACAATTAGCTAGTAATATAAAACATGACAGCAAGAGTTTGTATGCGTATGTTCGAAGCAAACAGAAAGTTCAGGATAAGGTCGGTCCTCTAGAAGATAGTGCTGGAAATATAATATCAGAGGGATTCTTAATGGCACAAGACCTGAATGAGTATTTTAGTTCAGTGTTTACCAGGGAAGACACTAGTTCACTACCAGTACCAGAGGCTAAGTTCAAGGGGGCAGAATCAGACTATTTAGGACAATTAATTGTAACCCCGGAAATGGTAGCTAAGAAAATAAGGGCTATGAAGGATAATAAATCACCTGGAGTGGATGGGATTCCGCCCAAACTACTATTGGAAATTGTAGAACAAATTACCGTACCGCTTGCAACAGTTTTCAATTTGTCATTAGAAGAGGGAGTGGTTCCTTTAGAATGGAAAGAGGCAAACATTATACCGTTATTTAAAAAAAGTTCGAGAAACAAGTCAGAGAACTATAGACCAGTGAGTTTAACATCAGTGATTTGCAAATTATTAGAAAGATTAATTAAAGATCACATGGTGGATTTTCTTGTTAAACACAACTTGATAAACCCATCTCAACATGGGTTTTTTAAAGCGATGTCATGCTTAACAAATATGTTACGTTTTTGGGGAAGAGATCACTAAGTAGGTAGATGAGGGATGACCAGTAGATATCGTCTACTTAGATTTTCAAAAAGCTTTCGACAAAGTACCACATCAAAGATTACTGCTGAAACTAAAGGCCCATGGCATAGGAAATGGTATAATAAACTGGATAGAAAAATGGCTGATTGACAGAAGACAACGTGTAGTAGTTGATGGGGAGGCTTCAAACTGGAAATCGGTATTCAGTGGGGTACCACAGGGATCAGTACTAGGACCTATATTATTCTTAATATATATCAACGGTTTGGATGATGAAATAACAAGCAAGGTTTTGAAATTTGCGGATGATACAAGTGTTTACATGATGATCTTGACAGGTTGATCAAATGGTCTGAAAAGTGGCAAATGCTGTTCAATTTTGGGAAATGTAAATGCATCCACGCAGGACATGGGAACGAAGAGGTAGAATATACAATGGGGGGTACTGTACTAAGTACTACTGTAAAAGAAAAGGATTTACTGTTAACCGTTAGTGCTGATATGAAGGTTTTAGAGCAGTGCGGAATTGCAGCTTCAAAGGGAAATCAAGTCCTAGGATTAATTAGGCGAAACATAACGTATAGGAAAAAGAGCTAATAATACCGCTGTACAAAACAATAGTTAGGCCTCATTTAGAATATTATATTCACGCGTGGAGGCCATATCGCAGGAAGGACATAGATATGCTAGAAAGAGTACAGAGGAGAGCAACTAAAATGATACCAAAACTGAGGGATCTTAGTTACGAGATACGCCTAAAAAATGCGGCTTAACAACACTAGAGACCAGGAGATTGAGAGGAGATCAGATAGAAGTGTTTAAAATATTGAATGGTTATGAAAATATTGATAGAAATATTTTTTTCAGTTAAGAAAGATAGAAGGACTAGAGGACATGAAGTTACATTAGCAAAGGAGCAGTGTAGATTAGACATAAGAAAGTTGTCGTTTTCACAAAGGACTGTGAATGAATGGAACAGATTATCTGCTGATTGTGTGGGTGCTACTAGTGTGAATATGTTTAAAAATAAAATCCGACACATACCTCAGAAGGGCGGGATACACATAGCCACCTAGAGTTAATTCTCTGGGTGGCAATCTTGTTCAATCTTGTTAAAGAAGAGTTAAAACAGATGCAGATACACTACAAGATGATCTGGCCAAATTAGTCAAATGGTCTGAAAAAAGGCAAATGTTATTCAATTTTGGGAAATGTAAATGCATTCATATAGGACATGGAAGTGCTGACAAGGAATACATAATGGGGGATGCTAAATTAGGTAAACTGCAAAAGAGAAGGACTTAGGAGTGACATTTTGTGCTGACATGAACATTTTAGTGCAATGTGGTATTGCCGCTTCAAAGGATAACCAAATAATCAGGGCTAATTAGAAGAAATATCACATATAACGAGAAACAACTGATTGTACCACTGTACAAAACAATAGTTAAACCTCATTTGGAATATTACATATAAGCACGGAGGCCATATCGTAAGAAGGACATAAATAAGCTAGAAAGAATACAACGAAAAACAACGAAGCTGATTCCTGAACTGAAATATCTAAGTTATGAAAGACGCCTATTAGAATGCGGGTTGACACAATTATAGACTAGGAGACCAAGAGGAGACAAAATAGAAGTTTTTAAAATATTGAATGGTTATGAAGATATTGATATAAATATTTTCTTCAAACTTAAAGAAGGCAGTAGAACCAGAGGGCACAATGCGGCATTAGTCAAAGAACAGTGTAGGTTAGATGTGACAAAAACTCATTCTCTCAAAGGACAATAAATGACTTAAACAAATTATATGATGATTGTTTTAATGCTAGCAATGTGAATATGCTCAAAAATAAAATTGACAACTATCTGGGGAAGACGGGCTATACGTAGTTGGAAAAGTGTTGGACTCTAGATAAGCCAAAGGCTTCCTCGTCCGCATGCCGTCTGGAGCTTGTAGTTCAGGACGGCAATCTTGTTACATTTATTATCGCCAGGACTCTTGCCACAGACACACACACACACGCACGCACACGTACGCACGCACACGCAAACACGCACGCACGCACACACTCACACATATACACACACTTGCGCACACGCACGCTCGCACACATGCACGCACACAAAGTATTCATTAAACATCATAATGAAGGTAAAATTGTCCGTCGGGTGAGTAATGTTTTTGACATGGGGCCATTGTTGGAAGGTTATTTGGTTTGAGTTTGTTTAACAAATGATCTTATCCATTGATATGCACATGGAAGTTCCACCCGTATAATGATTCATTGCAGTTTGAAGTTGTCGTGGCAGTTATTAAAGAAGAATGCACTATGTTGCAGCATCAAGGTAATACACGGTACCTGTCTTTAAAAAACTAAATAGATACGTTACTCACAAAAGGAATTACATAAACAAATATAATATATTTAATTAATTCAAGCGTAATATAATCCGTAATGTCATATGCAATAGCACACTGGTGTCTGATCTGTACACTCTATTGTACAATGCCATTTACCAAGATTTAACAAGATCGCCATCCAGAGAATTAACTTTAGATGGCAGGTGGACAAGGAAGCCTTTTCGCTTATCGAGAGTCCAACTCTTTTTATCTACGTGTATCCTGCCCTGCCCTTCGGACGTATGTGCCAATTTAATTTTTAAACATATTCACGCTACTAGCACCCACACAATCAGCAGCTAATCTGTTCCATTCTTTCACAGTCCTTTGTGAAAATGAGAACATTCTTATGTATAATCTACACTGCTCCTTAACAAATGTAACTTCATGTCCTCTAGTTCTTCTGTCTTTCTTAACTGAGAAAAACATATTTTTATCAATATTTTCATAACCATTCAATATTTTAAACACTTCTATCTGATCTCCTCTCAATCTCCTGGTGTCTAGTGTTCTTAAACCACATTCTTTTAGGTGTATTTCGTAGCTAAGATCCCTCAGTTTTGGTATAATTTTGGTCGCTCTCCTCTGTACTCTTTCTAGCATATCTATGTCCTTCTTGCGATATGGCCTCCACGCTTATATACAATATTGTAAATGAAGCCTAACTATTGTTTTACACAGCGGTATTATACGCTATATTTCGCCTAATTAATGCAAATATTTTATTTCCCTTTGAAGCAGCAATTCTGCACTGCTCTGAAACCTTCATATCAGCACTAATGGTTAACCCTAAGTCCTTTTCTTTTACAGTAGTACTTGGTACAGTACTCTTATTGTATATTGTACATCTTCGTTCCCATGTCATGTGTGGAGGCATTTACATTTCCCAAAATTGAACTTTTACCACTTTTCAGACTATTTGATCAATCGGTCAAGATCATCTTGCAAATGCTGTCTATCTCCATCGGGTTTAATCCTTCTAAACACTTGTGTATCATCCGCAAATTTCAACACACTACATGTTATGTCATCGTCCAAATCGTTGATATATATTAAAAATAATATAGGTCCCAGTGCTGATCCCTGATTTCCAGTTTGTAGCCTCCCCATCAACTACTACCCGTTGTCTTCTGTCAATTAGCCATTTTCTATCCAGTTAATTATACCATTTCCTATGTCATGGGCCTTTAATATAAGCAGTAATCTTTGATGTGGCACTTTGTTGAAAGCTTTTTGTAAAATCTAAGTAGATACAATCTACTGGTGATCCTTCGTCTACCCATTTAGTGATATCTTCCAAAAAACATAACATATCTGTTAAGCATGACCTCGCGTTTAGAAACCTATGTCGAGATGGGTTTATCCAGTTATGTTTAACAAGAAAATCCACCATGTGATCTTTAATTATTCTTTCTAATAATTTGCAAATCACTGATGTTAACCTCACTTGTCTGTAGTTCTCCGACTTGTTTCTCGTACATTTTTTAAAATAACTGTATCATGTTTGCCTCTTTCCATTCTATAGGAACCACTCCCTCTTCTAATGACTAGTTGAAATATGTTGCAAGCGGTATGCTAATTTATTCTACAATTTCTAATAGTAGTTTGGGCGGAATCCCATCCACTCCAGGTGATTTATTATCTTTCATAGCCCTTATTTTCTTAGCTACCATTTCCGGGGTTACAATTAACTGTCCTAAATAGTCTGATTCTGCCCCCTTTAACTTATACTGTGGTACTATTAGTGAACTGATATCTTCCCTTGTAAACACCGAACTAAAATACTCGTTCAGGTCTTCTGCCATTAAGAATCCCCCTGATATTATATTTCCAGCACTATCTTCTAGAGGACCGACCTTATCTTGAACTTTCTGTTTGCTCTGAACAAATGCATTAAACTCTTGCTGTCATGTTTTATATTACAAGCAAATTTTTTTTCATAGCTTGTCTTTGAATTTCTAATTTCAGTTGTAGCTTGGTTTAGTGCTTCTTTATAAATGTTGTAGTCTTCATCATTTCCAGTACGTATATATGTCTTCAACATCATTTGTTTGTACTTAATTTTTCCAATGGTGTCTTTCGATAAGTGTTTCTTTCTGGACCATTTCCCTTGTTTTTTCAAGGAAACAAATGTATCGACTATGCACTCAATTTCAGTCTTTAACATATTCCAACATTCTGTTGCTGTCTTATTCTTCAGTGTGTTATTCCAGTCTATCTTTGGTAAATATTTCCTCATTTCCTTATATCTTCCTTTGTGGAAATTTATCCTGTACTGCTTTTTACTATACCTTTCTGATTTTACTTTGATGGTAAAATGTATCTGGTTGTGATTGCTACTCCCCAGTGGCTCACATATTTTGACATTGTCAACTAATTCATTTTGTGAGGACAAAACTATGCCTAACACATTCTCACCCCTGGTTGGCTCTAGCACATGTTGAGAAAGGAAACTATCTTGTACTAAAACTAAAAACTTGTGGTCCTCACTCCCCAAACTCTGTAGAAATTTCCATTGTATGACCATGGTTAAAATCCCCCATAATAATACAGTCCCGTTTGCTAACTTCCCTTATACTATAGCGTTTTGTACTTTTTCAATATCTGCACTTATGTTTGGACTCTGATAAACTAACCCAACCGTTAACGTTGAGTTTCCTGTAACTACATTACACCAAACAGCTTCTTCGCAATCTGCTTCTCTTTCTAATTTTATTTCATAAGCCTGGATAGATTCTATAATATATATAAAATAATTTCACCTCCCCTTCTTCCTATTCTATCTTTCCTAAATATTACATAACATGTCAGTCCCAATTCGGTATCTGATATATCGGTGGTGGCCCATGATTCGGTTATACCTATTATGTGAGGGTCAATATCTTCTACCACAATGTTTAGTTCACTTCTTTTGTATACTATGCTCCTTGCATTGAAACAAACGCATTTATATCCCGCTTCAGAACAGTTTACCAGGCTGTTCTTTGCTTATTTATTTGTGCTGTCTTTATCTATGCCTCCAGTTTTCTCTGTGAATCCCCGTGCGCTAGTTTAAATAAATAGATTGCAGCAGGTTCTCTGACAAAACTGCTGCCACCTTTCCACTTAGATGGAGGCCATCTCTCATGTACATATCTTCCCTCCCAACAAAGTTTCTCCATAAATCTGTGAATCCCACCCCCTCTTCTTCACACATCTGCTCAACTAGTGGGTCGATCGCCATCCTCTTGCAGTTTCTATATGTTGCTCCCCCCTTCCTCCCATTATTGGCAAAATTCCTGAGAGAATAATCTGTTCAACTCTTGTCTTCTTTAACTTCTTCACTAACAGTCTGTACTTCTATACTATCCCAGTTGTTCCCTCCCTGTCTGCATTGTTTGTCCCTACGTACCATCAAATAACCTAACGTGTTTGTCTGATGTTGAACGAATTCTTACCCAATAATAAATCCAGCGCAAATTGACTCACGAGCGAGGCGGTATACACGCCCCTATTATCGCCCGGGCTGTTGACACAGGCCCACACACCGAGAGAGACGTCGGGCAGCAGAGTCATTCGACAGTCGTAGCTGCTGTACGACCCGGTGTGGTACACCTTACGGATGCCTGCAAGACAAGATGTATTCATCAGAAGTACACATGCAATGACGGACACGCAGGCGTGCAGGTAGGTAGACAAATAGGTTGACTTGAATAAATGAAAGTTTATTCAACAACAACAACATAATACATGCCAGATCCCGTATTTCGTACCATTTCAATTTACTTAGCAATATGTTGTGGTCAATAGTGGCAAACGATTTTTTAGGTCGATAAAGACACCAATCGTACTTTGGCATTTATCCATTGCGGAAGTAACCTTTTCGACAAATTCTGTTAAAGCTAGTGAAATTGAATGATTACTTCTGAAACCATACTGCCCATCAGTCAATATGCGTTGTGTTTCAAAGAAAGACGTTAGCCTTTGTTGAATATTTTTTTCAGGTATTTTTTTAAATTGGGATAAGAGAGATGTAGGTCTATAATTAGGAAATTGAAAACGATCTCCCGACTTAAATATAGGAATGACTTTTGCTAATTTCATATCCTTTGGAAGTGATCCGCTGATCAAAGATCTGTTAAAAATGTGGGTTAGCGGTTGTACAATTTGCTTTACTACATGCTTAACTGTTTCCATGCTTATTTCATCGTGTCTGTATGAAGTTTTACTTTTGCACCCATACACAATTTTGACTATTTCTTGCTCAGTAACGGGGACATAATTCATTGATTGTGATATAGTACGTTTTACAAAGTCGGTTGGCTTTGTTCCCGGGCAGGGTTCTATGAGTTTGGATAATTTGTTACCTATGTCAACAGAGAAATTGTTAAAATGGTTAGCTATTTCTTTATTTTCTAATACTACTAGATTTTCACCAACATGAAACTTATTCAAATATGTGGTTTCAGATTATCTTTGGTCTATTATGCTGTTAAGAGTTTTCCAAGTTTCTCTTATATTAGTCTTAGAATCGTCAAGTTTTTCTGTAATAGTGTTTCTTTTCTAGGTGTAATAATTACTTATTTTTGTAATTTTTCTAGCGACATTCTGTTAATTATGTCCTATTTTATAAACGCTAAGTACAGATTATTCTTCTTTATTCAAGCGTTTTAGCCCTCTTGATATCCAAGTTTTATCATTCTTTTTTGCTTTCCTCGATCCGTTGTCGTTTTGACAGGACAGGCATCGTTATAAGTGTTCTTAGTATTTGCATATGATTTATAGAATCGCTTAACACAATGCCGCACATTTTGTTTCTACACAGCTCAGAACAGAAAATGTTATCTATTATACTAGCAGTCGTGCCTGTTATTCGTGTTAGGCCTGGTGATCAAGGGATATAATCCAGAACTGAACATTAGTATTTTGATCAATGAAGTATTTTGATTCAGCTTGCTCTTCGCAGTGCAATAGGTATATATTGAATTACAGTACAGTTTGTAACTTGAAAATATGACATCGTTACAGTTTTCTTCACTTCCGTCCCAACTGTTTTCTTTAAGCCACGTTTCTGATATAGCAGTTATATAAAATTTATACTCCATACTTTGGATGGTGTCTTTAATCTTGGGTAAGTTAACTTTTAAAATCCGGGCATTAAAGTGTATCATACTCAGTTTGTTTGGCTGGTTTTTGTCAGCACTGCTAAAGTTGGTTGAAAAGTGTGTGCTGGGGTGTATTTACATTGAGTGGGCAAATCGTTATGCAACAAACAATCAATATCGTGTTCGTAACAGTGTTCATTATAATCATACGGTGTATCATACGTCGGCGTTAACCTGTGATTTGTTAGTGCAGTTGACGCCATGGTTAAGTGATCACAACAAAGTTTGTTAGGATAGTCAGCATGTACTTGGTTGTCTAACCACGGTTTGCGACAACATGCGGCTCTCTTACCACCAGTTTGTCAAATGACAAATACGCGATTTTGCCTTCTTCCCTGGCCTATATCATTTTTGGTAGCAGTTCTTTCTACCTCGCCATGATCCTCTGCGAGTAGTCCTAATTGATGTAGGTGCCAGGAGGTCGTTTCTTCTTCGCTGCCTGCAGTACCAGTCCGCGGTCCTTGAACGACCCGAACGTGACCACGATGGTCCGGCCTCTCGTCCCCGTGCCGCCAGTTCGGTGTGCGCGCTCGATGTTGATGGCGTTTTGACTGGTTTTCTTGGTAGTCAATCGCGCGCTCGACTTTCTTGATCATTTCTTCAAATTCGATTATCTTCTTCGACAGATCGTCAATATTTTCCTTCGACTACTTCTCTTTGGTCTCTTCGACCTGGGTTTGCCTGTACTGCAGGTTGATTCTGAGTTCGGTCAGCGCCGTGGTTATCACCTTCTGTTGATTTCAGCTACCGCGCTTTGCATGTTGACATATAGGCAGGCAGGCAGGCAGGCAGGCAGGCAGGCAGGCAGGCAGGCAGGGAGGCAGGCAGGCAGGCAGGCAGGCAGGCAGGCAGGCAGGCAGGCAGGCAGGCAGGCAGGCAGGCAGGCAGGCAGGCAGGCAGGCAGGCAGGCAGGCAGGCAGGCAGGCAGGCAGGCAGGCAGGCAGGCAGGCAGGCAGGCAGGCAGGCAGGCAGGCAGGCAGGCAGGCAGGCAGGCAGGCAGGCAGGCAGGCAGGCAGGCAGGCAGGCAGGCAGGCAGGCAGGCAGGCAGGCAGGCAGGCAGGCAGGCAGGATGACAGACAGACACGTAGACAAACAAACAGAAAGACACACAGGCAGGTAGACAGGTACACAGACAGGTAAACAGACAAAAAGACAGACATACAGGCAGTTAGACAGGTAGATAGACAAACAGGCAGGCGCAGAAGCCGGTATAGAAGCAGACAGATAGACAGACAGACAGGCAGACAGACAGATAGACAGACAGACAGACAGACACACAGATAGACATATAAATAGACAGACAGGCAGACAGGCAGACAGGCGGACAAAACAGACAGAAGGATGTATTTAATTTTGATCCACTTAGATATCACTCAAAAAATAAGTTTGTAAACAGATTTAGCCCAGGGTCTAACGTGTACAATCCTAACTCTCCTTCTTCACACGTTAACCTTTCTGTTTGTCTCTGCTAAGTGTTCTCCGAAACTGACAATCATTAAACGTTAGTAATTCGTAATTCTATTCACAATCCATTTCCATTTTCTAGTAACGATTCCGCAAACTTCTTCAGGATACTATCGTTAGATGGCAACACAGTAGTTCTTCTGCACACTGCTGTCACTGGTATTCCCCCGGACGCGGCCTGGGTAGCACTTCAGAAGATCGTCATACATGTGTGAGAGTCGGTTTTAGTGAAGTATAATAAAGACGCCATCTAGCTCTAGTCGTCTGAAGAAGTTCGCAGAATGCGAAAAAAACATTACAACAAATTATTAATTGAATAACTATTTAAACCGTCCAGTCTGATCCCCTGCTACGGTACAATCACAATATGATATTTTAATGTGGTGGTCCTTATTTAGAAAACGATCTACCAGCATACCTCGGTAGTGGCCGTTGTAGAAGCCGAGTCCGTATGTGCTTCGCGTGTCATCTACGGGGAAGGTGGGAGGCATGATGTCATCCCGAGGGACGGCCGACACAGGATTGTACAGCTCGCGGAGAGAGGCATCCGGTATCACCTGTCTGCCCGCCTCGTCCTGCACAACCAACGACAGTCTGACAGTCAGTATACATCCCATACTTCCTTTCGTAAGTGGCTAGTTAAATCCCAAAGTAAATTCGGTGTGAATAATTTGTTGCATCTGCAAGAGTGCTTACTTTTGTTTAAATGGTGGAATGATTTGATTTTGGTCGATACGTCTGATATCTTAGCAAAGCTTGTTTCAAAGCCCGTATTAGCGTTCAAGCCACTGAATGTGCCAGTCGCATGCCGACACACGCACGCGCACACGCGCATACGCGCACACGTGCACACACACACGCGCGCGCGCACACACATACACACACACACGCATGCACGCACACACAAAGGACAATACTATCGGTGACGTGGTTGCGGAAGCGGTTGAGAGAGCGATCGCCGCTAACACAAGCGGCAAAAAGACCATTAAACGCAAAAAAAGTTGCGAGACGGAAACAACAGTTACAAACATCGAAATGGCTGCCGTAAACGATATCGTCATCCAGATCGTTGCGCCCGTACAACCGATCATCATCAAGTCTGCTATGAAATTAGCTCGATCAGAAACTACAACAATTCTGGTAGGTGAACTAAAAAAGAACTACCTGGATGTGTCCAGAAACTCACTGATGATATCGGTACTTTGAAAAGCGAGATGCAACAACAAAAATGGCAGGTAGTCGCAATGGAGCAATATAGCAGGAGGGAAAACAAAGACCGTCGGTTGTCCAGAACCTGCGGCGCGTGAAACCGAAGATACGGTTCAGGTGGTGATCGACACTTGTAAACGTATCGGGGTTGACGTAAAACGAGAAATCATCAGAACTCAGAATTCAGAATCAATTTATTTGACCTATAAATACGATACATATACAACGAATAACGCAAGTAATAGATAAGGTCGGGAGACTCCCAGTAAGATATATAATATCGCTAGCACAGGAGCCACCCCATAAATATAAACAACAATAAAATTTACATGACAAATCAGAATAGCATATGACTTGTTTTATAGTTGATAATTACTCAATGTGTCAACATGCATACATAATACAAGGACTGATTATATGTACTCGTGTACACATTGACGTACATATGGATATTTAGGTATACATTCTAATATGTATTACGATTTACAAATAAAGCAATTATGGATACGACAAGGAGATTCATAATTTAAAATAAAAACGTGTTTTGTGTATCAGTGCATGCCATCGTCTGCCAGGCCGGGCCAAAGCCATAGTCGCAAAATTCGTGCGACGCGAAACCAAAATCGATGTCATGAAACTAAAGAAAAAGACGAAAGATGCCAGTGACTCCAAGATTATGATTTATGAAGATCTAACATCCCTCAGAAGCAAACTGCTGCGTGAAGTGAAGAACGATGACTCTGTAAAATACGCGTTCACCCGTGACGGCCGCATTCACTGCTTAGCCGTAGTGAACGGTCAAGAGAAGAAAGTGACAATTGTCAACCCGGACGACCTATTCAAGCTGGGATGTCACGCAGATAAGATCCAGCGAACGGGGCTCTACATGAGTGGTTAATTCACTCCGGACTTATGTTGACGATTTCATGTGCATAAGTATTGACCATGGCTGGTGGAGATCTCACACGCTCCACGCGCCCTACTGTAGTTCACTGGAGATATATGAACTTTAAAAAAATCGGCAATCAACGAACTGTAAACAATGTGTTTTTGTATTGCATATTTCCTATGTTAATATACGTAGTTATAACATTATGTGACCATTTAATAGTAATTACTTCGTATTATAGCTATATACGATATGTGTTCCACAGTCAATACTAACGTTGTTTTTATGTTTGGGGAGGGCACTACGAATCCAGTTGTCATATTCATAATTACTTTATTTGTAATCCATGATACGTATTGAAATGTACACATAAGTATCCACATTTACGTCAATGTGTACATGAGTACATATAATGAGTTCTTGTATTATGTATGTATGTTGATATACTGAGTAATTATCAAATATAAAAACAAGTCATATGCTATTCTGATTTGTGTCATGTAAATGTTGTTGTTGTTTATATTTATGGGGTGGCTCCCCTGCTAGCGATATCATATTATATCTTAATGGGAGTCTCACGACCTTTTTTCTTACTTACGTTATTCATTGTATATGTATCGTATTTATAGGTCAAACAAATTTATTCTGAGTTCTGAGTTCACATACACACGCACGAACGGACGCACACACACACGCGCACGCACACACATCTACTAGTTCAATTCCAAAGTGAATCCGGTTCTCTGATGTCTCTAAGTTAAATCGAAAGGGTTGATTTTCGTTTTTAGATCTGATATCTTTCCAAAACCTATTTTAGAGCCCATATTACCATATTAGCGTTCAAGCCACTGAATTTGCCGTTCGCATGCCTACACACACACCCAGGCACGCACTCACATGCACACACACACACACACACACACACACACACACACACACACACACACACACACACACACACACACACACACACACACACACACACACACACACACATACCACCTACACACGCACCTTGCCACCACTGAGGTGGAACTTCATCCACTTTGCCATGTCTTCAGACGTGGAGAAAATACAACCAGCCGGACACAGCTGTGTGATCATACTGCAAATGTAACAAACATGTATGCACATTAAAGGGATATTGTTATAGTATCCGTTATTAACAGGAAGTTCTCGAACTTCCGAAACTAATACAATACTGCGGCAAGAAATATTCAAACATTAAGTATTTATAAAATTGTTAACTAGCAAGCTGTTTCAAAATGAAAACGTTTAATATCGCTCTCCTGGTACCACACACGGCTCATCTCCGCCATCGAACAATGCCAAGTTGTTTTTACGGTTATGCAGAAGTTCATAGACGCACTTACGGCAGTTGCTCTTGTTCAGGGTTTTTGTAAAGATGCCCCCACTTGTAGCAATAGGAGTAGGCGATGTTCTCCCAGTCAGCAGGACCGAGATGTGGGCTCACACGTGTATCAGACATGCCTGGCTCAGAGATAAAACGTATGATCTTATGTAGCTTGGCATCCAGTCCTTAGTACTGCACAGAGCGTGTTACACTTCACACCCTGGCAGACCTACTTGTTCAAACACAATATCTACTTATCTGGGAAGTATTCAGTTACGCTGCAATTACTGCGAGTGTGTGTGTGTGTGCGCGTGTGTGCGTCTGTGTGCGTGTGTGCGTGTGTGTGTGCGTGCATACGAGCGTGTGACTATGTGTGCACTTGTGCGTGTGTGCGTGTGACTGTATGTGCGTGCGCGTGAGTGCGTCCGTGCGTGCGTGCATAAAGAGTCGCATACCAAGCTCTTTAAACAGTGTGTCCGTTACATCATCTTCCCACGGCTTTCCACGCAGTCGCTCTGTGACGTATCCCGCCAGCACGAATGGGTAGTTACTATATTCAAACTTTGACCGGAAGTCGTTGTCCACTGGGAAATACCGAAGTTTCCTGAAACAATATTTAACATTGCAATTAATGTTTGGTTTCTGGCTGGTTTCAATTCATATAACATCAACAAGAAACTTTACTTCCGAATATCTTGTCGCCACCGACGATCAGCCATCAGTAAGTACAAGCAGAACATAGTTCAACGTTCTATGAGGGAAGTAAAGAATCTAACTATAATGGAGCTTGCCTACACATGCAGCGATGTTTACGTTTTCTTCTTAAACTGCTTGAACCTCGAGCGCAAAACTTTCAGGGATTAATCTAAGATCCGTAGAATACGACGTAATACATATATGGTTTTTTTCAAAAAAAACCATATATATCAAAATTCTCACGTTTTACAGGTAAATCTGTTTTTTTTCTGAACATAAAAACGTAATGTGCGCGTATTACATAAAACATAACCTAACAATGGCAGGAATCACGCGCGCATGGCAAATACTACGGGAAAATAGTCCCTGCGTATAGATTTGGCAAAATGAAGTAGACGCTGACACAATATTGCTTATGTTTACCCTCATGCCAATAACATAGGACTACTATATTATCTGACAATTCTATATTATCACCACTAGGGCGTATCGATGGACGTGAACTTCATTTTCTCTCGGACCTTCGTCATTTTGAAAAAAAAGCAATGAGTATGACCGAACGCATTATGGTGTTTACGTTATAACGATGCTGCGTGTTTTCTAACATTTGATAAATATTACTATCACGACTGTCAACTATCAAGGCATCCCGTCAGGTGACGGGCAATGTTGTTAAGAAAACTAAAAAGCTTAGACTATGAAGAAAATTGGCCTAGGAGGAAAATCAAGAAAGCCATTAAAAGCTATGGAACGAAAACTGCCATTACTCGAGACGTTTGACAGACGCCCCACCAATCCTTCTCCAGCTTGTGTAACATGACACTGGTCATGTGACATGTCCGTAGCAGCCAGTCCACTGAAGAAGGCCACGAGATCTGGTCGAAATATTCGGATGCAAAACCAAGTTTATTGTTGAGATAATTATGTATTATACTATTTAACAGTATGTGTAATGTTAATAGGATTTCCATACAAAACAACACGCAACTGACAGCAATCGGACAAAGAAGCTGTCGGATTGCGGATGGTCCAATAATGTATCATCTTTGGATAACCAGATAGTTGCCCAGTTTATTTGAATCCTTTAGTCCCTATCATATCTTAATTAAATATTAAATGCATTTTTTTTCAAACGGGGCTAATTAAATAAAACTGGTAACTTACAATATAAACCCACACAACAAATACCCGTAAAGTATACCTATTGCAGAGAAACTAACCTTTAATATGACATATAGTGCACAATTAGCTTGCAGATAGCACCAGGTACACACCCTTATGAAAATATATCATGGCCCATCATATATAATTATCAGCATTGTAAATCATTGTTTACCATGGTATAATACGGTTAAACTTGGTAGCCATTGGCTTGCCATGCGATCGGGGTCTACTGATTCAAAACACCATGGCATATTATGGTATATCGTGGTTTACCATGGCTTATCATTAACCTTAATCATGATATGGTTATTATATACCTTGCTATTATAGGGTCTATATCATGATATTAGTTACCTCCACCAATACGCCATCGAATTATTATACTGTGGCGCCTCTAGTGGATAATCTAGATCTACGTTGGTCGATGATCATGTTTGTCTCGATTATGGATTGTCTGCAATTAGCATTTGCAAAGCTCCTCTCCCTACCTATACACGGTGAAGGACTTGCGATTGATACGACTGAAAATTACTATAAGCGTAAATTTGCATTAACATATGTTTCACTCGCTAGGTGGCGCCACTGTAGCAACATGTTTCCCCCGTTATACGTGATGACGACCAAACCAACATATGCGTAATACTTAGCGTATTATGAAATAACAAACCACAAGCCATTATATGCATCTGGTGAAATGTTTATCTTAAACATTTACCATAAAACGTAGGTACAGACACGTCATCTGTGACGTTACCATGCTTCATGCATGGTAACGGAACAGTTTACTTTGCACAAAACAGTTTACTTCGCATTTAAACGGGAACAGTTTACTTTTATTTGATGATTTAGTTTGATGGTCACTTTCACTGGTTATCCTGATTATTCGATGTAGGTTAACCAAACATCTTCGTCACAATGGGAAGAATTAAATCCTCAATTCGATGCTTTCGCTAGTCGCATTTTAAATGTATTTATGATAAAGCAAACCTACACAGTGCACACCAAATGCTAATCGTTGATGCAACGTTTGTCTGTGGTTTCAGTAAAATCATCAGACAAACATTAAATGATTTAAAAACTGCCCAACATTCGATTCAAATGATCAATTATTATTATTAGTCAAATGACTATTTAAACAAAGATGAGCTCCCGACTGCCGATGTTGCATAAACTATTCACAAACAACACACCAGGATATCAAAGAAACCGATTTGCGATGGGATAAACCACTTGAGGAAATGTGTTCAAATAAGAGAGTTATATTAATCAACTGTCTGTTTGCAGAACAATCGAGTATTCGCGATAAGGCTTGTTCGAACCTAGCTCATGCATGCGTTATGGCATGAATATGTCTGCAGGGGGTGAATTCGAAAGCGCTGTTAGTACTGTAGTCCTCGGGAGTGGATACTGCGCTACAGAAGAACTTATCAATTTACCTGTTTAAGTGTAGTGGCACAGCATATTATGCAACAATCAACAAAAAATAACGTCAAGAGGGCATAAACTAATCAACATAAACTTACTTCATACACAGGTCCACCCTGCTTATATTCATGGCGCCTGTTGTCAAGCCCCAGTAGTTCGGCATTCCTAGTTGGTGTGCCATAAGGTCCCGGATGGTCGCCTTCTGGGACCGGAAGTCATCCTGCAACCGGAAGTCGTTGCCCAGGATCTCCCGGAGAGGCTGGTCCCACTTCAGTTGACCCTTGCTCACGGCGTCCGCCGCTAGGGTCGCGGTGAACGCTTTCGTCAGCGAGCCGATGTTGAACTTTGTGCGGTTATTCACCGGAAGGTGTTTTTTCAGATCGCGGTATCCATATCCACCAGCGAACACTGTGGATCCGTCCTGAGTAATAACGAATTGGCTGTTTACTAAGGATTGCACAGACACCACGTCACAGCCCCGGTTACAGTAATAAATAACGATATGACATAATAACACACACGCACATGTACACGTACATGCACACGCACACGTTTTTCTGAGCGCAGTATCCACTCCCAAGTGTGCGTGCATAGTATGTGTGTGTGCGTGCGTGCGTGAGTGCGTGCGTGCATGTGTGTCTCTCTCTCTTTCTCTCTCTCTCGCGCGCACGCACGCACACGCACGTACGCGCGCGCGCACACACACAAACACACACACTCTCTCGCACGCACGTTCGCATGCACACAGGGGGATGCACGCACTCACGAACGTACGGACGTGTGTGCGTGCGTGCGTTTGCTTGTGTGTTCGTTATATAGGCCAAAGGGAGACGAACAAAGAGCAACGTAAGATACATAATTTACGATAGAGATAACACTGTCTGGTTATGGTTATTGACATGTGTGAAGCATCAATGCAAACACTTAGTGGTTTTATTGCCATAATTTACCGACACGTATGCATATAAAGACATTAAGTGAATAAGCCCTACCTACGTATAGGACTACGTAAAAGAATAAATGACAGCAATTAAGGCAAAAACAACACAATCCCAGACATACATACAGAAATATATAGTTTGAATTTCAAACTGTTAGTAATTTGTAGTAAAAGCAGAAGGTGGTACAAAACCACCAACTGTACCCCCCCCCCGAGGCTCGCAAAAACCAGTGGCAGCCGAACGGGAAGATTGGTTGCTGTTGAAGATTTTCAGCCGGAGATTCACCACTGTCGCCACTCCAAGTGTGCGTGTGTGGAGGGGGGCGGATATGCTGTTGGAAAAATGTCAGGGCGACGTTCATAATTTCAGAACATAAACGAGGACAGAATTATTCTAAAAGTCTAGGGGGACATGCCACTCTAGCGCATATATAGCGCATCCAAATGCCAAAGGTGTACGGGATACAGACCCAGGCCGCCCAGGATCCGCCTATGACTCATACTACCGCGCGCGTGGTAAATGACGGTGACACTTTGTATCGTGTTAGTGTGTTTGCGATCGCTGTTTGCACATCAACAATTCCGCTATTGACACAGGTGATAGTCATGCCAGGTACAAACGCTACCGGCGAGCAATCACTTAGAACTCTACGTCGCGTCAAAACATGCATGAGGACAACCATGGCAGAGACGGCGTCACGCGATTGATCTATTTTGATAATGTTTATTCATCGGGACAAAACAAGCGCTGTGTGCAGGTGTTGCTATTTATTTGAACAAATGTTCGCTCCCGATCTTGTATATGTCCAAGCCACGGTGTGGAAGAAACAAACCCAAACACAGGAATTATTTCCCGACAGGAGTGACATATGTACCACACGATCCAGGAGCACGTCCCCCCGACTTTCGGAATTTTGCCTCGCTAAAGGGGTGTGTACCCAGTCCATTGGAATGTGCCCCCGTTACATGCCGTTACAGACGTTCTGAATAATCATGAACGTCGTAGCGAAAGGCGAAAAATTTCCAAAAGCACCCTTATGTCTTCCGATGTCAGAATTTGTCAGCGGAGTCGTGCTGAAGCTCCGGCTCAGCCCACCAAATATGACTTGGGATCGGCCGCCAGCGTTTTGCGAGTCTCGGGGGGGGGGGGGTGCACCCAGACGGCCCTCCCTGGATCCGCCCCTGTGTACATACGGTGTGCGTGGTCACGTATACATTTTGTAGAAGCAATATAATCATGATAGTGTGTTTTAGTAGGCCTATACGAGGTGGGAAATATTAATATTTGTAAGGCTAAAAATTGCTATCAAATGCACCTAGATACATAATTTTAGTAGCAATTTTGTCAAACTACCTGACGTCTTGGAGAGCGATACCTCCTTCCCCATCACGACTCAGTCCTTCGCGCTTCGCATGTTACTTCGCGACACGTCGGGCCGGACAACTTTCGGTACCACTGCTATGTCTCTTAATTCAAATAGACTCACACTAATAACACAGCATTACTATTCAGGCCCGTAGAGTGGTTGATTTCTGGGCGGGTGCGTTATTAGTCACGGTGGAACTGTGTCATTTTTCCTTGTTTACCCCCAATTCTTTCGTAAAAGCCAACATGCGAACACGCGATATTAATGTAATTTATATTTATTGAATGGGGGGGTGACATTTTGTAGAAATTTAGTATCGTGTCCCCCTAGACCTTGTGAATGTGCCCCCTTTCCAGTGGTTTTTTGCGAGACTCAAGGTGGGATGCAATTGGAGGTTTTATCCCCCCCCAGACTACTCTCTCTGGATTCGTCCTGGGAGGGAGGTGTCCCTCTTCACACCCGTTGCATTTTTTTTTTTTTTACAGTAAGCACTTAAACTGTAACAATTTGGTGACGCTTAGAATCTGGTTTTCAGCGAATTTTAATAAGTTATATTAATTTGATTTTCTGCGCAAATGTTCCATAATTTATGAGAAATTGAATTCAGTTAGTAATGCAATGTGTAAGTGTACGGCACATCAAGGGGAGGATGGGTGTGAACGCGCCCTTCGTACCCCACCCCAGCCAAATGGTTTGGTAATGCATACATACTTTGACCAAGGCGATTGACAGGCCGACGTTATCCCGACATTTCATCAAGTCCTCCGCGAACCTCCGCAGTGGGTCAATGTCAACTTTCCCACGGCTCTGTGCATGACAGTCTCCTACAAGGAGTGACAACAAGAACAAGAACACGAGCGGTTTCACCTGCGACATTTTGTGTCAATGAAACTCCCTCACTTAATGTCGTCTGCTTGGCCTTGCGAATAGCAACTAGTCATTTCGGACTGAAGAGTTTGTTAAATATAGGATTGTCGAGCGCTCGAACACTTGACCTAGATATGGCGATAGCGTCATGTATCCGGGAACGGCAAGCGCATGTTGTATGGGGTGTGTCTAAAAGCACGACCACTCGTGAACATGACGTCAACCGCAAAATGTGTACCTATATTTAGCACTCGCATGGCGCTGCGGCGCTGTGCAGCGCCACGGCAGGAAATAGGTCCTAAGTGAACATACAATTAGAGATACTTTATATCACATCCATAATAAACTAACAAAACAGTAATTTAAGACATTTTGTGTTAAGCACGCTATACATATGCACGTTATGATGTCGTGCGGCTCATTCCCAGGTATCACTGTTCACGAACACTCGTTCTTTTAGCCTTTCCTAGGAGGAGAGGCTAAAAGCCCGACCATTCGAGAACACTTTTCTAGTACATCCATATTAGGCCTCATATTTAGATATAGTGAAAACTGCTACAGAATGATACTAACGTATTTTTTATTATCCAACAAGAGTAGATATAACATATTGTCGTTCTTTTGTGTCACTGGTCCCGAAAACTCGTTATTTTAGCCTTTGCTAAGGGGAAATGTTAAAAGCCGGAGCATTCAGGACCATTTAATTTTTTTGTCTATGCCTTACGTATACTTTATATGCTAAACAATGCTAAACTATAGGATAATGGCGTACTTTTTAATTTCCAACAAGCAAAAATATAACATTGTCGTTCCGTTGTGTCACTGCGTGGTCCCGAATAGTCGGGCTTTTAGTTTTTTCTAGGGTGATAGCCAAAAGCCCGACCATTCGGGACCACTTTTTTAGTCCTTGCATCATATATACATTGTATATACTCTATAAACTGAACAATGCCATAGTAGGATAATGGGGACGTTTTACTTTCCAACAAGAAAAAATATAACATCATCGTTCCTTAAGTAGTGTCACTATACATGGTCCCGAAAACTCGGGTATTTCGGCTTTGCTATGGTGAAATGCTAAAAGCCCGACCATTCGGGACCACTTTTTTTAGTCCATACATCATAAGCCTTGTATCTTATACTTGTATACTACATCGAACAATGTTACACTATTTAATTACGTATTATTTAAATTTTCGTCGTTCCTTTTAGATTGTCACCGGTCCGGAAAACAAATTTGTTGGCCTTTGCATACTAGGGTGAAAGACGAGCGTTCTTGACCAATGGTCGAGGTCTACTATATACATTCTGTCTATGGACACGCGTTCGACGAAATGATTACTATTTTCATAATTGATGTGTAATTGTCAATTATGTGACAGGTTTTAATGAATAGTCACGCGAGCGTGTGCGTGCGTGCGCGCGCGCGCGTGTGTGTATGCGTGTAGACTATATGTGTGTGCGCGTGCGTGTGTTTGTTTGCGTGTGCATGCGTATGTGTGCGTGTGTGTTTCGTTGCGCGTGCGTGCGTGTGTGCATGCGTGCGGGTCATGCGCCCAGTTGCGAAACAGTCGGCCGGGTCTTCTCGATCGGGGAGTGAAGTCCAATCTCAAAAAACTCCGTCATTTCGATGGTCACAAGTTGACAACAAACACATGTATGGACAACGATTGTTCCACGCGTACTGTAGTCTTTCTTAAGTTACTTAATGAAGCAATGAAGAAGTAATTTACCACTTGTATTAGGACCATTCGGAACCATTTCCCTAGTGCATACATAGAATGCGTTATGATGTATTTATATACTATAAACAACAATTTAACAATATTACATTAGTATCCTACTGTATGGCCGGATAGTAATGTAGTATTGTTAAATTGTCCAACATCGGTGAACATATATCCGTCAGTCCCGTGTGTCACTGTTCACGAAAACTCGGGCTTTTAGCCTTTCCTAGGCATTATGAGATCGTCCATCCTTTAAATAAAATTGTCCAGTGAACCAGATGCCCTAGTAATTCTAAGATAAAACGGCAGAAAAGACTGTACATGGCATCATACATACATACACGTGTAAACAATATGGGTGCATTCAGTATAAAATCAATCAAAAAGTCAAATGTTGTGTTGGTTTATGTACAAAATTGATGATAGTCGTGTAAATTCT
The DNA here is from genome assembly GCA_020002185.1 of Paraescarpia echinospica. Taxonomy (NCBI): domain Eukaryota; kingdom Metazoa; phylum Annelida; class Polychaeta; order Sabellida; family Siboglinidae; genus Paraescarpia; species Paraescarpia echinospica. The sequence continues at coordinate 13,852,285 of CM034543.1, forward strand.
CCATTGCTTTGGTATGTAATCTCCATACGGTCAAATTCCATTGGAGGATGACAGTGATTTAGAATCCTTGGAAATTATAACATTTTGTTTAACATTGCTGCCATTTTGACCATTAAAGTTACAATTGTCAAACATTAAAACAACACAATTAATGATATACCATTTTAATAAGTTCTTTTGTATGCAGGTCTCCTACAAGGAAGAATCACAGCAAGAGGATATATTGGGCACTTAATGGTGATGACACAATACCAAACATCGTTCAAAAAATTACAGTTCTTGCCTGTCAAAATGGAAAGCCACATAAAAGAACAGCCAAGAGGCAGATGGAGGTGTGTGCTCATTTAATTAAAACAATAATGTTCAAAACATGTCATTGTGGTTCCTCTTCTGTGTTATGCGTTTTATTGTAAACAGAATGACCACCATACATGCGCGGCCGAAGATTCCATATCCAGAAGACACGGAAAGTAGGATGTGATGCACAGATCCATATTCAGCACAATGTAAGGTAATCAACAATGTGTGTAGTTTTTCCAGTCTTGAGGCATTAATAATATATGTTATTGTCCTATACATATGGTACGAAATATTTTCCTTTAAGTGGACAATCCTATCATTCTATGCATTGCAGGTTACTACATTGAATTTGCCTCCCACCCTGCCCCGAAAAACATGTTAGGGAACGGTTGGGTAATACGTACTGTTTATTGATGATTGCACATATTCTCAGCTGCACCTCTGTAACTATTGCATTTTGTGGAAATACAAAGTCACAAATATAAGTTATGTGCATGGTGATGGCCAAATGTGGGTAATCATGTGTCACATATTGGAGATAAATGTTTCAGGCAAAAACGGTCTGGGTGTGGGTGAAAGGGAGGACTAAAACAAATGGAAGATGCCAGCTTCCTGTGTGCACAAGCACAAAGCGTAGTAGAAGTGACTGAAATGTTATAACAAGCCACAAAGAAACTTCTTGCTCAAGCTGTCATTGGCAACAAGTTGTACATACGACCGGAGCAGAAACAAGTCAAGAGACGTCCCAACAGAAGGCAGTAACCAGCACGGAAAAAAGGAAAACATGTAGTGAGAAACAAATTATGTTAGTTACGGGTTAGTCACAGTTCAGTTCATAGTCTAGCTATATACAATATATGCCTGGCCAACCAAAAGGTAATAAGAGCAAGACCCACACCACAAAAGAGAAGTGAGAAACATTTGTAGCCACATTCTAATCGTTGACACTATCATGGACTATTCTGTACCATTAACCTAAAGCATACCTTACACGTTGTATGGTAGGTGCTGCTAAGGCCATGTTATTTATTTAGTAGTACATAATTAACATAAATCTGTATCTATACACTGTGTTTGTACGACCAGTCATAAGTCACCTGTTGCTGCGGACACCACGTTCAGCTGTTCTTCAGTTGTATGCGGCATAGGTACGTAGGCGGACGCGTTTTGTTCACCGGATACGGTGTACCGGTCTGGAAGTAAGTTCCGGTCTGAAAGTATGTTCCGGTTCCGTTTTGCGTATTACGTATACGTGTGTACATGCCAAAGGTTACCGCCTGCTTTCGGCCAGCTTAAACACGGTGTCTGCCGAAGGTATGTGTGACCCACTTATATTATAGTTTGCGTTAATGATACGCTTACTTTTATAATTGTTTAAATGACACATATCTCCGTCAGTTTGGCATGTATGAAGCTGAAATTTGTTGTGTTATCTAGCTGGCCCATTGGGGGTGGTTCGTAGATTAAGATTTTATTGAAATTCGTCGGGTGGTGGGGATCATAGGGGGTAAGAATGTTTAAATAACACATATCTGTCAGTTTGACATGTATGAAGCTGAAATTGTGTACGTGATCTAGCGGGCCCATTGGGGTAGTTTGTAAATGTAGATCTTTTCGAAATACATCCAGGGTGGGGGTCTCGGGAGAGGTCATAATTTTTAAATGGCACTTATTTCTGTCAATTTGTCATGTATGGCGTTGAAATTTCGTGTACGATCTAGGGGGCGCATTGGAGAAGTTTGTAGATTTTTTTCTTCAACAATTCGTCCGGGATTGGGGGTCACAATTTAAAATGGCACTTCTCTTCTCTTTTGAGAGTTCTGGGAGTGCTTGGATTTGATAATGTTTTATGCTCGGAGAAACTTTACATTTAGACAATTGTCTGTTTGTGTGGTATGTTAGTTTTCATTTTAGGATACTTTAATGTGTTATTTATATACATCTTACTCGTAAAATTGTACATGTGTGGGGACTTTACATGCAACAATGTTGTGTTTTGATGTCTTTATTTTTACTTTTTTAGAGCTAATTGATTGATTGGATGGTCAACGGATGAGCCTAAAGACAATTTTGTTCTGCTTTTAGAGTGTATTGTTTTAGAACAGCCAATAAAGAATTTTTGATTTGATTTGATCTACGCCAGTTTTGCATGTGTGGGGCAAACATTTTGTGCGATCTAGCGAACCCATTGAGATGGTTCGTAGATTTACTTTTTCGAAATTCGTCCGGGGGTGGGAGTCTGGGGAGGTCACAATTTTAAAATGGCACTTATCTCCATCAGTTTTGCATATATAGGGCTGACATTTTGTATGCAGTCTAGCAGGCCCATTGGGAGGATGGGGATCTTGGGGTAATCATTTCCAAAAAAAAATTCTCAACGCAACGCCGGGTGACTCGGCTATTTTTTAATAATGCATTTATAGAAATGAGTCATGCCATCACGAATTACGTAAGTAAAATGTATTATCATGTCAACGTGTATAATCATATGTGACATAACTGTTGAAATAGTATTATTACATAAAATATAAAATGCAAAAAAGTCATTCATTGACACAGGTCAAAACCACATACCCCTTTGTATAATACTGCAATGTTTATAACAACACATTTCTACAAATATGCTCTATAACATTTAATGCGACAAGTAATAAAATCCAATGATTCAGCCCTGGTCACGCACAGATGTACGCTCGCTGTTCAGCACCGTAGGGGAGCATATAGGTCAGTGAAGTAAAGGTCGCTACACCAAACAAAAATGATTAATTATGTAATTCCGTCGCCGCGTGTCCGTCGCCGCGTGCGTCGAGCAAAGGGTCAAATTTGATCGGTCACGTTGCTCACCACGGTGTAACTGAATCGCCACATACTTCTGGCATGAGGTCAAAGTTGATCGGTCACCTGAGATCACGTTGCTCACCGCGGGTTGCATTTGGTGTACTGCGCTTGCTCGAGCATGCGCAATATGCAAAAACGGAACCGGAACTTACTTTCAGACCGGTACACCGGAAAACTGTATTGCTCCATATACTGATTCGAATCGGAAACTTCCAGAAGTGACGTGACCGTTTCCATACATATGGAATCATTAATCGAGTGCTATTTTGTGCGTGCGCGTGTGTTTGTGTGCGTGCGAGCGTGCGTGCATGTATATATGTGTGCACAACAATGTTTTGTACAATTGCATTACTAAAGCAGGTGGCAACTATTGCATTCGCACACAATCGTATCATTGGAGGGCTAATTTCGGTGAGAAGCGTGGAGATTAATATACCCCCATTATTTCAGTAGTTTAGCAAGACCAGTGCAGTTGGAGGTTTTTGGTGAGTCTCAGCCCTAATATTCATCACATTCCGACGCATATTCGTATCATTTACGAATATAAATATAGGCCCGTTTTAGGCGGTGGTGGCGTTGCTTTGGGTCGCCGGCAGAATGTATCGCTTTTTACAAACTGTAGGCAGTCTTGGCGTCTGCGGCTATTTATAGAACAGTATCGTGTAGGCTATATGTTTGCCGTCGTTAGTTCCCGGGAACACAAGACAAGCGTGGGCTGCATCTAGTGATTGTGTTGTTGATAAGGATTTATTTATCACATATACTGTTGCAAACCAACAACACTAAATAAATAATCCTTATCAACAACACAATCCCTATAGATGCAGCGCACGCTTGCCTTGTGTTCCCGAGAACTAACGACGGCAAACATATCGCCCGCACCACACTGTCCTATAAATAGCCGCAGACGCCAAGCGTCAGCCAACAAAATACTTCTGCCGTGGAATAGCGCAATCTATACAGTGCCCCTTTAACCAATATACAACACAAAAACCCGGACGTAAAATTGTTTACCGAAGCCACCCGGATCAAAATCTGCATGTCCCGCTTTCTCGTTCACGGCCGACCCGGATGTAAACAAACATTCACAGCTCACCAATTCTTTCATATTTTTTAATAGACGCCCTAAATATATAGCGATATAGTTCACAGCCATGTTATATCTGCCTACTAACCAGACTTTTTATCGGCGCTGTGCTATGATTTGTTTTATTTTGGGGAGGTTTTTGAGAGCCTAACGGAGGACCAGGTTTTGGCGAGCCTCACGAGCAGATGGAAATTGAGGTTTTTTGAGAGCCAGTGAACAGTATCGATAACGACACCGTGTGAGATTTTTTAGTGAAAGTTCAGACTGTGATGTTTGTATTAGGACTAAACTTACAGTCTAGTTAGCTGCTATTATAGTTTAACATCTGCCAGCTAGGTTTGGAATCGGACGTGTAATCATTATGTCTCTATGCGATGTATTTAAAACGTGTTTTATTAACGGCCATATGACATGGTCAAACGTGATTCCAGTTAAAACGGAACTTAAGCAGACTCTCGGGAGCACCAATTGTTCGATACACAGCACTCTATAAGTTGTGAAGTAACTTAATTTTGTACGTCTGAACGGACATAGCACAGGTCACACACACTCCTCTCACGGTACTTTGAATTGACAGACCCACATTATAATAACACTGACTACACCTCTGTGTGCGACACCGTAATATTAAGCACATATAGTTACCGGGTCGTCGTTCAACCCACTTCAGAAAGCGTGCTATCAAATCTCACGATATGCATCCGCTGATCTCTGTTATAGTTCTAGTTGTTTCCAGCGCTCGGCAACGTTCTAATAACTGACTAGTCTGTATTAATGTGGTTACAATGTAATGGTCTTACGAGGTCTCATTCAACTAGTCAGCCTTTTCAGAACATTATTGCTAAACCGACCTTTATATGATGGCACTGAGGGTGGTCACTGCTCCCCACTTTAGTTATATGTACACCCATTACGGTAATACCACCCAAAGGTCCACGATAGGTAACCAGCCTGATGCTACCTTAACAATTATAAGTACAAATGTTCAGGCGGCTTCCTGCATCGTGTCGAACGTCTAGGCTCTGCTACGGCTGCAGCAGGCGCAATGTCAGTTGCCTGACTCGGTGCAAGCGGTTGAGCAGCTTCAGGCTCTTCATGAGACTCAACCCCGAACTCAGGGAATGTCTCCATCTGCGGAGGTAGCACCGATGACGCCAACTGGTGACTGACTCAACAGTCTACCTTGTAGTTGGTCGATGTGGCGACGAACGATGGCTCCACCTTCGAGACGGATGGTGTACGATACTGGTCCCGTCTGTTGTTCGATTGTGCCAGGTATCCAGCTTGCAGCGTTACCATATAGTGTACACAAGATCACCGGTTTTGAAGGTACGAACATTGGCGTGCCGGTCGTGTGTCGCCTTCTGTTTGGTTTGTATGGCAGTAACCCTCCTACCGACATATGGCTTAATGAGATGAAGCCGGGTCTTCAGCTGTCTATTCATCAACAGTTCAGAGAGGGCTACGTCCGTCATTGAGTGTGGAGTAATCCGGCATTCGAAGAGGAAGCGTGATAGCTTTGTTTCTAAGTCCCCTCCTTGCATGCGCCTTACTCCTTCCTTTACCACCCCGACGGCTCGTTCGGCCAGACCATTTGAGCGAGCTTGTAATATGCTTGATGCCATTGTGTCAACAGAACTATCAAAACTCTTCGCTAATGAACCCAATGGCATTGTCACTGACGATGACATCCGGGATGCCATGAGTGCTGAATGCTTGTCGCAGTTTACTGATGGTCGTGGCTGACGTGGAGCCCGACGTAAGGTAAGCGTCTATCCACTTCGAATGGCCGTCGATCACAACCAGCATTATTCTGCCCATGAATGGATCTGCATAATCGATATGCAGTCGCGATCATGGCGGATCGGAGAACGACCATGATTGTAGGGGAGCTTCCGTAGGTCTGTGTCGGCTACGCATGCAGATGTCGCAGGTTTTAACCGTTTTGTCCTGATCGATACCTGGCCACATCAGACTGCGACTTGCGGCTTTTATGCGCACAATCCCAGAGTGTGCATTGTGGTAGATACTTGGAATGATCACTCGTGTACCCCACATGAGACAACCATCATGGATGCTGAGTTCATCTCTGCTTTGGATGTAGGGCTTCAGACGTTCGTTGTCGTCGTGATTTGAAAATCCTGCCCTCGTCCTGGTGAAGACTTGTGAAAGCATAGGGTTACGTGTTGTTTCGCGGTGTATGTGGCACAGATATGTCTCGGAGCGCCACCTACCGGGAAGCGGCTAAGAGCGTCTGCTTGGGGGATGCTTTGGCCCTGTTTGTGAACTATCTAGTATGCGTAGGTAGCCAGTGTCAGGGCCCAGCACTGCATACGCGGAGACAGCATCTGCAGAACAGCCTTCGTTTCTCCGAACAACCCAAGAAGAGGCTTGTGATCCGTGACGATATTAAACTTGCGACCCGTCCATCGATGACGGCCAACCCCTCTTTATCAATCTGAGAGATTTTCTCAGCTTGTGAGAGACTTCTGAAGTGGTACGCAATGGGTTTCTCTACACACTCTTTCATGACGTGAGCAAGGACGGATCCATTGCCGTATGGAGAGGCCACACATGTTAGAATCAACGACATGGAGGAGTCGAAATACGTTACGACCTGTGGCAAGCTCAGCATCTCTTTCGTCCTGTCGAAAGCCTTTTGTTGCGCTTTCCTCGAGTACCACTTCGTGTCCTTTCTGAGCAACTGATGCTTGAGCGCCAGGATCGTCGCTAAGTTGGGCAAGAAACGACCGTAATGGTTTACTCTCCCAAGGTAGGATCGTAACTCGGTGATACTGGTTGGCGCCGGAGCGTTGCGGATTGCTGAGGTAGTCGTACCGGAAGAGGGTATTCTTTCCGCATCTATCCGGTGACCTAATAATAATAATTCCTTTTTTTAATATAGCGGTTTTAAGTAAGTAAATACTAATCAAAGCGCTTCACATATTAAAATGACGTGTTGACTAAATGCTGAAATATAAATTAATTAATTAAATAAGCTAAGATAAAAAACATAAATAAAATAAATAAATTAGGGTGTAAAAATACAATTTCAAACAATGAATTTAAAAACCAATCAATACTATAAAATAGAAAGCAGTGTCATTTAGATGCGGCAGCAGTGCTTGCACCAAGGCATGTAGTGCAGGCGAAATAGAAGGGTTTTAAGTTGTTTCCGGAAAGCCGCCAATGTTCCAACCGATCGCACACACTTTGGCAAGCTATTCCACATATGTGAGCCTGTCACTGCAAAGCTGCCCCGTCCGATAGTTCTCTTAGACTTACTTACTTACTTATTCTCTTCGTGCCGTGTGGCACATAAGGCTCGCACAAGATCTCGCCAGACCCATCTGTCTTTCCTTGCTGCTGTGCCCCAGGTCAGCCCAACATTCTTTAGTTCTTCTTCAATTGTTCGTCGCCAAGTTGTTTCCGGCCTGCCTCTTTTCCTATTTCTTTCTGGCGTCCAGGTCAATGCTGTCTTTGTTGGAATGTAGCTGTTCATCCTGTAGACATGGCCGAGCCATGTCCACCTCCTCTTTTTCAGGGTGAGGCAGATGTTGTTTTTTTGCTTGGTGGATTCTTGTGTTGGAAATGGTCTCGGGCCAGTATACTTTCATTATCTTCCTTAAGCAGGTGTTGTGGAAGCTGGAGAGTCTATTGGTGTCTTGCTGTGTCATTCGCCAGAGCCGTACAGGAGCACAGAGAGGACATTGCTCTTGTAGATTCTTAGTTTTGTTTTACTGGAGTATACTGTGGATTTCCATAGCCGTTGAAGATTTGCAAATGCTGACCTGGCTTTTCCCAATCGTGTTTTAATGTCTTCTTCTGCACCTCCTTGGAGACTGATGATGCTGCCCAGGTAGGTGAACTTGTTCACATATTCGAGTGCTTGATTGTTAATCATGATAGGTTGCTGTTTGTCAATATTTGTGTCTTTTTTTGCATTAATTGAAAGACCAATAGAACTGGCTTGTTGTTCTAGGGTACTTATTTTCTTTTGTACTTGATCTCGAGTGTGAGAAGGCAGAGCAAGATCATCTGCATAGATTAGATCTTCGAGTGAAGAGCACAGGTTCCATCTGATTTCAGTCCGCTGTTGGTTGGTCATGATTTTTGTAGTCCAATCGATGGCTAGGGTGAAAAGAAATGAAGACTTGACACACCCTTGGCGGACACCGGAATTCACAGTGAAGTTTGTTGTTGAGTTTCCGACACTGCAGGAGAAATTCCTGTAGAAGATCTGGATGAGTTTCACCAGCTTTTCTGGAATTCCATAGTGCCTCAGGATTTCCCAAAGGCTCTCTCTGTGCATACTGTCGAATGCTTTTTCAAAATCTACAAAATTGACATATATTTTTCTCTGCCATTCGTTGCATTGTTCTAGAATGTTCCGCAGAGTGAAGATGTGTTCGGTTGTTCCTCTCCCTTTTCTGAAGCCTGCTTGTTCTGGACGGAGAAGCTTGTCTACTGTTGTTTTCATTCGTGTAATGATGATCTTAGAGAACATTTTGCTTGGTATGGAGAGTAGAGTAATTCCCCTCCAATTGCTGCAGTCTGCAAAATTTTCCTTCTTTGGTAACTTGATTATTCTCCCTTGATACCAGTCATCAGGCAGTTCTTCTTTTTCCCATATGTTGGTGAAGAGAGGGTGTAGTATATCGGCTGCCGTTTCTGGGTCTGTCTTGAAAACTTCTGCACATAGTGCATCTGTTCCTGGAGCCTTGTTGTTCCCCAGTGTGGCTATTGATGCTTTAACCTCAGCCTTCGTTGGTGGAGTCACTTCTAATTCCAGGTCTCTTTCTGCAGGCTGGATGTCTGCTGGGTGTTGTGGGTCTGTTCTGTTTAGTATTTCATTGAAGTGTTCTATCCATCTTCTTTCTTGTTCCTCTTCATTGGTCAGCAGCCGTCCATCTTTGTCCATGACTGGGGGGTTGACCTTGTAGTTGGTGTTTCCACAAATCTGTTTTGTTATCGTGTACACAGTGCTCATCTCATGCCTGCAAGCGGCTGTTTCGGCTTTGTTTGCAAGTTCTTCTAAATGCTTTCTTTTGTCTCTTCTAGTTGACTTTTTAATAAGTTTGTTCACCTCACTGTATTGTATTCGCAATCTTTCTTTCAGATTTGGTTTGTCCAATTACGATTTTAGTTGCTTTCTCTCTTGTATGCGCTCCCATGTTTCCGTACTGATCCACTCTTTGTGCTGTCGGGTTTTAATGCCCAGTGTCTCTGCTGGTTTGATAGTATGCTTTCTTGATAATTTCCCACTTCTCTTGTACGTGATTAGATGTATCTGTTTCTTCTTCCAACACTTCAAATCTGTTTTGTAGCTTAACAGTGAAATCAAGCTACCTTGTGTTGTATTCTTTAGCAGGTGTACATTACATTGTTTTTGGCCTGTCTGTTTACAGTAGCTTGTTTTTCTGAGCTTCAGCTTGACTGTTGCCTGAAGTAGATGATGATCACTGCCAACATCGGCTCCTCTTCCTACACAGACATCTAGTAATGATCGTCGCCATTTGTTGTTGATCATAACGTGGTCGATTTGGTTTTGGTCCCGTGCATTTGGGGAAATCCAGGTCAGTTTGTGGATGTCTTTGTGTGAGAACAGGGTTCCTTCTATCACCATACTGTTCAAGCCACAAAAGTCACATAACATCTCACCATTCTCATTTATGGTACTACATCCTTGATTGCCCATCATTCGTTCTCTTCCGATATTGTCAGATCCAACCATTGCATTGAGGTCGCCCATGATGGTCAAAACGTCGTGTGCAGGCATTCTCTCCTTCTAGGCTTGCAGCATGCTATAGAAGGCCTCTTTCTCACCCGGTTCTGCATCATTGGTTGGTGAGTAGCATTGGACAATTGTAAGTTTGCTGTGCTGGCCAAAGAACCTGGCTCTCAGTAGTCTAGCACTGACTGGTTTCCATTCTATCAATGTCTTTCGAATTCCTTTCTTGAGTATTAGCGCCACTCCTGCAATATGACGGTTGTCGTCTCTGCCATTGAACAAGATTGTCTCTCCTGTCGGGGTGATATGTCTCCCAAAACCTGTCCATCTGGCCTCACTGATTCCAACGATGTGTAACTTGCATGATTTCATCTCACTTATAATTCGTGCTGTTTTTGCAGTATCGAACATTGTCCTAACATTCCAGGTCCCAATATAGAGTTTGATTTTTTTATCCAGTAGGCTTGTCTTCGCGCTACTAGCTTCCTTGCGGCTTTCACTAGCATCGGTCATACCGGTTTGGTGCCTCAAGCTTCCTTGGTGGCTGGGATCTGTTGATTTTCTTTTACAAGTTTCTGTAACAAGCTGTTTTTTAAGAGGTAGGGTTGTTAACCCTACGCTCAACCCCCAACCTGGAGGGCCAGGAGATCGATTTTAGTCTAACCTCTACCCTTTAACCAATCCGGTATGGGTGACCCTCCCAGGAGTACAATTAAGACTCCCACCGGCATAGCTCGCAGGGTCACGGAGGCACGCAAGCTACCCCACTACGACTAGGTAACGATCTCGTAGGGAGTAGTTCTCTTAGACACCGTCACCTAAGTATTCTACTTCGTCACTCAAGAAATTGTATGTAGATGCTTCCATTCGGAAACCGGCTTGAACGAGGCGTTCGAACACTCGCTCAAGTGTCTGTAAGTGTTCATCTTCGGTTGATCCAGTCACCATGATGTCATCTAGGTACACCATTATGTTGGGTATTCCCTTTAACTTTTAACCCGTTGAGAAATCCACGGTGCTGATGACACACCGCACGGCACCCGCTTGTACGTGAAGAGTCCTCGCGGCTTGTTGATCGTGACGTATTTGCGACTGTCCGGGTGTAGCTCGATTTGTTCGTAGGCGTGACGCATGTCGAGCTTTGTGTACGTGCTACCTTTCCCCGGCTGTGCGTACAGATCTTCTATTCGGGGAATTGGATACCTATCCAATGTTGCCACCTGATTCACTGTGAGCTTGTACTCCCCACAGAGACGCACGCTTTTCTCTGCTTTCATCACCGGGACAACCGATGCGGCCCAGTCCGAGTGTTGAACGGGCTCTATGATATCATCAGCCAGGAGTCTATCAATAAGTTCCTGCCTGTTGAGAGTCTGTAAACACGACGGCGTACTTGTCCAATACTGCCTGGAGGTGAGGATTCTGCTTCCGTTTGTGACGTATTCAACTGATGAACCACACCCCAGTCCAGTTGGTGTTTACTCAGCCAGTTCCTGCCAAGTAAGCTTGGACCGTTGTCAGGGGCAACTATGAACAGAAGCTGATGTTGGTCGCCATTTTTCGCTTCTACTATGAAGTTGATGACACCTGTGATTTTCACACACTGTCCTGTATATGTCCGAAAGGTATCCTTTGTGTCTTCCATGTTATGCCGTGTAGAGTTCCGCCAATGTTTGCACAGCGTTTCTTCGCTGATGATCGAGAGTGTGGCACCCGTATCCACTTCCATCAGCAGTGTCTTCCCATCTACTTGCATGTGGTTAATGATCAGATCCGGACGTGGTCCTGTCATGCTGAACATGTTGTATGTCTCTCCAGTCTGTTCAGACGGAACACAATTCTGTTTAGGTGCCGTCAGCTGATGCCACCAGCTGATGAATGCGGTTTCTTGCGAAACAGTTACTCATGACGTGTCCTTTTTGTGGCCATCGGCATTGGGTGTCCTTGTAGTGACACTCTTCCGCCGAATGAGATATTTTGCCACATCTGAAACATGGTTTCTGCCGATTATGAGCGGGTGGTTTCTTTTCCCACTTCCTCGTTGCTTGCTTGTGAGTGGTCACTTTGTGTACACTCGGTGTACTGTCGTTTAACTGTGCGGTGTTAGCAGCAGCGAATTCCATGGCAAGGGCCATTTGTAGAGCCTTTTTGAAATAAAGGCTGGTTTCCCCCAACAATCGTCGTTGGGTAGCCGTGTCTGATACCCCACAAAATAGCCGGTCCCTCAGATTTTCTTCCAGGATCAACTCGGCAATCAGCTGCATTGTGCTGCATTGCCTTTGTTTGACCGAAATCTAAATTTCTGGCCACATTTTTCAGTTCAGCAACAAAGTCACCTACTGACTGGTCCTTCTTCCTGTAAGTCGAGTAGAAGTATAATCGTGTTTGGTTTCGGTTGGAAATGCGTCTGTAGCAACTTACACAGTTCAAAGTAGGAGAAATCAGCCGGCGTCCGTGGGCGTGGACGTGGCAATGCCAGGCTGCGTAACAACGACGTCAACGACAAGGTATAAGTAATGTTTCTTCACTGTTAGCAAGATTACTCTGCGCTGGCCTATAGCGTCGTCGGCAATATAATTTGCTTCAAAATAAAATCCTAATCTGCCCTGATAAAACGACCATTCTTTTCATGTAAACTGGTAAACTTCCATGCCATGTATGACATGTTTACGTCGGAACGACGTGTTGCGGTTTTCCATAAATTGACGTGTTGTGTCTGGCCGTTTGCGGGAAAGTTCGTTGCGCCTCCAAAGTTGGTCTCCGCATCGACGTGGGTAAGGAATTTCTAACCTTGTGCATTCAGTGATGACCGCTGATACTCATGCAATACGTACTTGCTGACTTTTATCCTCGTCACCAAATGTGATGTATTTAAAACGTGTTTTATTAACGACCACATGGTCAATTGTCAAACGTGATTACAATTAAAACGGAACTGAAGCAGACTCTCGGGAGCATCAATTGTTCGATCGATACACAACACTATAAGTTATGAAGTAACTTAACTTTGTACGTCTGAACGGACAAAGCACAGGTCATATACATTCCTCTCATGGTAATTTGAATTGACAGACCCACATTATAATAGCACTGACTATACAACCTCTGTGTGTGACACCATAATATCAAGCATATTTAGTTACCGGGTCGTCGTTCGACCCACTTCAGAAAGCGTGCTATCAAATATCGCGAGACGTAGCCGCTGATCTCTGTGTAATAGTTCTAGTTCTAGTTGTTTCCAGCGCTCGGCAACGTTCTATTAACTGACTAGTCTGTATTAATGTGGTTACAATGTAATGGTCTTATGAGGTCTCATTCAACTAGTCAGAAAATTTTCAAGACATTATCGCTAAGCCGACCTTTCTATGCTGGCATTGAGGGTGGTCACTGCCAGGGTGCGTGTCGTCTTCAGTGGTTCTTTTATGTCCCATATTGAGACGGGACCGAGTCACGAAGGATACACTGTCCCCAATGTTGAGAGCCAAGTATTTACACCAAATATCATGCCTGCCCGGTCCGGGTTTCGAACTCAGAGCGCTCGCATGTCGTACAGGCGGGTGTTCTAACCACTACGACTAACGGGAATTGAGCGTGACTTCCCTAGGCAATTACGTCACGTGCATCAACATAATTTATCTTTTTCATTGGTTATAACCGCTAGCACGGTAAACACTGTTACCAAACTTTTCGCGCGGCGCTGTGTTTTCGTACGGACACTAATTATTTCACTAAAACCATGTTTTTTGACAATTTATTTGCAGAACATGGCACAAATAAGTGGCAGGGAGTTACAATATGGATGTATTTCGCAAATGTTTCTTCAGATTTTTATGACAACGAAATGTTTATGTTGTTGACACGATCGACGACAAGACCAGGCATTATAGGCATAGCCAGGACATTCCCAAACAGCTCCATATGCGAATCCGGGGGCCTGGGGTGCACGTGCACCCACCCCCGACCATTGGAATTTGGCGTGCCCGTAGATCTTTTTGAATGGGCCCACGTGACCGTGCCCCCAGACCCTTGAAATGTGCCCGCGTGCCCCCGCCCATGTTACAATAAGCTGAAGTTACGGTGACGCAGCGTTGAAAAATGTTCAACAGCTCTCCTACACGTCTTCCGAGACAGCGGAGAAGCTGAAGTTACGGCGCAGCAGCAAAAAATGTTTTACACCATTTGGTTCGGCCGCCAGTGTAGGTTTTTGTGCCCTCCCCCTATACTACCCTTTCTGGATCTGCCCCTGAGCCCACTATGAATTGCAGGACACATGAACCTCCCAGATATCGAATGGCAAACAAACACTGTATCGAAACAAGAATTCACGAAGAATACAACGTGTACAGAGTTGCTTAGCAAGGGTTGTGACTAGGTCTCCCTACCTACCATGTAAGCAACCAGAACATTTACATTAATTGCTTATTCCTGTAAGAAAGCGTGTCCAGCTTCGATCATCTAGTTTTGATTTACTTTTTATTCCTAGAATCATTACTAATATTGGAACTGGGACAGTTTCTGTTGCTGCACAAACTATTTGGAATATGCTCCGTCTTAATGTTAGATCAGTTGAAAATATTACACAATTTCGCGTCATTTAAAAACTTACCTTTATAACATTTCGTAGCCACCTTAGCTCCCTGGCGTATCGATCCATCTGTTGACGACTTTATTATGGCTTATCGATTCTGAGATTGACTAACCCTTTTGTAATGATGCGTCTCTGAGATTAGTTTCCGAGGAAACGTAAAAGACGTTACCTTATTATTATTAATTCTCATCAGGTGGCATGCCACACTATCCGACTTCTTAAACTTAAAATATTATCTCGTACAACAATATGAAAACATATGTATGCAATCACATTTTTATATATAATATATATATATATCAACAAAATTGGCAAAACTGATAAGATACATACTAGTATTTAGGAATTTAAATTAAATTAACAAAAACTGTACTACAAACAATCATACCGTCACATACACACTGGACACAAGATTTAACAAGATTGCCACCCAGAAAATTAACTCTAGGTGGCAGGTGGACAAGGAAGCCCTTTGGCTTATCGAGAGTCCGACCCTTTTATCTATGTGTATCCCGCCCGTCTGAGGTATGTGTCGATTTTATTTTTAAACATATTCACGCTACTAGCACCCACACAATCAGCAGATAATCTGTTCCATTCATTTACAGTCCTTTGTGAAAATGAAAACTTTCTTATATCTAATCTACTCTGCTCCTTTGCTAATGTAACTTCATGTTCTCTAGTCCTATCTTTCTAAACTGAACACAAAATATTTCTATCAATATTTTCATAACCATTCAATATTGTAAACACTTCTATCTGATCTCCTCTCAATCTCCTGGTCTCTAGTGTTGTTAAACCGCATTTTTAGGCGTATTTCGTAACTAAGATCCCTCAGTTTTGGTATCATTTTAGTTGCTCTCCTCTGCACTCTTTCTAGCATATCTATGTCCTTCCTGCGATATGGCCTCCACGCTTGAATACAATATTCTAAATGAGGCCTAACTATTGTTTTGTACAGCGGTATTATTAGCTCTTTTTCCTTATACGTTATGTTTCGCCTAATTAATCCAAGGATTTGATTTCCCTTTGAAGCTGCAATTCAGCACTGCTCTGAAACCTTCATATCAGCACTAATGGTTAACCCTAAGTCCTTTTCTTTTACGGTAGTACTTAGTACAGTACCCCCCCCCATTGTATATTATACCTCTTCGTTCCCATGTCCTGTGTGGAGGCATTTACATTTCCCAAAATTGAACAGCATTTGCCACTTTTCAGACCATTTGATCAACCTGTCAAGATCATCTTGTAAATGCTGTCTATCTCCATCACTTTTAATCCTTCTAAACACTTTTGTATCATCTGCAAATTTCAACACCTTGCTTGTTATTTCATCATCCAAATCGTTGATATATATTAAGAATAATATAGGTCATAATACTGATCACTGTGGTACCCCACTCAATACCGATTTCCAGTTTGAAGCCTCCCCATCAACTACTACACGTTGTCTTCTGTCAATCAGTCATTGTTCTATCCAGTTTATTATACCATTTCCTACGCCATGGGCCTTTAGTTTCAGCAGTAATCTTTGATGTGGTACTTTGTCGAAAGCTTTTTGAAAATCTAAGTAGACGATATCTACCAGTGATCCCTCATCTACCCACTTAGTGATGTCTTCCAAAAAACATAACATATTTGTTAAGCATGACCTCGCTTTAAAAAAACATGTTGAGATGGGTTTATTAAGTTTTGTTTAACAAGAAAATCCACCATGTGATCTTTACTTAGTCTTTCTAATAATTTGCAAATCACTGATGTTAAACTCACTGGTCTATAGTTCTCTGACTTATTTCTCGAACCTTTTTTAAATAACTGTATAATGTTTGCCTCTTTCCATTCTAAAGGAACCACTCCCTCTTCTAATGACAAATTGAAAACTGTTGCAAGCGGTACGGTAATTTGTTCTACAATTTCCAATAGTAGTTTGGGCGGAATCCCATCCACTCTAGGTGATTTATTATCCTTCATAGCCCTTATTTTCTTAGCTACCATTTCCGGGTTCCTAAATAGTCTGAATCTGCCTCTGGTACTGGCAGTGAACTAATATATTCTCTGGTAAACACTGAACTAAAGTACTCATTCAGGTCTTCTGCCATTAAGAAACCCTCTGATATTATATTTCCAGCACTATCTTCTAGAGGACCGACCTTATCTTGAACTTTCTGGTACGCTTACAAAGAGATAGACGTCGTATTAAAATACACCTTATTAAAAAAGTGATAATACTAAATATAGATAGATACGAAGAGAGGCCAGTTATTTTTTTTACGTGATGAATGGGTCCTTCGATAACGACATATTTGTCTTAATAGGAGTCACTGACCCCTTTTAACTGTTCTTTGTTTTACTATATTTATTAGTCATTGTTACTTTAATTGTAGTTGAAATGTGTAATACGTGTAGCTGCATATTGTACACTGTAATTTAACATGGGGTCAGACATAAACATATTGTTCTTGCAAATCATCGTTAAGATGCATTGCATTCCAGTGTCATCTTCAATCACATCCTGTTATCCAACTTCTAGCCACCCGTTTTGGTCTTGTAATTCTCCGGATATACCTTTCATCAAACGGTGTAGATTTTAGACATTTGGACCTACTCTCCAACTAAGGCATTGGACAATGCATACTAGAAGAGATCCAAACATTGTGCCACCTCGCGGTGCCTAGATGATCTAACCACAACTTACGTGTTTTGCAGTTGTGTTGTGGCGCCGCCTGTCGATCAATATTATCAGGAATTGTTGTAAAGATAGTTTCATTTTGATCAGTAGACGGCGCCTCTGATGTAATAATCGGCGGCTTATTAAAAACACGATGGCAGTTGTGGTTAGTGTTCTATTCATATTTCCCTGTATGTCCGGGGTGATGCTGACCTCGATACCGGTCCTCAATTTCTGTTTTAGTAAATGTTTTGTTCCCCCTTACTATTCTTCACTGTTGCTTCCACCAGCCGCATCCACACCCCTCTGTCTTTCGCTCTCATTCTCCACTCCTCTCCCAATCCTTCCAAATCTCTCTTTACACGATCTTCCAAACGGTGTCTAGGTCGTCCTTATCTCCTCTTAGTCTTACTTACCACTCTGCGGGCATCCATTTTTTTGTCAACCGTTCTTCTCCCATTCGCTCCACGTGTCCAGCCCACTTTAATCAACTCCTCACAAGTTTCTTGAGTTATTTAGTTTTAAAAGTTCAGAATATTGTAATGGTGATAACGTGTTGCTCTGACTATGGGTGGGTATAAGCTAGCTACAAAACAATTATCAATTTGCTTGACTTGCAATACTACTACCAAACTTCCCGTGTACTAACTTACCAGTATTATCAGTGAGTCCATGTGAAAGAATGACAAACAATCTGCGAGTTGTATATAATTAAAATGTAATAAGATTCCACGAAGGATGACAATATTTCATGACAAGTAATATGTACAACTATCTCCATGAGATGTATTTTACATGAAAAATTACAAAACAAGACATTGAAACAATAATATTTACCAATAATAACAATAGACATCTATATTACATTTTGCAGTGCTATCATTTCATGATCCTTAAAACCCCATATTGATATATCTTGAGTAGGCAACATTATCTTATTCTTAAAACGGTCATTCTTGTTGCACAGTAAATACTTATTCAAGCTTATGCTTTATTAGTAAATGAAATCAGGACAACCTGTCCACAGTTTGAAAGTGTAAGTAACTTATGAATGCCTCAAATATGGTCAGATGGATTTGCAACTGGTAATAGACGAGATTCCTTGTGAATGCTACCACTGATGCACTGCCAGTCGCTAAGTTGAATACAACTGTAAATGCCACGAGCATTTCGCTTTGGTACCAACAAAACATAATACACACCCTACATGTTATACATACATCGCACAGTTGCTCAAAATCTTGCCATGGATGAGCACGCAATACAGAACTTAAATTAAAGATTCACGCGTGAACGATGACTATCAATTTAATAACTCCTACACACTAGCTAACAGATATGTCTAAAAGTACACAAAAATGATAAAGAAACAGGTACAAAACTATCACTGATCCTCTTTCATATGGAAGCTGTATTAACTCTGAAGTTGCTTATGAATCAACGAATCTAAGCATATCTTCGAATACTTATGATCTGATATTCCCTGCATTGAACTTTACAAAAAAACTTTATAAAAACTTACAACCTTTTACAAATTTTCTAAGAAAACGCAAACAAAAATAATGCCGCAATAACGTGCATTTAGACAATAGAAATAATTCAATCGTTTCAGCGGCAACAAGTGATATAACAGAATCAGGAATAACGTAAGAAAACAATTTGGTATGGCCATTTGATGAATCGTAAGCCACACGGCACGAAAATGCATAAATTATTAGTACTACATAGATGTGGCCATGTGTAGCCGAATAAGTCTCGCCATTGTTGCACTGCAATTATGCATTTCTTCAAGACCATAAATATTAATGAATGGGCCTCTGAAATATTGCACTCTCACTTATTTCTGGCTGTCTGAAAAATTCATACTACATTCCTTTTTCTGTGTAAACATTTCGAAATAGATATTTTACTACAGTTGAGAACCTACTTAACTGACATACGATATCAGTGAAGACGGGTCGACGTAGGCCACTTCGTTAGAGGTAGATCATAACAACAAACAGAGAAAACAGAAATTGGGTTCAACCAAACTGTAATGACTTTGACTTTTTTCACACAGCGTTACTTCCTGTAGCACCACCGTCTACATCGCTGAATGTACTTGTCGACTGCTAAAAACAAAACTAACATTTGGCATGATCAGCTGTTTGAAATATATACATGCTGACTACCCAGCATCGGACCTGACAACAACGACCGTGTGGTGGCGCCACTGTCCAGCGACAGATCTACATCACAACAGATGATCAGCGGCAGTTGTTCTGAAATGTATCCATATACACATCTCGGGCGGTCGAACCACCGAATGCAAGCGTGCAGTCCTGAGGGGAATTATAACAGCTGTTCTGGCAGAGACATGCAGGTGGCACCACTATACAAGCGTTTCCTGTTCGTGGTAATCGTCACTGTTTTCTCTTGCCAGTTTTTCCCAGTGTTTCCACCGTTCCAGCTGCCACGATTTCGAGCCGGCGCATTTCCCGCCGTGTTCGTGTGTTTCCGCCGGCGACAACGATGACTCTGACGAAGACGCCGCCAGATGTAAAGGTCTATGCAGTGACGACGTTTTGTGGAAAGCTGTCCGTTCGCCAGTGCACGCCGCCGCTCCCTCACCATGTAGCGATGGGGTGGAATTGAGGGGTGAGGGGTGCTGCGGTGGTGACGCCGGTGGCGAGTCGAGGAACCACGCCGTGACAACGGGCGACGACTTCTCGATGGGACTGTTTGTGCCAGAACGTGAGCTGCCCGCGTAGTATCCACTACTCGACGACGATGCCGAATGACGCTGTTTGCTGTATACCGTCGGAGGCACCGTCAGCGTGTGCTTACTCAGCAATGTTCCCGATGGTGTCAACTTCAGCTGCTGTGGCCGTGACTGCGCACTCCGAAGATTTGACGAGCATGATTGTGACGTATTCAACGTGTTCTCGGCCGAATCAGTCGTCTTCGTTGTGGGTGCCCGCGACACTTTCGGTGAGGGGCTCATTCTCGGGGACACAGGACTGCGAGATCTCTCCGGACGATACCACCCCTGGTCGGGTGCGCTCACCGTGTAACTGACGGGCACCTTGAGGTTGTCCCCTGGTGGATCGACGCTGCGAACACGCGATGCCAACGTGCGATGTTGTCTTGGCACGGGAAGAGAGTCGGCACGACCGTGGAGTTGTGTGTCCGGTTCACTCCGACAGCTTGGTGACTGTGGAATGGACGAACTGTCACTCTCCTCGTACATGCTGCTACAGGTGTCGCCATCTACCTCCGTCCTGCAAGCACAAACGCGTTGTTAAAATCTGTTGTCATGGAAACCGCTTCGTTGCAGAAACATACACGCAACACACAACACACTTTGTCCACATGAACATTTCTTTCAAAACGTGTATTTGCAAGAAGTAATTTTACTATGTAATGCTAAAAAAATAGGAGTAATATGTAGCTCTAATGTATGAAAGTTATGTTTACCCTTCCTAAAACTGAACTGCTTTTCTAAACTGTTTAAAACATTTCTAAGCATTTAATCTGTCCACATGCAGTCTAAAATATGTCCTTAAATCAATAATTCAGGAAAAAGCCCCAGTTAGAATTATCAAAGACTGAAAGAGAAACATAACAAATTCCTATAAATGCACCATACTCTTGATGATTATTTCCAGGTAAGATTGCCAGAAATAATTACCATTGTGTCACCCAGTAGCGATTGTAAAATGTGAAGCAGTACTACAGGAGCACTATTTCATGTGACACAGCATGCACCATATGTGTGTGTGTGTGTGTGTGTGTGTGTGTGTGTGTGTGTGTGTGTGTGTGTGTGTGTGCGTGCGTGCGCGTGTGTGTGCATGCGGGCACTGACGTAAACACTTCTATTGTTTGATATTGTACAACAGAAAGCACAATATCCACAACGTATGAGCTGCTCATATATAAACTCAACAAAAAAGGCAAAAATACTATGCGTCACACGGAGTAACACCAGGCGGATGACGGAAACACTAACCTATGACCTCATACATATACACCACTGAAAAATGAACACAAGGTTGGCTGTAACCAGACAGAAACCACAACCAATCTAGAGGAAGTCTAACCATAATTGTCCACCAATAATTAATAATAAAAATCAATAATTAATAACAACAAGAAATATTCTGTTAAGCCAAAACTGAAATGTACATTAATTATAACCATTTTATGTATTCAAGAAATGTAAACAAGATTGTTACATATCAGAGACAAATATTTTCTTAATGTGTATCTTGTGAATGAAGATTTAAAATGAGCTGCTAAAATATCTTTTTTTATAACACAAGTTGGCAAGTCTATTAATTTGCTGATGTTGTAGATTTTCTGATGCTGCACTGCGACTAGTTATTTAAACATCCCATTGCCTTTTATCAGACCATAAAATTTATGTTTTTCACTTACCCGATGGAAGCCGATTTCTGCTTGAGCAAGTGGTCTAACGCCTCTGGGTTCGTCTCTTGCATTAACCGAAACATTTCATCGTACCAGTCGACAGGAAGCTGTGGAAGAAGGAAACAAGTGAACTCATTCCGACAGACGTGGCAACAATCAAGTGGTGTCTACATCTGTAGTCTCGTCGCAATACACCAACATAACCCACAATGCATGAAATGGAGGAAAACATCAATGTTATGCAGGCTGGCAATTAATTTAATAACTGATGTACATACGTACATACCAAACACTTTTTACTACTACAACCAACTGAAACGAAGCATCCCCTACTTTGCAATCACAGTAGAAGTTCGTCATTACACATTTTATTACGCAAAAATGCGCCATTTTATCTGAATCTCAAAATGCCAAACGCATCCAAATACTAGTACATACCACTGATGAAAACAACACATTTCAACTTGACTTATCCTTGTCGTTACTCGTGTTATTGGCCACTAGATGGCGCCACATCCACTGCGAACGCCACCGAAGCGAAGGGCATTTCACAACGCCCAGAACATTCCTGGCGAAACACAGTTGCCAGCTAATCATTCAACTGTTACATAAACCAGCATTTGCAGCCAGCTAGGATCAGTAACTGCAGTCTGGAATCCCGATTCCCGCAGTGCAACTATTTCCATTTTTTCCCAGCCACAGAACAGACCCATGAACGATAGATGTGCCAGCTGACAGCGGTTCCCTGAAGCGCGGAGCAACCCTAGATTTCCCTGCGGGAGATGGGAGCTTCTGTTGTCACATCCAGAGGGAATGAGGGCAACCGGTGCCACATTGAGTTTGTGGGCCTTAAAACGAGCTTCTTTTATTGCGTCTCTCCCTTCTAAACCAGAATGTGTATTGGAGGAATGCCTGCTCAAATAACCAAGCTAAATTAATTTGGCATTCATAAATGTGAGCTGTCCACTAAACCCCCTGGGAAGGGCGCCGTAACAAGCTGCTTGATTTACCCCTTTGATTACATCTGATTTTTCAAACATGACATTTGATTTGACTGCAATTCATTCAGTATAAACTCACATCTTCTGACATTTATATATCACCAATTTCGGCCTGATATAAAGACTTTTACCATATTTTTAAGTCCAACATCACATCAAATACAGAACTTAAACACAATTGCGTGTCCGAGTCAAACAATATTTGCACTTTGACAACCCTCCATAAATCAGCAATTCCACGAGAGTTACAGTGGTTTATTTGTTGCGTTCCGACAGCTGCACAAACGTTACGTGCTGTGACATTTACAAGCCGCCCGACACATGGCCTCTGCCAGCCACTAAACAACATCGGGAAGTCCCGACTGAACTGCGAGAAAAAACATGGTTGCTGATGTCAGCAATGCTACATGTATTTCCTTGAACACTCGCAGCAGCCTGGGTTTGTTGGAGGGCGAACACGAGACTCCAGCCAAGAGGGGGACACCGTGGCAGCACACAAACTACCTCTTTCCTCCATATGCAAACCAACTTATCAAGCACCGACAGAGAGTTAACATACTGCTACACAATTATTTCATATAAATTAACGTATCCCTCGTGCAAATTTACCAAAGTTTATTTAACCAGATTGTCACGCAGAGCGTGAACCCCAGATGAAAGTGGACAATCCAGAGGTTTGTTTTAGCTACTTTATATCACAACTGGAACTAACCAGTTTCCATCTAAATTAAGTATCGCGGTATGAGTACTAACAATATCTTAATTTACTGTTGTGAATATTTATGGGTTTTAAATTTCTTATTAACTCCTTCTCAAAGTACACCTGTAGATTGTTCTTATTTACTTACGTACAATATCCTAATAAATGTGCATATGACTTGTTTAGTGTTTTGTGATAAAAAAATTACTGAACACACTCCTTGTGAATTCTCTACATTTCACAAGTGAAGGGTGGTTTTTCAATGGGAATCGTAGCCAATGAAACTGCATGCCGACTGCATAGTCACCTAGCTAACTACCACACACCTTTCTGACTATTACTGTCTCATATCATTGTTGCTGCAATTTTCTTCCTGCTCTACAAATTTGTAAAACAACAAGAAAAATATGTTTTATTTGCTAGACAGCACCTCTGTGGTTTTCATGTAGTAATTATTAAAACGCAGTTGTTTTGTTGGATGAACTTGACATTGACAGGAGGGAAAAGAGGTTAGCCGTCTGGGTAGGGAATCGTACCAGGCACTGCCGGTAACCAGCATTCCCGTAACCTGGCAAACTCTTAATTGCTCGAGTCTGTTTCCATGGTGACAACAGCAGGAGAATGTGGGGAATTCTTGACTACCGTCTGTGCGACTACCAGAAAGCTAGCAGTGAATACATGCTGGCAAGCTGGCTGGCACTCTGGCCTGTCAGCATGCACGAGTACAATGTCATGCATTCTGGGACAAAAGGACACACACAAAGAAGACA
This sequence comes from Paraescarpia echinospica, assembly GCA_020002185.1. NCBI lineage: Eukaryota > Metazoa > Annelida > Polychaeta > Sabellida > Siboglinidae > Paraescarpia > Paraescarpia echinospica. The sequence continues at coordinate 13,876,375 of CM034543.1, forward strand.
AACGTTGTCTAATTTAACATGTGAATTAGGTGAAATAATTTTTTTTATTTAACTTTTTAATTTTTTTTAAATCATCTTACGATGCATTGTGAAGCATCCAGAACAATTATTTGGATGGAGCACTTTGCAAGAATAAATGTATCAATATTTAGCATTTTAAGTGGTGTATATTTATAAAAAGCTTTTATTTATTAATTATTTGTTTAACTGCATTATTGACAGTACAGTAAGTTTAAAAGACGAAGCAGGCGTCCATATGTTATGTTAACAAGGAAGTCTTTGGCTTATCTAGTTTTCAATAATTTTTCACGTGTACGTTAGTATCATATATGTGATTTTGGTAAACATATCTACACCGTTATCACTTTTGGAAACAGTAGTTAATTTGTGCCATTAATGTGTTACCCACTGTGAGAATGGGGGTTCTACTATTTTATATAGAAAATAACATACATAGTTATACTATGCTGTGCCTTCCCATCAGTCCTATTGTCTTTGAGTTTGCTTGTTGAAGAACAAAAATAACATGTTATAGATTTCCTGCAGAGGGCACCACTGTTAGCATGCTGCATCACTAAAGTTTCTAATGCATCTGGTCGTGTATTCTGCACACAAGAAAACCACAATGAATTGAATCTATTTGTTATTCCGCAAAAAATTACATATTTTTAATTATTATGCAATAAATTATGTAAACATAAGAAACTATAAACAATATTATCTTTTTAAAAATTCCTATTATGAAATATTTTCATATAATTTTATTATTCTCAAAGCAATGTCATTAATAAGTATGTAACATAAAGGCTATTTTTACAATTTGAACATTCTAACTGTACACTTAAATTAGTTTTAAGATTTTAATTTAAGTTCTAAATATAGAAGCAACATAATTTTTTTACAAAAACACAATTTTTAGTTTGTGACACTACATTTTTCAGAGCTTGCTACATGTTTGTAAAGTGGATGTCTTTCAATTTGCTAAATAAATTCCTTGCTGATGGTGAGGCTTTACAGGAAACTAAAGGTTGATTGTCTGTTCCTTGACCTGGAATTATCTTGGCTGGTAGTTATTAACAGGAAGTTCACTGAATTGGCTGTCTTGTGTGGGAAAATAGCAACCGCATTGAACATCAAAGAGTTTTATGGTTAAACCAGTTGGTCTCATCCATTGTTTTGCCAATAGTGTTGTTTATAACGTGAATGTTTGGTTTACTTTTTGTGGATAAAAATTCAAATTGTGAACAATTTTTACGGCTTATTAAGCTCATTTTGACAGGCCCCATATGCTTTCAACATATTTACGAGTAATATATAAAAAATGCTGATAAATCAACAAACAGAAACAGGACCTTTAAGGAATAATTTCATCGACATGAAAGTGTTGGTGTCACAGCAAATGTTACTCACCTCAAATACCTTCTGGTGGTAATCAATGACCTCCTTCACAATTGCGATGACGTCTTGACTTTCCTGGGCTCGTTCTAAAGTCTCCACCTGGAACTCTCCACCTTTGGAGGTGTGAAGGATGTTTGGTCCAAATAATGTCGCCAGATTGTGAGAATCCATCTTGTTGCCTGGCAACTGAAACACGTAAAAACTGATGTTTCAGTAAGTTCTTAAACGGAGAATTCATCAAAAATTCACAGTAAGTGCTTTGATATTTTGGAAATATTTGGTAACTGACTGGATGTTGTGTAAAGTTCATTTTCATGTATGTATTTGAAGTTTTTGAATGAACACTGTTTGGAAATACCAAGTGATAAAGCATATGTAGACATGCATAGCGTTCTATGCAAACCCATTCAAACACAGCATATAATGTTTCGCACATTTAATCTAAAGATGATCAATATATATCTGGTGCAGAATTCAATTATCTTTAAAATAGACACAATCTTGCAGTGTTAGGAAATTAAGAATAAAGAAGTTACACACACAAAATTTGGTGTGCCCATATTTTGTGCACGCACTGTGATATGGATGCTCGGAGTGCATTTCATTAAAGTTGCATTCTAAGAAAGTACATTTTAAGTTTTTTAGAAAGTGTGTAAACATGAACAATATTTACGTATTTTATCATACTTGCTGCCGTATACATTATTTTGGCATTTTATATGTTTTGTGGTAAGTTATACTTTTGCAAAATTACCATGTCCGGCCAGCAGAATAATACAAGTATGACACGTGGACATATGTTCACCTTTTGCGCCATTTTATTTTATGTTACAGGAATAATTTGGGACTAACCTAAAGTGACTTTAATTGCAAGGTGGCTGATGAATTTGTAAAGCGCCTTTGAGCAGTTTAGGCTGAAAAGGGCCCTATATAAATATGCCTATATTATTATAATAATCTCAGAATTTATAAGCCATATAAAAAGTCTTCAACAGATGGATCGATACACCAGGGAGCTAAGATGGATATGCAAGGTTATAAAGGTAAGTTTTTAAATGATGGCAAAATTGCGTACTATTTCAACTGGTCTAACACTAAGAGGGAGCATATTCCTGAGAGTTGGCGCAGCAACAGAAAATGCCCAAGTTTCAATATTAGTATTGACTCTAAGTCAAAAGGTAAGTCAGGACTAGATGATCGGAGCTGGATAGGCTTTCTTACATGAATAAGCAATGAATGTAAATGTGCTGGTTGCTTACGTGAAAGTGCCCGATGGGTAATGACACAGATCTTAAAAGTTATAGTATATCGGCTAGAAAGCCAATGCAAAGACACCGGAAGAGCCATTGAGAAGAAAGAAACAAAGAGAGGGGGTTGTTGACCCCTGACCCTCACCTCCTGCCCGTTGGGGGTGACCGAGTCAGTGGAATGTTGGGTGAGGATGTGGAGGAAACTGAGCAGGGCCCACAATGTGTCTCTGTTCGCTCTGGGAAGGAGCGCCACAAGGAGATGCAATGCTTGTAGCCTCTTTTCTGTTGTCTCCAGCTCTGGGAAACACATCACAAATTGTCAATGTTCATGTCAATGACTGTCAGGCATTACACCTCACTGTTGTCATTCATCTAAGTAATTAATTTTTATATCTTACCATGCACTTATTATGTCACGTTTTTATTAATTTATCATTATTTAATCCGCTAGTTTGCATATGAAGGATTTCTGGGCAAAACACAATAAATGTCATTTTCGAAATTTCACCCAAAACAAGGACAAACAATTTTTGTTTAAACACGTGTTGAGGTAGGATGCTATCTAACTGATCGCAGTAAATCCCCATCAAACCACGGCCATTTTATTAATAAAGCTTGTTTTGAAACTGGTTGTTTTGTTTACCATTTGAAAATGATCCGGGGTCATATCTTCCAAATTGCATTGTTACGCTTATTAAACACAATTTGGTGGGCAGTATACCTTTATCATAGTTAGTATAGTCTTAAAAACATTACATTAAATAATAAATAAATAACTACGAACAGATTGCCTCCTCTTAAAAGTACTACTGAAGTGAAAGCGAGGTTCGACTGCACATTTCTGGTGACTTTGCGAAGTTATACGACCGTCCCAATTTGAGACAAAGTGGGTGGGGTGGGGGGCTTACTTCGTGTGGCGATAAACGCCGAGTACAGATCACGTGTGAGCAAGGGATCAGGCAAGTCTCGGAAGTACTCCTTCAACAACGCGGCCACGTCGTGAGGGTTGTGCTTTTCATTTAACATGACATCTCGGCCCGAGTCAAACTCTTCCCGCAGCTGCAAAACATCACAGTTTAATTAATAATTAAAACAGGAAGCAAGGGGTGGTGATTAGAACATAGGACGCGTTCAAATCCTGTTACTGCCACAATGCTCCAGTTCACTCTACTGTATGAGTACCTCGCTATAGATGGTGGTGGATATAATGATGTGAACAAAAGTTCTTTGCACAGTAATTGTAGCATTGCTGAATGCTTTCCAGAGAAGTTGAACACTTGAAATGGTGCTCAAATTAAATGGTCTGCCACGGGGTGACGTGTAATATGCTCTGAGCTAAGGACTGGTTACCTCGTCATATAAAAACTTACTTCAAATACCTCTTTATAACAACATTATTTAGGTAGTGTCATAATCATTATGATAAACAAATTAAATAAATTTATAACAACCGCATTAAAATAGGATGTGTTGTATACTACTATCAGAAAAGAAATATTTTTAAAATCGCTGTTGAGATCGTAATATTATTTTGTCAACAAACTGCTTATTTATAAGCTAAGCAATTTATCATTCAGAACTTTTAATATAATTAATTGTGTTCATCGCCAATTCAACTTACCAGTTTCATTCGCATTTTTGAACTTCCTATCCTAAAGATTCCTAGTACCCATAGACCTGGTAACAGAGAAACATAGTCACATGTTAGGCACAAGCCTGGCCAGTTCATGCGTACATAGAATAGGCATTTAAATATAGTAAATTAAAACACACAGTGGTCCCTCACTAATAAGGTCACCCTCAGGACTGGGTAAAAGTGACCTGAATTGCAAGGTGACCTTATTAGTAAGATTATTTTTCCGATTCTTTACTGTTACAGAAATATCTTGGGACTCTCCTAGAGTGACCTTAATTGCAAGGTGGCTGTAATACTGAGGTGACCGTAAAGTGAAGTTCCACTGTACATAGTACATATAACAGTACGTACTACTTAAGCAGGGATCATTCTAACCATTTTTTTTATCCATTTCCATTAAGTTGTTTTTCCCGGCCAAACTGGCAACATGTCTTCAATTTTGTTTACCAAATTTTATCTTTTAAAATATTTTTGCCAATGCATTAATGGCTAATGGTTTGCATGAGCCTAGCATAATAACATTAGACATTGAGAGGCTCCGTATCCCTGGATAAAGTTCACATCCACATATAGCACATACACAATACACATCAAGATGCTTAGATAAATACATATTAAAGCACTCATAGTGTTCACACGCTATAGTCTTACATAGGAAGTTCACTGCACTGAGCAACTAAAGACTGTACTTCACTGTGGGAGATCAAAGATTGTTTTGCAAAGACCTGACTTTTGTAGGGGAGAGTCACACAGAGTGAATGAGATAACATCTTGGTAAGACAGCAAAGATTAGCAGGGCATCCAGTGTGATCCTCTAGGCAATGCTGCTGGGAGACAGATAGGATCTCGAAGTGATAGTTGGTGACATCTTTGTCTGTTAATGCCACAGAGTAGAGACTCCTATTGTCAGACAGAATGGGTTCAGAGGATGTCTTGAAAACTACGAAACGCCCTGCATAGACAGGATGTTCACACGAGTCTGTCATCAGCTTTGCTAAGTAGGGAAGCAACGCATGCGTGTCTGATTAGGCCATGCCAGGTTATTCACCGTGCTCAGGACTGCATTCTTTGCATGTATAGTCTATATACCAGGTACTCCTCTTGTACGTCAATATTTGTAGAGAGGCGGGGGTGAGTGAGTGTTTGTAGGTGTGTGTGTGTGTGTGTGTGTGTGTGTGTGTGTGTGTGTGTGTGTGTGTGTGTGACGACGAAAGAACTCTCATCTTCTGGAGGAAGAATTCAAATAATCTCACCATAAGTTTCTAGATGCTTCAGGCAGCTATGTACAATGTAGGGTACTTGGGGCGTGTGTGCCCATATTCCCCTTTCTCTCCGAGCATTGTCCGGGTTTGTCGTTGATGACGACAATGACAGGGCATCAAGTAGATTCGACCCGATGCTTTTACTGTCTGTTTCCGATTGCGAATCGGAACTGACACCACTGGCGCCGCCCTGTTGGCAGAACAACGGAAACAATTATAAAGTGCTTAACTTGACACATATGTTCAAGTTATCATTTCCATATGTATTAATAATTAATAACACTGGTACATTTTACTTTGATACTCATTTCCAGAGTACACCACTGTTCAATGGTGTCCACAATAATTATGTATAACATGCTAACACTTATATAATTATTAATATAGCTACAAACATGTGAGTAATAAAACAAAACATATAAAAGTTGCAAAATCTACATTAAACAAAAATGTACTAAGCAAGTCCTGCCTTGAATTGTGGAAAGAGGTAGACTGCAGATATCGATGTAGTAATTGTTATTAAAATATTGTCTTTATAGTAAATTTTAAATAAACAAATTTTTATTTTATTGTATTTGTTACATTACACTGAGACGCCAGGATAACTGTCGGACAGTGTCACATAACGTACGCAGGTTTACAAACCACATCATTTTAATTATGAGTCACAGAACTATGACCCAAGTATACAAGTCAATGTGCTATTATGACGATATAAACAGCTGTGAGGGAACAATCGTAGGATTTATCCACAAAAACAGCCGTTTACTTCTGGGTTGTCACATCGCAAAATAGCCAGTGTGTACCAAATCATGTTGACAATTCAACAAAGCAGCAATTATAGGATTAACCGATAAAGACCGGATGAAAATAGACTTATGTTGTTACACCTGGATGCCCAGGTAGAATAATTCCCGCTGATTATCCTGGGAAACAGATGGTGTTTATGAGCACAACTAGGTAGTTCTGCAGTTAGCCAGCAGGTGGAGCCACCCAGTGGCAATTTGAAGCAGTCAAATATCGTGGTGTCTTGCCCTTTAGATTTTGGTATTAAGTGATTATATTCATTATCCCGACTCCTGCATGTCTGGTAAGAATGACGATCTGGATAGTATGATCCTATTCTTCAAAGAACTCTATGAGAAATTCTTTGTAATTAAAACACAACAAATACGTACCGAAGAGCTGCTTGATTTCCTGCAAACCAAAATAAGAAAATAAAATGAGGCATGAACACAGGACGTAGCATATTTGATAATGAAACTAAAGGACAAATGAAAGATATGAAACACAAAACTAGTCTTTGTAGGACAGTAACATTAATATTTGTGAAATGTTGAGGTGTTTCGCATTTCAATGATAGTTAAGCACAACAGTTCAAGAACTGAGGGAAACGACACAATAAACAGCACACTATAAAATAAAGTGGACATTTCAAACATGCACAAATATGAAGGAAAAACCACACATCAAAACTTACAAAACTAACACAAAATAATTACTGAACTTTATTATTCAGGATAGTTAAATTTAAATGAATATGACAAAACAATATCCAGGTAAAATGCACCTCTGGCTATGTCAATAAGAACCTTATGAATACTGAATAAAACAAAAGATGAAATCGTACCATTAACTTTCAGCATCTGCGAAACCCAGTTGATAAACATCTGCAGAGATGCTTGGAATACCACAGAACCATCTATCTCCCCATTGGGGTATGTGATAATGTACCCTGCAGATACAACATCCAGGGTAGGAAGGGTTCATCCCCTTTGCCTCCCCCCCCAGTAACTCTGCACTTAATCAGAGAGTCTGGGTTGCATTAACAAGCTGTGCTATCTAGAGAATGTAAATATGACATAAATAGGAAACACATGGGGCCAGATATTACGGTGGCTGTAAACATCCACCTATATTTACACAATCCTAGAGGGCATAAGTCAAGGATCCGGGCCCAGGAAGTGGATCCAGAAATATAGCTCTCTACAGTCAACAGGGGCGAGTTCCAACAGACAGCTGCAGTTATGGAAGAACAATAAATTACACCCAATAAGATGGTCAAATAAATAACCAAATCATTTGATATATTATATGCATGGTGCACGCAACCTTTTTATAACAAATGCTTTGAAAGTTTAAGATATTTTCCCATGAGAAATTCAATATAAAATATCAAGACCACTCAGATTGAAGAAAGATATATTTAATGATAAAACTGTAAAATTTCACTAAAGAAGAAAGTAACTGGTGTTGTCCAATCATTCACTGTCTAAATATAGCTTAGGATGTAGGCCTAGTTTGGTGAAGTCCAATTTTAGACTTATATTAAATATGTTTATACCTTACAACATAACATCCAATGAATTTAAGACTTGCTAAAACTGGTTTAAGACACTCAACCAAAATATTAAAAAGTAAATGAAATCAAACTCTCCCAGCCCAGAAGGATAAATAAAGGAAAGAAAAACTGGATGATGAAGAAAGCTGACATACATGAATCACTTATAGAAGAGTTTGATTATAAAACTGGAAAGACATGAACTCCAAGCTTTTGGTAAAAACAACCTTTTTCAGTCAGTATTGCAAGAGAAAACAGGAATTCCTCAAATACTTCCAGAGGTACGTAATGCGAACACAGAAATACCTTGTATAAATCTATTATGTATCTTGGCAGTCCAGTAGGAAAGCAATGCTGGTAAGAATGCTTCTGACAAAGAAAGCCACACTGAGCTTTTCTACAAACTCCTGCATTCTGACTATGTTTGTCCAGTGCTTGTAAGTAGCACGTGGGCGGGTATCTCTACACAGAGGTTACAATGTTGTGCACGACATTACAAGTGTTAATGCCAGTGAATAGCAGTATTTTCCTCTAAAAAGTTTTTAATCTGAATAAATAATCAAAAATTCACATTGTCAGGTAAGCATAATTTTATATCGATACTGAACTCATTCCCTGTTTTGCTTCATGTAATATATATAAATATATATATATATAAAATATAGTGAAATCTAAAACCAATATATTATATTGGTTTTTGATGATTTTGGCATAAAATAAATATATACACAAAATAGTGTGTACAAAAATGTGATATTTATTATAATTATAATAAATGGAATGGATCAGAAAGAGTTTGTGTTTGGCATTGGCACATGAGTACGTATAAATAGTTCAGATCCATCCACTGGAGGGCTCTTTTTTTAACGTACCGAGAAGGTCGGTGAGTCTGTGTGGTGAGATCGAGGCTGTCCCTTCGCTCTCGCACTAATGACGGCTTCTGCCTCTGCAGCTCCGAGTCATTCGCAACACATTTTCCAATCGATATTCCAAACGTCCAGCCAGTGCTCGTGGAATCTAGAAAAAAGAATGAACACAGTGTATGCTTCCCAGAGACGTTGAGGTAGAGTTCGATTGACATGTTTGAGAAGGGCATAGTAACATGTAAGTCTATGACTTCAGCTGTGTCCTTTCAGCAGCTGCAGCACACCATACTGTGCATGTATTATGTTGTTGAATAAACTTTCATTCATTCATTCATATATATATATACACACACACACATATATATATTTACATGACTACATCAAATTATTAAGTATCAATTAATATATAAATAAAGTAATTATCCTAAAAATTAAGTTCCGTTAAAACTCTGCCAACTAACAAAATATGATACCAAATCTTGGATAAGAACGTAAAATAAATTACACCTGCATCGAATTACATTTTGTCGTGGTAAACAATAATTACATGTTGCTGTAAATGGGGTAACAGTTTCTCTCCATCCATCCACTGTCAGCCAATCCCTAATAACAGGTCTGGATTAATTGCAGTAATGCGAACAAAAGTGATTAATCTAGATTCAGTGAACCATGACATTCAGTGAAGTGCGACTAACTCCAGCCCAGTTGTCCAATCTGTTACCTGAGGTAGTCTCAAGAGACACAAAGAAACTCAGGTTTGATGGCAACAGGTGGATGTCTGGGGGTTTGGGAATCAGCCATGAGAGGAGGGAATGGAAGATTTGGTATTAAAAAAAGGGCAGCCTTTCAAAGAAAAATGAAGTGGCCAATATACAGGGAATATATAATATAGGCTAATATACAAGAGCGCTGGGATGGAGTAGCTAGAACATCCGCATGACATGCCAGGGCTCTGAGTTCAAAACCCAGACTGGGCGGGTATGATATATTTGGTGTAAACACTTGGCTCTCGACATTGGGGACTGTGTATCCCTGGTGACTTGGAGATCATGTTAATGTCCCGTCTCAATCTGGGATGGAAAAGAATGACTGAGGACGACAAGCACCCTGGCAGTGACCACCCTCAGTGTCAGCATAGAAAGGTCGGCTTGGCGATAATGTTCTGAAAAAGGCTGACAAGTTGAACGAAACCTCCCTCATAAGACCATAACTTTGTAACCACAATATATACAGACTAGTCAGTCAACAGAACACTGTCAAGCACTGGAAACATCTAGAAACAGGGGATTTGAAAGTGAATATATCTCTGAAATACAATATGCACTGTCGTAATAATGGTATTCCTTTAATAATCTATCTATGGACTGCATGAGGGTTGAAAAAACTATTATACTTTGTTTACAGTGTGCAGAAGTGGTTGGAAAGGTTGTTATTTTCTGTGTCAATATTTATTATTGATACACGCCACTGGTGAATTTAAGCAGCCATTGTAAGTAAATAGAATCAAGTGATCGCCTGAGGGGATTACAAACATTTGGATAGAAAGGTGTCCAGGCAAACTACAAAAAAACAGCTAATATTCCAAATACTGTATAGACTGGAAGCCAGCCAGATGGTGAAATAATGACCAAACTTATATATATATAAACATTCCGGTGCATACCCGGCAGATTACAGATGTAGTCAATATTAGTTATACAAATACAACAAAATAATGAATTATCCCTGCTGCGAATCAGGGACTACAATATTCCTAATTTATATATTGTGACATAATGTATTTATTTGACAATTCACTTTAATTAATGAAATAACCAACTGCATGACTCCTCAGGTAGTAATTATAATGCTGCAGCATATCTAACTATTACTGACCCACCACTGCCCACCCCCCAAGCTGCTAGTAACAATACACCAATTAGCAACTAAGAAACTGTACCCCCCACATGTTAGAATCATTATCACCTGAATGGCTTAATTACATCTTTAGTCAGTCCTTATTATCTCATGACAGCTTCAGTATTGAAACAACAGTGGCCAAGAAAAACACTCACTGGATAATTAATTAGTCTACTGAAATATGCATGGCCAAATTCCCCTGATGAAAACTGAATCAGTTCAAACGCAGGCCATCACTTAAATGGACCTGGCATGAAACTGACTGTGTCTGTACATCTTACAAATACCTATAATTAACCACAACATTAACTCTGTAATCTACACAGGAGTACTGTCTAACACCCTTTCTGGTTTACCCTGGAAGGCAGCTGTCAGAGGGTAACGTCCACGTATTGTATGTTTTTGGACACATATTATTTAAACATCCCCGAATACATAGAGTACATATTGACTATGTGTTAAAACGTCAAAAATAATTAATTTTTACTGTATGTTTTCGGACAGCTGAGAATGTTACAGACTGTCGTCATGGTAACTAACTCGGAGATCATGTTAATGTCCGTCCCGTCTCAATTTGGGATGGAAAAGAATGATTGAGGATAACAAGCACCCTGGCAGTGACCACCCTCTGTGCCAGTGTTGTATAACTCCACCTGTAAAAACGTGAAGGTTTGTCCATAAGTGGTTTGCCTGTGAGGGGCTTTGTCAGTGAGGGGTTATGTCTTACACTCTGGTTAAAGATAGAGATCAGTGTTTCCCTTTGTATATGACGAAAGAGGCGGACCGCCTCGCCGTTCTTCTGTGCCGCCTTGCCCAAAATATGCCGACAATGCCGCCTCATAGCTATTTCGTGTGGTCATTTTTTTTTGTTCTTTCGCAATATATTCAGCATCAGTGAGCGGCATGAAATGACACCACAAAGTCACTTATATTCCTGTAAAATCGCAGATTTGAAGCAACATCGTTTAGTCTTCTTAACATCGCTCAGAGCTGGTTAAGATTTACCTCTTAGAATTAATTTCATTGGACAACGTGAATGACATCACTTGTCAGTTGTCAAGGAATATTCCCACGGGATCCCCGCCATCAATTGTGACATCTTGCAGAGTTTCGACATACTAGAAATCTAGACGTTTAGGAGACATGTGGAAAAACAAAGAAAACGGTAGCTGAACTAAGATGTCTTTGATGCTCAATTTTACTGTTATAGCATGCACCCACAATAAATCACAATGTAACTAACTGATGTAGAATTTCTGGATTATGACGGTGGTGGGAATAAAAACCGTGCAGGCTAATGACACGTCACTCGTTGACACTTGTGTCAAATCTGGTGCTCTACCATTTGACCACCACGCCCCACCCCATGGTAGGGTGAGAACAAACCCCTGTGCACTGATCTGCCGTCTGTGCTTGAGCTGGCCAAGTGAGTAAATCACATGGCGTATTGTGTGGTTCTTTGCATGGCCACCCAGTGGTATTAATCAAACCGTTGAGGTTTCCCACTGAAAACCAATAATTATCCGCACCTCAACAGACGGAGGCGCACGGGAGAGCTGGGTCATATGATAGAACTTGGCTGTCAAGAGAAGATTCTGTGCAGAGATAATGGGAAGGAATGTGAGGATAGAACAAAAACTGGACGTGTCGTGTCTATTCTTGGAGGTGGACAGGTAATGTTCTTATATAATGTGGTATATTACAACCTTAGGAATGCAGAAAAACTTTCTACTTCAACCCCTAACATTGTATAAAAAAACCTGCTCATTTCAATGCCAGCTTGATTTATCTGGTAAGATTTCAGCTATGCTGTAATTATCACACAACAGCTGTTAAATCATAAATATTTAATTCCACCGCTGTCCATAACATTATTTTGACCACAGAATCTGCCTCATTTATTTAATATTATCAACTAATATGTTTATTCTGTGTGTTTGATTCACATGTAATTTTCTGTTTTTATGTGTCTCACTGAAGGAATAAAACCCACCTTTACCTTCTTTGTCTTTTCCTTTGTCTTTGAAGTTGTCGAGAAAACTTCCAGACATTGTGCGTTTCTTCAGCGAGAACCCACTTCGCTTCGACCTTTTTGTTGCCGTCCAGTCTGAAAACAAAATAGAACCAAATACAGAATATAAACTTGTTCTTCTTACCATACAATAAACTACATGGTAGAACAAAATATACAGTCTAGGATACAAGTCTTGCTGTTGTCTGCAGTGGCACAGCAACAAAAAACAAAATATACGGTCTGCAAACTAGAATAATAAATTTGCATGTGGCAGTGGGTTGTGTTATACTTTATTAGTATCAAGTATGTAAATTAATACATAATAAACATGGTGTGTTCCTTCACTTTCCATTTGATCCACCACTGTCCATTAAAAGTGCCCATTTGTTCAGTTTAATCTGTAAATTGTGATGAAAGAAAACTTTTGAATAGTTGTTATTCTGGATAGATTATTGATGTTTTAAAACATGGTAATTTGTTATACAGCACAATATCCATCCCTGCTCAGTGTTTTACACTTCACTCCCTGTTCAACTGAACACCATCTTAACTTCTTCAGGAAGCATTCAGCCATGCTAGAGCTACTGTGCAAAGACTAGATCGGTTACCCATTCCTTGTCATTCAACAGCTAAAACCACATCTAATAAGAAACAGAACGTGATCTAGCTCATGACCAAAGTGGGACCATCTAAAATGGTGTCAATGTACACCACTCACACAGTATAATCAGTCACGCACTACGCAGTATCAGGGTCACCGACAAAAATGATCTGCATTAAACTGGTGTTTAGTCCCGCAGAAGTGGATGCTACAGAAATCAGAGTTCCAACATGTTCCACTCGATGTCGATTCTATAGCTGCACAAGAGTAGTTACTCATGACATGTCAAGTAAGGACTGGGTATTGTGTTAGGGCACACGAAAATGACACACGATTGAGCTGGAATCTTGGCAGGTTTCCACCTGTGGTGAATGAGCATTGGGTAAATAGCAGGGCAAACGGTAATGGTCACACCAGCATCGGAACAGTCATCAGCTCTATGGTGACAGATCATAGTTGGTGACAAGACAATGCCATTTCAGGGACATTTGTGCCAAAGAGGAGCACATTCATATAGAGACTTGTGATAGCAATGGAATGCTAAGATTAGGACAATCAGAAAGGGGTAAATTAAAGTGGATCGGTGAGAATAAAAAGGCATGGTGTGGAGTTGTCATGGGATAATCATATTGCACCAACAGGATGCATAGTTATGAGATGGGTTGGGTTTCCCTGAGCAATGATAACTGCATTTTCACAACCATGGAGTTATCTGAAGCTCGTTACAAAATGACTGCATTGATATCTGCAGATAACTCATAATACTGACCTTATCCTGACTTGTGACCAGATCTCATGACCTGACCACTTAAATCTCTTTAAAAACATGTTTCAAAAGCCAATATCACAAAAAAGATTACAAAGGCCAATTCACCCAGTCCCTCCTACTCCAAAAGAACACAGAACCAGTTGATAACGACATCGCATATTCTTTGGTCTGTGATCTGTAAGTACTCTCTGGCCTTGTTTACCACGCTTTTAGCCACGCCAATGAAGTGCGATATCAACAATTTGTAGTGTTATGCATTCTGCTGACACACAAGTTGAAGGCATTTATAAGCGTGGCCATTAGGCGTGAGTGTCGATAACGACGTAAAGATAGCCTGCCTGCTTCAAGTAGAACCTGACAGAAATATCAATACAACTCAACCCGACATTCAGAGATTGGTGCGCGATATAACAAACATAAACAGAACTGGTCACACTTCAGCGAACAGTTCTAAATACATCTGCGTGTTGGTGTTAAACGAGACATAAAAAGTCAAGATTGCACTACATGTGATATAAATACATTCGCTGTTTTAACAACATGTGTTATTATTCGGCCTATGGCAAAAAGTATCGCAGGTGTAAAATCCAGGTGAACAGTCATCTGGCTTGGATCAAATGACAGTGGGATCGAGTGACAAGCATGTTTTGTACGTTAGTGAAAAACACTTGAAAATACTAACTTGTGCTGCCAGAATCTGGCAAAATCTCCCATTCAAACTACCAAAGTTTATAAATAATGGTGAAAATAATAGTAGGGTTTTTGTAAGACTTGTCCAACATTTGGATACTCGACATACTGCCTTTCTCAATATCCACAGTAAAGTATTGTTTAAGAGTTTAGTTTTTATGGTCTTTTTGAGAAGGATAGGTCTTAGCAAAGTAAAGGTTTTAAAGGAAAACAAATGGTGAATTGTTAGTCATGTTGGAACAAAACTCTCAAAATGTACAATTGTTAGGGAAAAGAAGGATTCATTTTTTGGTGTGTATAGGTATCCCCCACCCCACGCCCTGTGGGAAATTGCTGCGGAAGTGACTGCAATAAACTGAGTAACTCTTATATGGGGGAATGAATGAGTTGACTTTCTAACGGGTGAATATTACCAAAGGGTGATTGTTATAGGTGGGCGACTGTTACTGACGGGCGATTACTAAGGGTTGAGCTACTGAGGAATGACCATTACTGATGGGTAACCAATACTGAGAGGTAACCATTACTGATGGGTAACTGTTACTGACCGTAATAATTACTGATGTTGACTATTACTGAGAGTGACCATTACTGAGTAGTGAATGTTATAGAAGAACCAAATCTTGAAGGTAACAATTAAAGAGGTCAAAGTAGTCACATGATTAAACCAAATATTTAAAGTCATCACTTATTTACCCACTGATGACAAACGAACATACCAGAACCTACCCATTCAACATAACATGGAATAATAATTAATTATTCCTGAGTAACCCTCCCAAATTAGCTGTCCTGGGGTCATCCAGGAACCCTAGATGTCTTTGTGGGCCTTTGATGTATAAATCACCCTGTCTATAGTCCACTACATCAATCATCCCTGTAGGAAGGCACAGCTATGGTGGTCAATATATCAGGGCCAGCCTGCCCTGGACACACACAATAACCAGACGGTGTCAACAGTACCCAAGTTTTCATTCGTGGCTCACACAGTGCTTTGGATCTGTCAGCCACTGTTTATGTGGCTCATTGTAAGAGCAGTCAGCTTGGTGCTGAGTCCTGACATATAAAACTAGAGGCTGGTAAATACAAGAGCATAACATCTATGTATGTCAGTGTCAGGGTACTAGGTTAAGGTTGTTCTAAGCGGATTTCCGTTTTTTGTGTGAGTTCTCTGGTGTTGTTTATGGGTGACGTCACAATGGGGATATTGTCACGCATACATGAAAGATGGAGGAGAGCTGAGTGGAGGGGTGTCTACTTACAAAGTGCCCCGGTTTCAAATAGAAATGATTGTGTGTGAGCACATGGGTGTGTGTACATGCATGTGTGAGTGAGTGAGTGAGTGAATGAGTGGGTGGGTGGGTGGGTGGGTGGGTGGTTGGGTGAGTGAGTGAGTGAGTGAGTGAGTGAGTGAGTGAGTGAGTGAGTGAGTGAGTGAGTGAGTGAGTGAGTGAGTGAGTGAGTGAGTGAGTGAGTGAATGTGTGTGTGCATATGTGCCTACACAAGTGAGTGAAAGTGTATGTACGTGTGTGTGCCTGCATGTGCGTGTGAGCTATTTGTGTGTGCACACACACACACACATATATATATATATATATATTACAAATACATTCCTTCTTTAACAAAACAAACTGCTCTGGCAGACTTGGCATCTCCTACTAACACATTCTACTCCTTCCAGCCCTATGAACCGTATGCTTCTCCCTTTCCCCCTTACATCTTTTACTTCCTCCCACAAAGTTTCACTTCGAAGGGCCATCCCCTTTTATTGCCCAATACAAAAGTCGCACATTTCCTGCTTCCTTCTAATATAATCTAAAGACAGATGCGTAAACAACCAAACATTTACAAAACAATGCTCCATAAGTGGCAAATGCTTGACTCATTTCACCATAACTTGGCAACACTTGCTCTGGGCTGCATTTGTGAAGGTTGTTTACATTTGATAGTAGTGTTAATTTCATGCCTTTGTGTGACAATAGGACTGGAAAGCATCAAGAGATATGAGAAGCCAGGTTTACATTGGCCTGAGCACTCTGTATCATCAACACTATCCCTAATGATCACCTCATCTCCCCTCTGCCATCACCTCTGTTTATCTGCTTGCTTGTCAAAATAAACAGAGTGTCTGGCAAACTTGACAGAACTGACAGTGCACTTAATTTGGCTATGTGTCACCATTTCAGCAATGTAATCAACACATTGACAAAACTGCATAAGCCTGCCAATGATATTTTCTACAATTGTGTGCAATATGCACTGATAAAATTATTATAATGATGTATATAATATTATTATAAAACAGTTTGTTCTCAGTTTGTTGTGCACCAACATCTCTGTCAGTTTTGCATGTATCGGGTTGAAATTTTGCATGTGATCTAGCACGCCCATTAAGTTGGGTCATAGATTTAAATATTTTTGAAATTTGTCTGGGAGTAGAGAAATTGGGGGGGTTCAATATTTTAAAAGGCTGTACGTGGAGTTCCAGCTGCAAAATTTAATGTTTTTCTATATCATCGTAAAGATAATTATGCAATCTACAAATACGTCGCTGGATGTATGAAATTTGTAATAGTTTTTTAAGTTACTGACATTTGAAAATCTCAGTGTTTAACATGCCCCAAGTCTACCTGTCGTTGGTCACGTCTGCACGCTTACAAGTAGCTTTCGTATTTCATATATTTCCTACAGATGGAGCTATGTGTCATTTTGTCATTTAGCATAAACATTTTCGCCCGTCAAGTTAGTGTATTATAAAAAGTGAGTGTCAAAAGTTATATTGAATAACTAGGAATACAACATATCTATATTATAAAACAGTCCGCTCTCTGTTTGTTTGTGCACCCACATCTCCGTCAGTTTGCATGTATTGGGCTGAAATTTCAACCCAGCATCCGCTGTTGAGTGTTGCTGGTTACATCAGTTAGACAAGTGAGCGATTGAGATTGACATTTCTGGCAAAAGGTTGTCCTAACAACTAGGCCAGTGACCAGTTACCATTTATTAATGCTGGAAACATTTGGGATGGGTTTGGGATGTCTGGTATATATGACTGCCTATTTTTCCCAGGCAACACCAGGTAGCTCAGCTTGTAATTTATAAACAATACTTAGGTATATGAAAACTCATAACTAGTCAATATAATAACAGACCTCTAATATAGACTGTTCCATCAAGTTTCCTTTCATTAACTCCTTTGATGTTCAAGAGTTTTACAAACGAGGCTGTTCGAAACTAGAATAGCTACTGTCATTTTGCAGAAAATTGATTTTGAACGTGAATAAATGTTTTAGAAAACAAGGTAATTTCATAGGCTTTACAGGTTTACTTGCTTGGACATGAAACATGCATAAGAGTTACTTAAACAACAGGAAACCTAAAAAAAGGCATTCCTAAATATAATTTCAGGACCTTGGATGGCCAACAAGACTTATATTATGATCAGGAACATCAAATCAACAAGACAAGTTCTCAAGAACTGTGCATTTACTAACTTCATAAGAACCCAGACGGGTTCTATTGAAATCCTTACATGTTAGTTAATCATAGTAGGTATGTTCTTAGGGGTAGTATCATAATTGTTCCATGTCCAATCCATAGGTGGCACCACTGAATCAATTAATTTTTACCCCTCATTGAAATATGGTGATGACCCACCCATAAATAATCGTTACTCTAACAATTGCTCTTTAAAAAAATTGATTTCGCTCTTTCACATTGATCAGTTGTATACAGAAAACTCTCAACAGCGCCACCGGGACACTTTCACTGGTGTGTCATGGAAATAGAATCCCCGGTGATACGATGGCAGCATTTTGCATTTTGATGAAGCTTTAACAATGGATTGTATTTAATTATGGATTTTCTTATAACCTCAATATCTTAAAGAAATGGTCCCTGGGTGCTCTATCACTTGACCACTGGGACCATCCCTTAATACAGTGGACAGGACTGTGTTGGACACACCAGCACACACACGCACACACACTGGACAATGTCCAGACACAGTCACTACAGATACATCACAGGTGGTCAGTATGTCCACTACTCTGCCTGATTTATGATGGTGGACCAGTTAATGTCACTCTGCCATCCCTCCCCTAGCCCTGGGGAGTCAATCTTCCCAGCCACTGTCAACATGACCCTGGGAGACAGGGAGGTGACAGATGGAAGCAATAAACCTGCCCCCTCTCATTGGGAAGCTGGGGCAATAATTGTTTGCAACCCTCTGGATGTCTGACCAAGGAACAAGTGCCTCACAAACAACAAGCTGACACTACACACTTTAACACTGTAACAGGTGGAATATTTACAGAGGTCAGTTGGGCCTTGGCTCCAACCCGGACTTTGGGCGAGGAAATCATAATCTTAAAACCTGTCGTACCACTATACGTTTAGTAAACAGTTTTATTATTTATATTTATTTTAAATATCTTTAAAATTATTTATATATTGATATCTATTTTTTATTATTTATATATTACTTTTTATTTGCTGTTTAATATGATTTGACCGTTGTCTTAGGATCACAGCAACATTGTTTAGTAACAGTTAAATATATGTAGAATTTCTACCGCAAAACGTGCCATTGTTTTTCCTTTATAGACCTGATAAACCAAGTCATATTAACATTGGAATCTCACCACTATGATTCACTCTCGGGACTGGACAAGTGACCTGAATAGCGAGGTGGCCTTATTAACAGGACGAATTTGCTAAACTTTACTATTATGGAAATAATTTGGGACTGCCGTAGGGTGACCTTAATTGCCAGGTGGCTATATTATCGAGGTGACCATAAAGTGAGTACTGCATAGTAAAGTCCTCAAGCAATTTACTAGAACAAACCTTTATTTGAAAACATACACAACTTGATCACCATGTTGGCTCTGGGATCCCCGCTTATTTCACTCGTTGTACCAGTTAAAGGATCCATTATTATTTCAACACAAGATATCACGGTGAGGTTCGATTGTACATATTTGGGGAGAGTGAAACTCACCCTTTGGCGTAGTGACAGGGCAACCAAGGTCCATTCGCTGCAGCTTGGCCAGGGCGATCTTCTGAAGGGACAATCGTTCGACCTCCGTCAGTGAGGTAAGGTTGGTTGCTGTCAGCACCACCTTGCGGCCACTCATACTGCTCCATGTGTACAACCCCTGAAACAACCAAGGGGACGTCTCAACATGATAACTTAAAGGGAAACTAGGTGAATCCTCACTTTTTAATAAGAAAGGTAAGTTCTTATATAGCACAGTATCCAGTCTTTAGGACAGCTCAAAGCACTTTAAACTTTACTCCCTAGCAGACCTGTTCATTCAAACAACTTCTCTGGTAAGCATTCCGCTATGCTGCAATTAATGCGCAAAGACCTTTCATACACATATATCCACCACTGTCGACATGGCAGATTTGGCAGTACAGGATTCAAACCTGGGTTTTATATATTGAGTCTAATGCTCTAGTCACTGCACTCCACTAAATATAATATTGTTCTTGATGTTAGAAATGATAAAAGAGAAATGTTAAAGGTATGCTGCATGCCAAACTGCATTTTATGAACACAGAAGTGTGTTTACAATTTGAATATTTCGACCACGAAATGTTCAAATTGTAAACAAAACATTAAGATTCTAAACACATTCTACTAATAATATTTTGCACGCCTTGACCCTTTGACATCCGGAACCGGTGCATTCGGGGTGATCCCACTCTCCACCAACTTCCTGTTAATGATTACCAGCCTGGCTGATTCTGGGTGACAGAAAGTCTATTAATTGTATGTATCAAAATTGTTTTGGGTTTATTAAAAAACATTAATTGTTTTGTAATTTATAATAATTTTTAATTATATATTTATGATCATCAAATCTAACTTGTTAAAACAATATGTCTTGGTTAAGGGAGGCTATAGGAGAAACATACCTTCTTTTCCACAAGTATGCACTGATACCACAGAAACAGCCAAACTACCCTTTAAAATTATCACTTTCAGGGGCGTAACCAGCATTCCAGTTACGTTTTACAAGTCGGTAAATGGGGTTCTCAACCCCAAAGTACAAAGATCCTAAACGCACAGACCTATTGAGTCAGCGATTCTACCTGAGTCACTTCCGAATGCCATACTAGGGTCATGTTTACTGTTTTGTTGAGGTTTGTCAGAGAAATGCACCTGAATCGAGTACACACCGTCAACACACCAAATGACTGAAACGTCATAATGGACACTCATTCGTATCTGTCATGTCCATCTAAATTGTGATGGATGGCCGGCGATGAATGGAGAAACCTCCACACAAACCATAGTACACACACAACAATAACTGCCCTAGGGCACGAAACCACCAGGTACACTGACCACAAGTTACTATTCCAATACTGTTGAAACTATGCATGGTCAACAATTCATCAAAACAAAGTTTAAGCCATTTAAAAGTAACCACAACATTAAGAAAAGTATTAAGCCATGTTATCTACTGATAAGATAAAGTTCTCTAATGATATCAGTTGATACAGAACAAAGTGCTTCATGTAAGTGCCTGTACCCATAAGGACTTGAATGCAATCTGAGTAATTACTACTCCATTATCAACAATCAATATAATTATGCTGGCATTACAAGTATTCTACAAACTTCGACATTTGTAACCCTGCGAGTCTGTATAATGTTTATATTGACATCTGTTCTTCTATGCAGTTTCCATTGTGACGCTTCCATGAACTGGCTCGGTAAGTACCATAAAGGAACCAACGAATGAATGAGTGAGCACATGAATGAAAGAGTGAACAAGTGACTGAACAACGTTAGTTTTAACACATGTAGCAGCAGCTGGTGGTGTATGAGTTTGTGGTTCTACAGAACCTAACGTTCTGGCAGACATCCAGTTATTATGATATGCTTAATTATGACATGATTGAAGACTTAACAAGATTGCCATCTATAGCACAGAACCAGTTGGCAAATGAACATTGGATATTGAGGTTCCAATGTTTAGTTGTGAATACATGTCTAGCCCGCCTTTCTGAGGTCTTTGTCAATTGTGATACATACAACGCCTTGATCATATAAAATAACTGCTTTCCAGAATGAATAATTGTAGGTACCTATAAATTATCTGTAATTATAAAGAGGTTTTTAGGTTGGCCTAAATATGTCTGCTGCTGAACAATATTTTTTTCTAATTTTGTCGATGCCAGTGATTGCCTTCCATCATTCCACATTGCATTACAAAAGGTAGTGTGCTAAAACACAATAAATAAACATGCATATTTTTTAATATACACTATATGTCTCTGCGGCGATATGGAGAGATGGAAGACATACACCGGTATAAAAATAGGTTAAATTATTGTTTAGCGACACCTATATAATTCAGAAAATCTTTACCTCAGCTGGTTCCCTGAGCTAACGTAAAGTCCTGTCCATGCAAGCAGAGTGATATACAGTCTCAGCAGTAATTGTCTCACTACTGCAGCCGAACCATCAAGGCAATAACGCAAGTAATGCGCAAAACTTTGATTAAAATACATCCAACCGTAAAAGCAACTAATGCCTCAAGTCGACGATCAATATTATGTCTCACGTTAAGAAATCTCGGCTAACACTACATGGATGTGCTGATGTATTCAAGAAATAATTTAACTGTTCCAGGGTGACCTTAATTGCGAGGTGGTTGTATCACTGAGGTGTCCGTAAAGCGAGGTTTGACTGTACAGTGGAATTTCGCTTTATGGTCACCTCAGTAACACAGCCACCTTGCAATTAAGGTCACCCTAGAACAGTCCAAAATTATTTGCAAATACAGTAAAGTATAGGATACTAGTCCTGCTAATACAGTCACCTAGCTATTCAGGTCACTTTTGTCCAGTTCCAAAGGTGACCTTAATAGTGAGATTCCCCTGTGTTATCACATCCACTGTCACCTATTGACCTACCCGGGTATAAGGGTAAAATTACCAAAAAATAATTCTAGGGTACAGATATGTACCCAAAATAAATAGTTGCAAATGCTGTCATGGCTGTACATTTTTCGCAATGTTTTTTAGTATTAATTGTTTCTTGGTGAAGAAAAGTAACACAAGATACCATACTACATCATGAATTGGATTATTATTCTAAACTGTGAAGGCAAGTTTACAATTCTCCTGCTGACTGCTACATTTGTCATTCATTCTCCTACAAAACATGGAAATGATCACCATGGGCCGGGTAGGATTTCCTACTCCAAATGCGGGGAAATCGCTCTAGAAATCCAATTTTTTCTGGGGGAGAGCCTCCACCCTACCTACACCACCTGTAGCAGGCTTTGTCTGCCAGTTCTAAAAATTTGCTAACTCCGAACCCAAATTATTTTTTCTGGCAGAAACCCTGCCTACTGGTCAAGAAACACATACAAGTGCCAAAACATGTCCTGGACCAAAATGACCTTGGGATGACCATAAGTGTTGATCACACGCCAGGTGAAATGATGACATTATATACTACAGTAAACACAGTTATCACACCTAATGGCTACAATCAACAATGACCCATCTTGGCATCAAATAAGGTGAACCTTGGCCAGTATAGATTATCACACAAGGTCAATTAGATTCGCAGTATTTGACATGAAAAACAAAACAATAGAAGTATTCTTGTTTCCAGTTGCAAGATTTTTGTTTAAATTAATTATTTCAGTTTCTAATTATGTGGTAGTTTTAGTTTGTGACTATAATTATTATGTTAGTTTTTATGATATATAGTGTACCTTGTAATTTATGCATGGTGTCAACTAATAATTAAGTTTTGTTCTAAATAAATATAAGAACATAATGTACAGGGATGTGTACATCATTGACAGAAACCTACTGAAAGTGTTGACAGGTAGAGAACCATGTTTAGTGTACAAGCATATTAATATTTATTAGTTGTAAGGTTCCCAGGAAACATTTTTGTTTCCCGTACTTGGTTAAGACAACATTCTTAGTTAACAGAAATAGTGGTCATTTGAAATTACAAGAAAGGAATTCTTAACCCATAAATATACAGCTGTAAATACAAAGACTAAATAAAGACAGAGTTCCAAGACTTTGTAACGACATAACAAACATGTAAACACTTCTCCAGTTTCTGTTAATAATGACTGTAAATAGTTTTAGCACCTCAGTTACTGCCAAACACACTGATTGCAGATATCCATGCCCTCTAATTTACTGGCATGTTAATTGGTTATTTTGTGAAACACAATCTGGTCCGCTTGCGTTTATCCTTCGTGTCAGCAAGTGCGTTGTGCGATAATAAAGCACATATTTGCCACTTGGCTGGTCAACTGTGATCAGATGGCGACAGACTGAAGACGGTCATTATAACATTTCCATTGAAAATTTAATATGCAATTTCCTGTCTAAAAATTTGGAGTCTATTAAAACAGTAATTGACATACACTTGACTTTATGGAACAACACTAAACATACCTTTTGGTCAATTAAATATTGAACCAATTAATTTAAAAGTAACAAATATTTCTTGATAATGCCCCTTAACCAGTAGCCTAGTTGGAGGTTCAATGTCCCAAGTTGGCAATAACAAAATTCCACACTACACTTCAGCTAAGAAAATTAATGTGTGACTGAGTTTGACCATCCTCTGAGCCCCTTATGAAATCTCGTTGCCCCCTACAATTTGCTTTCTGTCCATCAGCATTCATACAGAGGATATCTTTAATCACCAAAGGCTACACTTGAAATGTATACAAACAAAATTGACATGTTTAGAACAGACAAAAGCAACAGTTTGACTTGCTGATATTATATCGCATTTCTTTCCTGTGTAAGGCATATCTGAATAAATCATACCACCCCTACAGATCGTCTGGAAACCATCACTACTACAAATGATAATGTCACATAGTAGTACAATAAATTCTTGCACATAAGAACACAATGCAACTGGTTTAAATAACAATCGCCTTCCTACGTAATGATGTACGTGTTTCATGGTCCGACTATGTTTTATGCAACAGATTGCTTACAGCAAAAATGTCAAGTAACGTTTCCTGTAATTGTACGAAGGTACTTTTGTTTTTATTCAAGTTGTTCCAATTTTACAATCTTATTACATCTGGCACTCGTTAACAATGTAGTCATATCAGGTTCAAACTTAGCAAACATTTGTTCTTGTGAAAAACTGTCGGAGACACACTTTTAAAACTTTCTAGGCCACAAACTGTAGTACTAATTTGTTTTGTCTCATTGTGAATGCTGACACACATAGATATGTAACAGTATCTATGTAGAGCACCTGATCTAATTATAACATACTGGAATGTAAACAAATGTAAACAAAGGTCACGCTAATAAACAAAAAACATTTGTGAAGAGGACAGTGACTTGAATTGTTCAGATTTAACATTTAAATTATAATTATATCCATCTGTGGGTAACTGCACTACTCTCATCAGCCATGATCTAGCACACTATTAAAAACATACAAAATACTAAAATAAAACATTATTTTATTATTAATTTAATGGCTCCGAATAAAACAATGCCACTGCTGTGTCGGCAACAAAAGCCAATGTGTAACTCCATCTCAAACTGTTAGACATTTACACCATACATGTAAACGATCACCTAGTAAAAAAACACAACAATGAAATGTGACAGCAATTAGGTGCAGGGTGGCTGACATTACCCAGGTGGGTGTCTACCCCTGGAGAGGGGTATTGTCTTCTACCCCATCAATCACATCCAACCAACACCATCTATCATGTTCACATGTTCCTGGTGCTTACTGGAGGGCACATAGGGGGGGAGGGCATGTCGCTCTGTCGGTATGTTAACTTCCTCGCCTATGAAACACTATTTAACACTGCCGCTATAACATTATGTGCATCTGTGTATTCTTAGACATGTCCACTCTGTTGGGTAAGCTGTGTCTTCAACCAAGAACAAGAGACAAAAATGGGAAATTTACATTTCGGGTCACAGGTCTACGGGTTCATTGTCAGCCTGTAATAATAGATTTGTTATGAATATTATAATATAACTTTACAATTGTCTTTCTTTTATTTCCACCATGGTGTTTTATTTTTGATCTACTTGTATCTTATAGCACCTTCAACATGAAGACAATATAATAATAGTTATTGTATTGCATCAGTGCAGAATAAATTATGTGCTAAACATCTACTAGAAAAGTAATGTTGCTATGTAATCATGTAGAATTTATTTAGTCTAGAAGCATGGCTTTGTAGAGCACAGTAACACCTGAATATAAAAATGACAAGTGAGTCATTCTGAACTTCCCACAGCTTCAAAAATAGCAGCATATAATTAGAAAGTAAACACTATATTTTCTTACACAATCAACAAGCACAGTAGAGCAAACGTCTTAACAACGGTATTATTATGCGTGGCTATATTTAACTTTTTCCTGATGCATGAGAAGCGACATGTGTGCACAAAGATATTCATAAAAGTTTGCACTAACGATTTCTCGATTTCACACACTGGTATAAACTCTTTTGGTAAACAATTTTCTGCAAGAAGGATCAACGTATCATTTGGTGTGGGAGTGGAGAGTAAATAAATTATTGAGAATGGGAATGGAGAGTCAACAGATGACTAGGAATGGAAACGGAGAGTCAACAAATGACTGGGAGTGCGAATGGAGAGTCAACAGATGACTAGGAATGGGAATGGAGAGGCAACAGATGACTGGGAGTGCGAATGGAGAGTCAACAGATGACTAGGAATGGAAACGGAGAGTCAACAGATTGCTTAGAGTGGGAACACTGAGAATGGAGTCAACAGATGACTGGAAGTGCAAATGGAGAGTCAGCAGATGACTAGGAATGGGAAAGGAGAGTCAACAGATTGCTGAGAGCAGGAACACTGGGAATGGAGTCAACAGATGCTGGGAGTGCAAATGGAGAGTCAACAGATGACTAGGAATGGGAAAGGAGAGTCAACAGATTGCTGAGAGTGGGAACACTGGGAATGGAGTCAACAGTTGACTGGGAGTGCGAATGGAGAGTCAACAGATGACTAGGAATGGGAAAGGAGAGTCAACAGATTGTTGAGAGTGGGAACACTGGGAACGGAGTCAACAGATGGCTGGGAGTGCGAATGGAGAGTCAACAGATGACTAGGAGTGGGAACTGAGAATAAAACCAGAATGGGGAGCTAATGCATATTTTAAACATTTACAATAGTTTGCATATTGCCTCATGATCAAAGAACAATTCAACCTATGTCACCTAACCTACTTAGTGAGTGAGTAGCTGGGTGACAATGTTCCCACCAGGTAGGTGTGCTGAATGCAGCCTGCTTAAAGTCTGCTGATTACCCTGACTCAGGCATAGAACATTCACAAAGAAACTGCAAACAATTCTCACAAGTCAACAAGAAACTGAGCAACCAGCTGTCATTGTCTTGTTGGGGTGTGGACATTCAGGGTGGAGTGTTGGGGTAAATACATGAGCACACAAATCATCTATTATTGCACACCTCCAAGATTCGGCGAAGCATCACCAAATAAAAACTGGCAAATGTGGAGAGAAAAATGATCACTTGACGTGGCGAAAATAATTAATGTAGGCCAACAAAAACATCTTCAGGGTAATGTCGCTAGAAGAGTGGTTGTTTATGTTTTCAAGGCTATATTGCTTTGTATATAGGTTGTGCAAGGGCTTCAATTTATAGCATGGAAGCCTCACATCATGAATAAAACTATTTATAATGAAGTCATAGAATGAAGAAAAGGATCACTTTTTATTTGAACTTTTGACAGGATCTGGCCTAAAATATTGCAATATAATATAGCAGGCTGTACACTGTTGTAAATACCACATAGGTACATTTTTCATCAAACGGTGAAAAATCTAATTGAAGAAGGACTGTTAACTATATATTAATGTTAAATTATACAGAATTCACTTCAATATCATCAAACGTAAACCTGTCAAGACAAGTTATTTTAGAGTCTACACATCCACAGTAAACTCGCAATGCTTTGAGCACGTTTATGACAAGATAATTATAACATCTGGCGATTTAGGGTAGAGCAAGTTAAAACGGCACAAAGCATTAAGCAGTGGTGCACAAATAGACTGTGGGATAATGTGCAGCTAGTCTAAAGGTGGCGGGCAATTTCTGTCTCGATCCAACCTGCAATGGGCAAGTAATTTCAAAGGGAGAGCCATTTCAGCTTACTGAATGGAACGAAGCGGCCGATCTCAACAATGCCGGTGGTTCAGTTTGGGCTTCAGGCTACTTTCACACAGAGCTTAAATGTTACTTTGGTGAGGCAGCTTTAAAGGATACTATTATGGTTGTACTGCTGCGGCAAGTTCTGATGTAAGCTGACAACTGGGTCATTATTTGGGTTCGTGTATATGTGTGTACATATACGTATCAAAAGTATGTTGCCATCCTACGATTCTGGTGTTCTGTTGCAAGAAAAATTGTTCAGTTAATCAAGGAACACGATGGTGTGGCGAAAGTATGTTGCGTGCTACAATTATTCTGTTGCAAGGAACACACCATGGTGTTCAACTTTATATGTCGTTATGGCAACCAGTCTTCATAATATGCCACATAATTTTTTGGATATTCTATTTTGTAAGATGTTTACTATAAACATGTACAATGTGTGTATGTGCAAATAAACGTACATGTTTTCAGGTTTGCAAAATTCAATGAAGCAATGATATAGAGATGGGCAGAAATGGAGAATGGTGGTGAGAGACAGGTCATACCTACTGCTTTAAGCCGTGTAACACAGAAACTGAATAATCCTGATTAACAAAATCACTGAATATATGTAAATGAGGTTCTCTATTCCATTACATGGACAGACAATAGTGGTGACTAGTTGCAGGAAGTTTGCAGATTCAGTTACGCTCCATCCCACTTTACGGTTAGGTGTGTGGGAACAATTGCACTTCAAATGTATATGAATACCAGTCACCACAAGTGCCAATAATGGTAGTTTACAAATTTAGTATATTTTTATTATTATATGTTTTTGGCTTATTAAATGCAATTTAGTGGGCAGTATACTTCACCATTTTTAACTATTTAAAAGTTGAACCACAACACCCCAGAGAGGTGAAAGAGCAATACGTTTGAAGCCCTCTCAAACCATCCCACTGATGGCGTGACCAGAACAGTAGTTCATTTCAACAAGTCACTTTATGGGAAAAAAACGTTTAGAGGAATGTTGTTTATGAGCATGAAAGCCAGTATGGCACCAGGGCGGACATTCCCACAAAGTCAGACAGGACACCACAAAGTCAGACAGGACACCCAGAAAAGGACTTGACCAAATGAATCACCAGTAATGAGACAGCCATAACCTTGATGCCAGTGCCCTAACCCCATTACCCAGATGTACTGGGGTTAGCACAGAGGGTCTTGGCCATGGTGTCTACTAATACATCACCAAAACAAAAAATAATCATGTAAAAGTTTAAAAGACTGGTAAACATTTAGAGGAACTGTCTGGTTTGAAGCTTATTGACACCTGTTCCTATATGGCAACTTTAATTGTCTTGAGGGGGGGTATGTCCTAATCACATCCTGATGATGAGTACAGGGTATGCTATGTCATTGCCAGTGTACATCAGAAAGTCATTTGGCGAGAATGTATATCTGTTCACTGCCCTCCCTCCAAAACACATTATCACCCCTCAGAAGTCCACAATAGTGTGAAATCCTAATTAGAAGCCAGGCAATGGAGCTGGACAATGGCTCTGGAAACAGGATAATGCCCATGTACTCATGCATATCTGGACAATCATTTCAAGGGTCAAAAGCTCTGGGCAGTGACCACTCCCATGAGCCTGGCCTATCTGTGGGAGGCGGTCTGAATAGACTGACCACTGGCTATTCACATGGGTGGGGTGCTTTAGTCATTGATCAATAAATATCATGCTCCAGCGACACTCGAGTGATAACTCGCATCCGAATGTTGGCACATGCTTCAAACGGATCCAAATACAGGTCTGAACCGGGCACCATGAATCAGAAGACCGGAAAAATAATTAAAAAAATATGCTAATTTATTAAATATTAAGTCCGTTTGTCAACATGATTTGGTGCTTGCTTAATAAATAACATGACATTCGAATAATAATTCACATCCAAATGTTGACATATGCTTCAATGGACCCAAATATAAATTATTCTTAAATAATAGGGGGCATGCAATAGTGTAGTGGTTAGCACATCCGCCTGACATGCCGGCGCCCCGAGTTCAATACCCGGACCGGGCAGGTATGGTATATTTGGCGTAAAAACCTGGCTCTCAACATTGGGGACTGTGTATCCCTCGTGACTCGGAGATCACGTTAATGTCGGTCCCGTCTCAATTTGGGAAGTAAAAGAACCACTGAGGACGACAAGCACCCTGGCAGTGACCACCCTCAGTGCCAGCAAAGGTCAGCTTGGCGATAATGTTCTAAAAAAGGCTGGCTAGTTGAATGAGACCTCATTAGATCATAACATTGTAACCACAATATATACAGACTAGTCAGTTAATAGAACGTTGCCAAGTGCTGGAAAAAACTAGGAACTAGGAACTAATGATTTATGAAATATGAATTGCTTGTGAACATCGCTTGCATGCATGCATCACTGTCTGTTAATGGATACCTTGTAAGCACAGCATAGAAAGACATTGAGAAAAATCTACAACCACAAAGCCATGTTGGTGACTGAAACCTGTCCCAAATAGCTTTAAACAGCATCAACACTTGTGCCAAACACAACGCAAATCCAACCATTTCTGTGCTACTTCTCAATAACTTTCACAGGTTGCTGCACAAACATATTTTTTCTCATTGTCGTTTCATGTGGTGAGAAATTTTTTTGATCTGATGACACATTTGGTTGTAAGACAACGTTTGCAGAACATAATGCTGTTGGAAAGCTCAACGATTACGGTATGAATGAATGAATGAATTAATGAATGAACAGTTTGCGTAGAATCTGAGTCACGTTTTCTTGAAAAACCTCTGAGTGCATTCATAAATGTCACATAAAGCCAGGCAGTTTATCGAGTACATCATATTGGATATACACACACGTCTACAAGAATGACTGAAAGAGGCATGCTTACTCACACCGCAAGCAATTCCAGCACAAAAATCACAACATGCATTGTAAAGACGCAAGAGGATTCTTTTTTCTAAACCGCTAGAGTGATATCCTGGACATGTGTTGACAGCAGGTTTATACAGCTAAGGCGTGCGAGTGTGCATGGGTATGTGATTGCATTGGTGTGTATGCATGTGTGTGTGTGTGTGTGCGCGCGCGCGCGTGCGTGCATGAGTGCATGTTCCATGTGCATGCCTACCTGTGTGCATGCATGCATGTTATGCGCCCTGTGACCTATCAGAGTATATATAGTATGTCTGCTTGATTGCTTAACCAGCCACAATAGCAATGATATCCCCAGTCAAGTGGTCCATGCCTGCCTGATGCCACTACCACTGCCTGGGGCCTGTATCTTACAGCCTCTGGCTGATTACATTACTTCTGGCTAAATACTCCTACTACCACTTGGCTCTGTACCAACTCCTGTTATTGATACTACTCATCCTGGCAGTGTCTTGTGTATGAGTCTCTCCTGTCCACTCTTCTTCACCTGCCAGCCAGATATTGTTGCTGCACAAATGTCTTTTTTCTCATTGTCATTTCATGTGGTGAGAAAACAATATTGATCTGTTGACACCTTTGGTTGTAAGACAACGTTTGCAGAACATAATGTTGTGGGAAAGTTCAACGATTACAGTATGAATGAATGAATGTTTGAATGAATGAGTGAACAGTCCGCGTAAAATCTGGGTCACGTTTTCTTGAAAAACCTCTGAATCCATTCATAAATGTCACATAAAGCCAGGCTGTTTATCGAGTACATCTTATTGGCTATACACACGCGTCTACTAGAATGACTGAAAGAGGCATGCTTACTCACACCGCAAGCAATTCCAGCAGAAAAATCACAACGTGCATTGTAAAGACGCAAGCGACTGGGTTATTTTTTCTAAACCGCGAGGGTGATATCCTGGACATGTGTTGACAATAGGTTTATACAGCTAAGGGACTTGTGTAGGAGACTAGCTTTGCAACTTAATATGTCTGAAAAAAAATTTTGTAAACATTTTTACAAAAAATGTCACTAAGCTATTCTGTACACACAGAACCTGCAAAATGTTGAGGCATATTTAAACGTGTGGCGGCCTGACTATTTGTAGATTAGCACAATAACACTTAGTCCAGTACTAACTTACTCAAATTGATAATACTTCCCTCTTGTTATAGCATTAGCATAAAGTGCATGTATGAATTCTAAAAAAATGTTAACTAATCTTTCCGTGTTAAACACTGGAGTTGGCGACTAAGTTCGTATGATATGGTGTTATTTATAACGGGTTAATCCGATTTAGTTTATGAAAGCTGAGTAGGGGGGCTTTCCTATACTCATCTTTGAACAACAATAAGTAGACCCAAATAATAAAATATTTGCTAAGTGGTGACATAAGCATGTCTGAACCGATTATACGTAGGACGTCTGATGATAACAGCATAAAACAGG
The DNA here is from genome assembly GCA_020002185.1 of Paraescarpia echinospica. NCBI lineage: Eukaryota > Metazoa > Annelida > Polychaeta > Sabellida > Siboglinidae > Paraescarpia > Paraescarpia echinospica. The sequence continues at coordinate 13,908,683 of CM034543.1, forward strand.
TGGTGACAAAGCAACTCATAAACGCATGTTTGAATGCAAATTGTGTACACGATACTGGCGTGGGCAATAATCATGGGTCCAATCGTGTTTTGAAATTTTTACTAAAACCTTATCAAATTCTTCCGTAAGATATTTATGTGCAAAATTTCTAACACATATTTCTTCCAATTTCTGCAAACAAACTGTTACAAAAGTTGTTCTGAGTGAAGTACTTACGAAAATATACTGGCAAAATCCAAATCTCGTCAAAGACGCCTGCATCAAAAATCACAGGTCCTATCTACGCTGTGTAAATTGTTAGCATGTCACATGAATCAGTGCAAGACCGCGCAGTGTATTAAAATAGGCCAAGAGAGTCAGAACCCGAGATTTCAGTGCCACAAATTTTGATCTGCCCCGAATTTTCCAGTCGTGAATAGACGCATAGCACGTAAGTTTGTGGTAATGGTGGTGTGACCTCAAATTTTCCCCCCACCAAATTTGGTTTAGGGAACCATTTTTGGTTAAAAAAAGTAGTGCATTGACTTCAAATTCAGGAGGGCCGTTTCCAGAGCATTAAAATGAAACACAGCAAGTACTAAACACAGGTGTGTAGTGACATTAACCAATAAATACACAGTTAAGTATGTGTAGCTGATTAGTACACAGCAAAGCAGCACATGAATTAACATGAGAAGTGAACAAGAACATGTAGTGTTTATGGAACTGACTAAGTACACCAAAACGTTAAAGGCAATAAACTGGACCAGGTGTGCTGGCATATGAGGCCAACTTTTAGTTGGATAATTTCATGTCAAAATTGGTCTGCCGGAACATGTTTGGCTCTGGGCCAAATTTATCATGACAGTGCAACCATTGTTGTGTGCATGTGTGCATGTGTACTTCCATTGGCCTGGTGGTGTGTGCACGTGCGTGCATGCGTGCGTGCGTGCATGAGTGCATGTTTCATGTGCATCTACCTGTGTGCATTCATGTTATGTGCCCTATGCCCCATCAGAGTATATATAGTATGTGTGCTTGGTGGCTTAACCAGCCACAATAGCAATGATATCCCCAGTCAAGTGGTCCATGCCTGCCTGATGCCACTACCACTGCCTGGGGCCTGTATCTTACAGCCTCTGGCTGATTACATTACTTCTGGCTAAATACTCCTACTACCACTTGGCTCTGTACCAACTCCTGTTATTGATACTACTCATCCTGGCAGTGTCTTGTGTCTGAGTCTCTCCTGTCCATTCTTCACCTGCCAGATACCACTAATTAGAACTCACCCAATTATCCACTGACTGTATTAATGGTATCACTCTTGACTATGTTTAAAACAATATATTTTGCCAACCTACCCAGATAACGGAGTGTTAAATATGATGTTAAATATAATATTATAGTGGTTCTCTGTGAATCTGATCAGAATCTTCTGCCAAGTTGGGTTAGGATTAAAGAGAAACTGTAAAGCAATTGCTGGCCAATGAACATCTTAATATTTCACAGATTGGTGACATGTTGTTGCTACAACTACACATTGTGCACAACACACAAGAGCCACCTGGTTATGTCATACGGTGAATGCCCAACTAACTTGCCACACCAGTGGATCATATCTAATTATAATCGAGTATTATAATCGAGTATACATTAATATACGCTATCTTTAGTGTATTGTAAGTGCATCTCCTCTGGATTGTCACGGTCCACTCGCCCCGTCTCTGTTCTCTCACTTATTCCAATAACTCACCTTTCATCTACCAACTGGTGAAGTATTTTCAGAAAACACAACGATAGCTATCTAAAGCTGTTTGTTATTTAATTACAAGTAATTGATATGCTTTTCTGCCTGTAAACAGTGACAGCCGAAACAAAATGGTTAATGGGAATGACTTAAGATCGCAATACCGTAAAGGCGACAACTGCACCACATGGTTTGTGGCTGCTTAGGTGGGCGTAAGCTCGTGTTTACAAAACACGAATCTCTATAGACTACAGAAGGCAACAACCTGTGGCTGACTTTCAATCAGTTCTAACCACTGAATAAAAGGGTTAGAGATTCAGGGGCTTTGTGGCTGATGTGCAGAAACGTGTACAGGTGTACTTGCATAGATATACATACAAAGTACAATAACTACGTGGGGGAGTACCAGGTAGTGATTGTAAACACTTGCCGACATTAATCTTCTGAGGACATAAGACTTCTGCAAACATCACATTCCTCGCCACGAGGTCAAATGAACACTGTCCTCATCAGGGTAAATTATTTGCTATAATCCGGTAAATCAAAACGGTAAACATACATAAACGTTGGTGCAGAATGCTACCAGTCAACAGTGTTTGATTCACTGCTGAAGTCAGACATGAACATTCAGGAAAGATGGGGCAATGATTAAGATTTATCAGTGGCCATCTGAGTCATGTTTAGACTGGTCATCCACTTAATATGAGGGCAGTGACCGCCATGAGAACAGTGGTAATGACCAATAGATTTGTGTTGTTTTCACCATGTTCTAACTTACCTACTGTGACATATTGTCAATCACAGACACTTTTAAACTTCTACAAAACATCACTTTAGAAGTGATGGCCATTTTACAACCTAAGCAGCAATGAAATTATGAAGCAGGATAAATGTGAAACTAACTAAATTTACAATTTGTTGTTGTTTTACTTTTCAACCAGTCTACATATTTTTTATGCACATATGCACAAATGATGGATGCACACAAGCACGCAAGCTCACAAATACACCGTAGATGGTAATATGAGGTGACCAAAATTGCCCAATTTATGAAACTGTAACACTAACAGATGGGCTCAACACCATTTCTCTTACTTAGCATCCTGCACTCTAAATGTCAAGCTATACCATGCCCCACTTTTAAGCATATTATATATAATATATATATACCGGTATATATACCTGGTATATATTTATACATAATTATACATGTATAATCATCAAATTCCTGACCCTAAAAGTCCAGTGCATGACCACAGCACCGAACTGACATTGTTTGCAACGCCGATAAACTGGCCACTTAATTATAACATTTGGGCAAGTAAGTATCAATTTAAGGGCCAAGCAAAGTGACAATTAGGGTGCTTACAGGCTACTGTGAATAGCCGTGAATCAAACTGGTGGATCAGGTTATATCAGTGGTGGCGTCAACCGGACTAGTTCACTGTAAACAATAGCGACTTCCGCTGACTCCAATGTCACGACTCATGTAAATAAAAAAAAAAAATCACCAGAAAAAGCACACACACACACACACACACACACACACACACACACACACACACACACACACACACACACACACACACACACACACAGAAAAAGCGCACATACTAGTCTAAAATGTGGAAAGCCTTGAAAACAGTCAAGCCAAACCTGAAGAAGGAACAGGACTTTGAAGTTCCGTCCACTTTAATTTCAATGCACAATCGTTATCGCTACTGATATCGTTGATAAGCCGTATGACAGATGGGTAAATAGATACAAAGCACTGTCTTATCAGATGTACTTTATAGAGGTTAGGGTCAACAAGAAAACAAAGAAATTAAACGTTAGTAAGTCCATGCTTGACCAAGGATAGTGGTTCTGAGGGGGGACAATGGCTGCTTATTTCTGCAGATTCCCAGCTGTGTCTTGAGTGACAAATCTAGCAGTTTCTAACTGTCCAATCTGTCATCACTAAGTAACTGTCACAGTATGCCACCAAGGCAGCTGCTGCCACTCTCTACTCTGTCATCATAAGCAGCTGCACTATCACAAAACAAACCCACATCCACAGATTACAAAGTTCCTGGGAGTCAAGAATGTTTCCACCATCAAATTTACGTCTTCCTGTGGGGTTAAACAAAACCCCACATGGCCAATGTCACCAGAATTCTGTGAAAAGTGTGAAGGATTCACACGAATCATGTTTTTTTTCACAGAAAATCCAGAATTTGCAACAAAAGCAACACACGATTAGGCAGAATTTCACTTTGTTTGTTTTTCTGTGGTATGCCCCAGGTTTCATATGACGTTAATCTTCGAAAACCATGTTCATTTTATCAACTGTGTGAGTGTTCTGTAGGCAGAATGACTCACTCGTGTTAAGCTACTTTGTTTTAATGCTCAAAACAAAGATGGCCTAACAGCAATGAAACACAAAAACTATTGTGTAGTGACTCAGTCTAAGACATGCTACAAAGTGCACATTTGTATGAATACAAGAAGTCAAAGGAAGACTTTATTCATGTTGGTCAGTAAGGTCAGTCCAAGGTCTGGTTAAGGGGAAGGGCTGGTGTTGAACAAAAGTTACCAGTTGAGAGAAAGTGGGCTATATTGTCCCCAAATGAGAAATATATGTTCCAAGAGGATGCCATTCCCCGAATTCCTTTTGTGAAAATTTACAAGGGCAACACACATCATACACCTGCTTCTGTAACCCTGACATTGGTGACAGCTGCACCAGTTATGTGACCTTTATATTTATAACTACCAGATGTTCACATTCTTTTTATAATTATATATATTCCTAATTCTGAAACAGACAATGCACCACTTAAATCAAATGACAGACATCCGACTTGTATAACAGATGTGACATTCTTGCAGAATGGTATAAATATGCCATTAATATAAATAACACATATTGCAATTTCGCAATTTGTTTATATATTGAAAGCAGTTATGATTTTATACTTTTACAACTTATACAATGGGCTCATTATCAGAACAGTCGATACTTTTATTGTAGTACATACTAACTTTATATGCATTTCATACTCTCTGAATCAACCCATACATTTTTGTGTAAAAAAAACACCAAAATCTCACTATTCCATATTTATTAAGGAATTTAGCAATTAGTGTTTTGATGACAAGGATTTTTATTTGTGAACATCTACCAAATCCGTGTTTTGTTTGGTATTCAAGAAATTCACCAGAAAAAAAAAACATTAAACAATTCTGTTACAATATCTTTTCCTTCTCAAACATATACATACATGCACATATGTGTGCACATGTATGACACGCATGTTTACAGTGTTAGGGTTAGCTTAACCTAGCTGTACTGACCTGATGAGACAAAATAAGGTAGTAAACAACGCCACATTAGGACTTAGGAGTGCTGCTTACAACTACATCATGAAAACTTACACTCCCCCATGACAGGGTAATATATATTTCGGATGACTCACATTTTGTTTATACTGAAGACTTTTCATATCAGCATATGTGCCCTGCCACTCAAGACAACATTTACGAATTAATACTGGCATACAGCCAAATTAGTATGCCATATCAGTAAATAGCTCTCAAATTTCTGGCAACTGTTTGATACAGATTTAAGTAAGGTCACCGTAACATGGAGCAAAACAAATAGTTAAGTGTAATAACTCAAAACTGCATACTACAATTATACTTTGCTTACACTTACAATTATTTGTTCCATTCATTTATTGTTCTTTGACACAATGATTACTTCCTTATATATGTAATCAACAAGAAGCAACATTAGTTTGAATTCTAATGTTGCTTCGTATCCTCCAATTCTTCATTCTTTCTTAACAAGCTGTACAAATGTGTGCCACTGTCTATAGTAGATCTTTTTTGAGTATCAAAAATAATAAGTAGGTTTATTCCTAGAGCTGTGCCTCTTGAACGGGGCCAGTGTGCATTCAACAACAAACAGACAGTGCATTATTGCTGGGGTAGACTGTCAACAACGAAAACCTGTTGTGATAACTGTATCTATAAATACAGACAACAGTCCTCTCTTCACAAACTCTAACCATTCTGCATTGTTGGTTATCATTCAACTCCTGACACTATCAAGGTAAAAGTTGCGGGGGCCTGTGTTAAGGCCTTGGAGGGTTGAGAGCCTAATTACCACTCATATTCACCCGTTCCATTTAATAAGTATGAACTTCTATCTATAAGCATTATTTGTGGCATACAATTAATTTTAAAAATTTTAAGTGGCTTCAATGTCCAGAGTATAATTAAACAGTATCAATATTAAAATGATGCAGTTAAATACAATTTTTTGAACACTCCTGCTGATGACTGTTTCAATAAATAACATTAAGTAGTCAAATATAAAAGTGTAGTTAACCTTAACAACATCATATGCGAAACGAGGCCCAGAGCTAGGGCATCGCCTTCATGGCTACGTTTCAATCTTATCCGTTATCGATATGCTTGCCTTGGCTTTTGAGGCTTGACTTGGTCGAAGTTGGCGGCAAAAGTCATTGTGATATACTATAACTTCGTCCACGAAGCGTCGTCCACACAAGATTATTATTATATTAAGGTAACTATTATCACTGCATGATTTAACCTCTGGAGCTGTGTTTGCGCGCAGCCACCATCACTAGACTTCCTCTTCTGGCGCCACTTTGTTGCAACCAGCTAGGACTTGCAAAAAATTTCGCGTGACACCGTCGATACTTGTAAATATTCCAAGTTATTTGCATGCTAATTAATTGGACGAAACTAATACAATACAACATTTGTTGTGTTCATGTTTTGTTTTAATGTTTTAAAGTTCTATTATTGCGTTCGTTGGTGTATCGACACCTTTGCCATTTGGTGGGAAACCCAATTAATTCGCCATTTTGTTGTCTGCTACTCGTCAATTTGCTTCGGTGATAGCGATTACTGTTCCAGGACCGTGGGACTTGTTAAAGATCCGGCTTCTAAATATGATGGTAATGAGGTAAGCGCAAGATAATGCGGGGATATCTACAAAGCGAGGCTCGGGAGAAATGCTAAAAGTTCATGTGTACGTCAGACAGATGATCATTTAGAGAACTGCGGGTGTCTGCGTCTAATTAGAGGCATCTTATCGTCCTCGCAACGTTTGAATCAATAGGAACTAGTCTTTAATAGGAAAGCGTATTATAATAATTACCCGAAAATAGCAACGGGATATTTATATTTGCGTCAGTAAACACTTTAATGACCTGGAGGATATTAATTTTGGAAATTGACGTCATTGGTTGAGACTTGAATTCACGCCACCAGGCTTATTTTTTCCACCAGTAAACCTGTTATGGCTTATGCCAATGTTTTAATGGAATAAGGCAGTCTTCTAGGCTAAGGCTGAATTTTGCCGTGGATCCCTGTTTAATATCAACAATCAGTATAATTAGATATTGATAGGGTGTAGGCCTACCAGCCAAAATGTCCCTGTGTGTGCCGTATAGTATCCATTGAGAAATACGAGAGCTATATTTGTAAGTTAATAACTATTATTAACAATTGTTATTAAAGAATGTGTAGGGTATGTTGTCTTCGAATTTTAACACACATACTGCTACGTAGGCGTAGGTCTATCTATGTTTAGAACTAGTGTGCATAATGTATGCTGTCTATTCTCGGCGGTGTGTCTTGATTGTAAATATGTATGGCTTTTGTAGGCCCATAATAAGTGGTTGCGATTGCGTTAGTTATAGTCTGAATGGACGCGTGAAAGTGCGATGATACGATAGCTCCTATCTAGTAAATTAAGCGCCATCTCTGTGTGCCCACACCAGCGTCGTCAAAGAGCATCGTGAACGTAAATCTATAATATGTTCTATGCAGCCGCGTCGCTGTTGAGCCAGACGCTTCAAAGAGGCGCGAAACAAAGCATATCCGGTGTAACGGTTTTGTGATGTATTATATGCAACAGGTGGCAGTCGGAACCTACGATCGTACAAAACACATAAACGGTGTTGAGTTGTTGACGTTTACAGTTTTTCTGCGAGTTCTGGACTACATGTGTTTGGCTTGTGGGGATGCCTCATTGACTGCATGGCCAAAACGGTGTCACCAGATTGCATTCCTTCTTCGGGATACCGGTGTGTAATAACCTATATCACCCTACCCTGGATAGCTTACACTACCCTGAATACCCCCACCCCGTCAACATAGGGAATAACAGGATGATTATGCAGCCAGTACCTTATGAATAGATAGAGCTGTAAGTTATTTCATTTTACAAGAGAATACTGACAACATTTGACGAGAGAATATTGACAATATGTTTGTTACAATGACAATTTAAAACTGAATTTGTGTAGGACTGTTTTTTCTTATTATTCCGTGAATTTATGTGGCGGCGACATCCAGGGTGATGGAGAGATACCGTATAGACCTGTCTAACTCTTCCACTTCCGGTTGCATAAATACCACACCAATGCCATATTTGTGGGGAAAATACCAGGGGGAGATAAACTGCCACATGTGACAGCGGTATTTTCCCAACGCATAGCTGGGTCACCACAGATTGGGCCATAAATCAGCGCTGTCTATTAAAAGGACTCGACATTTCAGAAGCAAAAATTATCGGTTACCCACCCTGCAATTGTTGGCTTACTGTACGTGAAGACGCGACGGCCAACCTTTACAAAAGCGACAATTATTGGTGTCGCAAATTAACACAATGTTGAGTTTATGCATTCCTTAGCGACAGTCCTGTAAACTGTGAGGTAATGAGGGGAAACAGGGCAGTAACGAAACAATGTGGTCAATGTAACATATATGAACATTCTTTTATACCACTGCTTTTCAGCGTATGCCCATGGATAATGTGTCAAATCATGTTTATACACACAACAGTGCTATCACATTTAACCAGAGGCAAGAAACGCTAAGATTGGCCACCTCGGACTATGTATTCAATCATTTAGCATAATTATTTTGACACTGGTTTATAAACAACCACATCAAAAATATGCAACCCCAAGTGCAGTGATTAGGGTCAACGATAAAGCACCAGTATCTAATTACGCGGATAACCTTAGCGATCTCGATACGCTGCCGGAAAGCACGTAGGCCCATCCGTAGGCCTATGTGACTAGCTGATATTCTATTAGGGCTTTTGTATAGCGCGCGCGTTGCGTTGCGTTATTGTGGTTCCGTAATATTGCCAAAATTTACGCAAGCAACATGCGCATTGTTCAACACAATATTAGCTGACTTAAGGTAATATGAGCAAGCAGACTCGTAAAGCCACATGATCACAATGGCGTAAATGCAGGTTTGTTCCGACTGAGTTGAGCTCATGTGTACACAGAAAAGTCTAAGCAAGACCGCAATCATCCAGGATATAAATTGTGAAGCGGCCCGACGAGTTGTCACTAGCAGTCGTGGCACGTTCTCGACGTGGGTTTAGTCGTGATAAGCGTTCAACGATGTCACGCCCACACTGGCGCTGCCATGTGTTGTCGAAATAGCACATGTACGTTGCATTTGCAAAGGCGAAATCTTGTATTTTGATGAACTGTTTCAATGCGGTACATGGGTAGAACATTGTCTCGATCTATCTAACGACCAGGTTCTGCTGACAGTTTTTTCTTGCATTTATATTCCTCCACAATGTGATGAATTATGTAATTATGCAGTCAACGGTTTCACACATGTTATGCACAGGTTAGCTTAACAGGTCTTGCTTACATTCCGTAAAACAAGGACATCGAGTCCCCTTCTAGATCCCGATTGTCATAGCACTCCTGTTCAAGATCCCAATTGTCATAAGTCCTGTTCAAGATCCCGATTGTACTCTCATTCCGCAGCATAAATAACTGCTTTTGTCGGCATAGGTGTGTGCATAGCAAAATCAATTCTCATCTAACTTGTTCTCTATTGGCTGGCGCGGTATGCAATGCTGGAATGTTGTAGCTGAACGTCCGGTGCTTGCGCAGAGGGAGGTGTAAGGAAACAAGTTACGAACACAGAAATACCATAAGAACCTACTTTGAAGAATGGTTTTGTACAATCGTATCTGTACAGTGTGGCTCCTACAAGTTACATCAAACGAAACCAATACAGGGAACATTTTAAGTTATCGGAAACTGATAATTTATCCCAAGAACTGTTCGGGTTATCGCCATTCAGCACCGCAAATATCGCCAAAACGACGTCCAGTTACGCGCAAGAGTTATGTATAAGTTCCTCCGCATGAGTTCAATTCAACCTAAGTAGACTCATCGAGAATCCTCCAGGATATCGGTGTTTTCACCGGGATGCCGAGCTGTCCAGTCATGCATACCGGGCCCATGGTGTCCAACCGGTCCGAGAATAATGACTGTTCCGTTGTAATTGTGCCCGAGCGACCAGCCGGGACAATGGTGCACCACCCGGCCTTGGCCCCGGGCGGTAGTGGACGTCGGCGTTAATTAACCAGACTTGCCGTTACGTTGAGGAATGTCCGACTTCGACCGACAGTCACCGCCGTTTGCGGGACTGACCCAGATGCTAGCTAGCAGCGTGGAGAACTATTTCTCCCGAGCCACGTAGGCGTCGGGCGTATACATTGGACATGCCGTAGTTCGTTGTTACCATGATGTCTACATCTCCATCTCGTCAAATTCAGGTTCCCTACAAACTGCCAATTATCAATCAAATCTGTATTGTTACAAAGCTACGTATGACAGGATCTTACAAGGAGTCGAGCAGTTCAATATCGTCGCGGAAAAAGGGATCATGAAAGTAGAGGCTTGGACTGGTGAAACGCGGCGATAGATGACATATCAAACTATCTTTGTTTATGTGTGTGTAAGCGGTGTATTCCATTATTATGCAACTTAATTATATTTTTTTACAAATAGTGAAATACAATGTTCCAGTTGCCCTCATATATAGATGCCTAAAGATAGGTAGATGGAATGTGCGTGTTTAGGTAAAGAGCTGCAGAACTCTCGACAAGCATTCGTTTCCTTGCTAGCCCGTTGTCTGTTGCTTCAGACGTTTCCTATGGCGATTTTAGCATATGTAAAATCGCGAGAAACCCGCATGATGGTTCAGTGATCTGAACAAGAACCTGCAGAGAAACGTATCTTTCAAAGACACGCCATTAGCAGTACTAGTATGTCACATACGTCTGCGTCAGTTGTTCTTTTAAATTATCTCTCTGCATGCGCAGTCCTTTTTGTTGCGACACCACAAAAGAAACAATGGTTGTATAGCGCGCCTTGTATCAGAAACTCTTACAAAAATTCCTCGCGGCGAGATGCACGGGCTAAGTTAATCAACCATCGTTCACCGCAAACAACTGATCCCTGACGCGAGTTATTCAATCATCATTTAACTACAACAACAACCATTGAAACGAATGCCTTTAAAGTCACCTACGTAAACCACCCGTTTCGCGGCGTAGCTGCCCTTCATGACGCCGTGATGACGTCAGCTTCTCGTACTGGTTGTGTCAATGCCGTTCTTGGCATAGTTATAAGTTGTCAGGTCTTCTGGGTGCGCCCAACAAAACTTACAATGCCTGTGTAGACTGACATGACCTTTGTGCATTCTATCATATCGACGGTTCTATGGTATTTACGCAATTAAAGTAATGACCATTATAATTCAGTTAATTGCCTTGTTCTGTTGTACATTTTGGCAAGAGTAGAATCGCACAAGTACACAGCCCACTGGCCACCCCGAGACAAACACGACGTCGTGACAGCCTGAGTCAGTTGGTAGCTGTGGAATATATAAACGAATATATGTGGTATATATATATATATATATATATATATATATATATAATCGGGACCATAGACTTCTTTGAGTGACACATATACCTGATCCGTCATTTTGTGGCATGACAATATCCTCTATAGTGACGACATAGCGTCAAATTAATCGTTAATTTGTGACTTAACGTGACGGCCATGAGTCATAGCGTTCTTCGTGAGAACGTCGGCGGGGTGCGACGCAAGTTGTATGAACTGGCCCGCCCGGTTGTGAAAACGTCGCCAAGGCGTAATATAACCGGTGTCGGAATTCACCTACCGTATATTCTGTGAAATCTTACCTCACTGTTGGCTCGTTTACGTAGGCATTAAACCAGTGTTACATACACGAACCTGTTCTATTATTCTACCACCTGGAAGAAGCATCACTGGCAACGTCAGAAATCCTGACAATACCGACGTTTAACATACATGTCGTGACTAAATTCTCTGCAGCGTTTTAGAAACTACATTTACACAACGAGAATAACGGTAAAATAATGCTATCTATTATAGGAATTCTGTCAAACTTCGACCGTGTGAAATACATCGCCTTGTGGTCGTCAATGCCCTCAACATTCACCACATCGTTAACGCGGCGATTGCATCTATTTTGGTGGCGGTCAGAGTGGAAAGCCGATGCAGGAAGCGGTTAACAGTTGAACAACGAGAGACACAAGGCCCCGAGGCTGTTCGATGTCGACTCAGCCGTGGACAGCCTATATCCGGTGGGTCTGATCGCTGTTGCGTCAACGTCCGGCCCCCGCTACCGTCGAGTCATCCGATTGCAACGCAGCAACTTGCTCCTCGTGGACTTCGCGTTGTTATCAGGCAATGGAACTCGTGAGGCAATCACTCTGACTAATTAGGGAATGGTTGTCATTATATATGGTATCTATTCACGGAATGCATTTCGGGTGTCTGAAAGAAATCTTCATATCAATGCCAATTGACATGTCATTCAGTATACACGTGTATGAATTATATAAAATATAGCATGTATTGGACTGAGGCCCTGATGATTCTTCTGCCAATACAGTGCATTCTACTTGGTAAATGTGGATCAAGGCATTGGTGCGTGACTGTATCGAGGGATAAGCTGTATTAGACACTCTAATGCAACGCGTGTCTTTATGGGAACGTTATAAGCTGCTGAACAAAACACTTTGTGTGTGCCCGCAGCATGCTTACAAGTGTAGACACGAATTCGTCTTACATTTGTGGATTGAATACACGTTCCCTTTCGTGTACTGACGATCCGAAAATTGTTATCCACGCGTGACAGTCTCGCAAGGCAGCTTAAGTACCAATTGGCAAAATGCTCTTTACGGACGCGTGATTTACTGAATAAAACGCTTTAAGTGGACGCCTATTAGGCTTACGTTGTGTAAATATCCGAATATTGTCTGCGTTTGAAAACACCGCGATTTGGGTTTCACAGTCCGTTCGTTGAACAGAACAACGACATGCTCCGTGATCTATTAAGAAGAAAGGTGTAGTTACGTCATAGTTGGGCAGTGGTTAACCAGTGGGTTAGTCAAGAACAGCTATGTTACAATTGAAAACAAGTTAGTATTGGAACTATTAAAATCGATGCATTCATTATTACCATTTATAAGCCTATGTGATTCTGTCTTTTCTTCATCAAAGTCAAGATATTCCGGGCTGCGCTGCGAGAATCGGTAGAACGTTCGGTCAGTCTCTTCGCTGACCGTAATATGGACACTTGAAGGTAAAAGAAAGAAAACGAGAACGGCCCATAAAACCTGAAAAAAGACTGCGGAAGAAAAACTCGGTCACTTACACCTAAACCGGGACCAGGCTGCAAAGCAGGCTGCAGACAAAAAGAGACGGAGGAACCTTGTTTCTGCCCTATACGTGCCAGTGGACAAGAAGAGGCCTAACAAAGTAGATCCATATTAGGTCCGTTGTGCATTTCCACCTGACTGCTTTGTAGTCACTAAATATGCCCCGATCACTTCTTCTGTGGATGCCTGTTACGGCAGCCCATTGATATGATCAAAGGTCAATCGCAGATTTCCACGCGTTATCACCGCAACGCAAAGAGGTTCCGGCATTGTGCAGTTTCTTGCTGGAACATCTCGCGTCTATTTCCTGCTGCAGGTGAATGCGGAGTTTAACGACAGGTGCTCGTTAACACCATGACGTAATCGGCAAAGCTCTACGACAATGGGTCTTTACGCTATCGACTCGAGCCGGGTGTTTGCCTTTTGAAGTGTCATCTCGGACCAGCATCTCTGTACGCGCCATCAGCAGGTGATTAGATGGTACATTGTGAGCCGGGCGCAACCCCCATAGGTCAGCAGTGAGGGTTGTCCAGGGGTCAGGGGGTAGCGAGCCAGAGCACGAAGAAGCAACGACAAGTCGAGACGAGCCCGACAAGGACAAAGCGCTGGACACGCTCTTCAGCGTCGGCTGTTGTTACTCGCGATTGTTGTAACGGAGCCGCCGATGGTGTTGATACTTCTGCTGCTGCAGAACCTGATGTGTTGCCGATAAGCACTTTGTCAGTGCTTGAAAGCAAAACAGTTTGCATCAATATCGCGAAGTTCGTTTAAGTTGTCGTAAACAAGACGGGCGATTGAACGGCGACAGACAGCCGGTTAACCAGGTCCTACGCCGCTGTCCGGCGGTGTTTCTCGCTCCAGTTGGCCACGGTTAATGAGTTAGCGAATGCATTTCATTCGCAGTTTTAATGGGAACTTACATATTTACAAGCACGGCGCCAACGACCGGCAATTTGCTGTGATGATACCTATACTGATGCTAATCTAGAAGCTGTAGAATATGTTACTGCGTACACACAACATTCGTTTTAGTTGTTGGTAACAATTATCTTTAAAACCCACTGGAATTGCCTATCTTTATAGTTGAACATACGAATGTACCCTTTGTCTCGATTTCCCGTGCATAACTTTCTACGGTGTATACCCTTCACAATCGTGTACGCCGAAAAGCCAATAAACTGCGGTGTGTGAACTCAGAAAATTAATATTGATTAGCCATGCGTTCAACACTCTGGGGGCCATTATATGTAAAACATGCACCGTTGAACAGAATCATGATATGTATGCCTAGACCGTGTTGTGGCAATATGCCCTTATTGGGCAAATTACCATCCCGACACACCACCGCCAGAACAATAGGAGCCAGCGTTTTATTTCGCATTTGTTTCTGCCTGGGAAAGTCGGCGTCGTGCCAACAACTTAAGAGTGGGGTGACGCCTCGCTCGCTGTAAACTTCGGCGACAACTTTCTGTTTACGGCCGTTTTATTGTTCGCCTCGTAACTGCGTCTCTATCGTAGGTAACCGCGACTTGGCTTGCTACAGCAACATGGCTGCCTTTGTTGTTCCGGTGTCAGATTGCTAATGAGCACCCACAACAGAGTTTGGACCCCCACTGTAATTGTGTACTGTGTATTATATAATGAAGTTTATACAGTGTAAATTGAACGTCATCTAATAATAATCCAGCTAGCATTACCCATAAGTACGTACATGTATGTGTTATTTTTGTGTATGTATGCTAAGCATATTAGACGATTTGCACATTTCAGGGGTTTGTGTATGCGCGTCCTCTCGGAAAAAAATTATACTTTTTATTTTTCGAAATGCCCTGTAGGTTAAGGGCTCATACCAGCTCACGGTTCGTTCTGGACGTTAGACGGACATTAATTGGTAAATCATTGCAGAATTGCGCCGAGTATTTGCTGCAATTGTTCCGAGCTACGTAAACCGTCCCCCGATCAGTTTGGAACGTTGAACGTAACTTGAAACACCCGTCGAAACACGGTCGTCCGTTCGAAAAACTGCTCAATTTTACGTGATATAACATCATGTATGTTACTTCGAGAACTGTCTTCTGCGTATGCGTTTCCTAGAAATAATAATTGAATTATTCTGTACAATTATACGTAACCGAGGTCCACTTTCCACGAGGTTCATATGACACGACACAGGCGTTTTAGGAAGGACATATTTCTGGTGCGGTCTTCCGATGCTGAATGCCCGAGCATCGGAGACAGGTGGCGCTGTACCTCCGAACATGGCTTCCGGGGCTTTTCGACCGTGTTATTTAATCCGGATTCAACCAGCGTGTTGAGCTTATAAAAACGACAGGCGAACCGTGGCAGTAGATACTGTTTAACGATTCGGCGCCCGTTACCAGCGGAATGCCTGCACCTCGTCGGCATGTAATTAAACTCGAGACCACAAATTGCTGCGTATTTTATGCCCCACATGCGGCTAAGCAGTAGCACATGCAGGCTTGCGGGTAGATGTCTATCATTTCATTACGTTTTCCCGGTCGGTGTGGATCTAATAAAGTCGTTGGTTGGTAGGTGATGTAATACTGATGATATCAAGCTTAGCGACTGGTAAATGGGTAAATACAGCACGTAATGTAGTTACAAATGTCTTATGAGAACAAAGTCCACATAACATCGTTTTAATCGTATGGTTTATTATCGAATTTTGACTGTAATATTATAGTTAAAATATAATATAATTAAAGCTGTTTTGACTAGTTTACGACGGTTTTGTATCCGTTTAAGCAAATGCATGATAAGTTACATCGCGAGATTTGAATAACATTCACATCATATTTCTTTCGTTCGACACGAAATTGCTCACAATGTTATTCTTGACGACTTCAAAAGTAATTTTGGGATATTATGCGTCAAGTAACGCGAGAACACAGCTACACCTGGAATGAGATATCCGCCAATCGAGCGAGATAACATCTAACGTTTCCTGATGCACCTTGTGTCGCTGTTTCAATCCCCTATGAATAGGCCCTACACACTAACAGAGTTAGATCCAGGGTTTCAAGAATATATTAAATTAGTTTGATATTTTGTTAAATCAAGAATTTTGGATGCCGACGATAAGATGCCGGTCTGTTACATCGCTATCGGGAGGTCACGTGACCATATTATAACCCACTTTACTGATAATTATGGTATGTTGTCCAGTTCTATACGTATATCACAAGATCTGCAATGAGTTGGTTGTATTTTAAATGCAACGGCTCGTTTTGGTTTCAAAGTAACAAAACGTGTGGCATACTGTTGGTCGTGATCGATAAATTGATTGCACTTTTTTTAGCAGGTACACATTTGCGCAACTTTAATATAATAACAGTTTATAATGCAGGTCAGTGTCACCAAATATCTCGGGTATCACCTCGGCCCGTGTCCGCGCGATACGCCAGCGTCATAACGGACCAGCAATTTGACAATCTATCGACACTGCGCGATATGCAATTACACTTTGTTTGCGCCATACGTGTTTAGCTGTGGTATAAACAAACGTCATATAAATAGGAGGTTAAGTACGGACAAGGTGGATCACTTTGATTCGCCGTTTTCGGCATTCCGATCTGTCAGCGCATTCACCGTGCGCGTGTTGGTAAGTTCGCCGTGCCTTGTCCTACCATTACATTGTCGGTATATTTTAGCCGCCTGCTGTGCATCAATCATAATTTCTCGCCACGAGACTCGTATAAATATGATCCACAAAGCGTGCTTTTTATTATACGTTGTCATCATCGCCGTGAGAGATGGCGAGAGTTTTTGTGCCGGTCGTTCGGTGCTAGTCGTCAGTTTTGGGGCCTATAATTATAAAACGGAATCACGTGCGCTACGCGTTGTGCAACTCTGTGTGCGCGTGTGTGTGTGCGCGCGCGTGAGTGAACGAGGTGCGTATATATATATATATATATATACACACACACACACACACACACTGTATATGTATATATATATGTATGTATATATATATAATTATATATATGCGGAGCCGTAACGCCTGTACAGTTACGTGTAGTCGTATAGGCCTACCTATATTTAGTGCCACTGCACGTATAATCTTATGCAGCAGTAAACAAAGTCGTGATAAAGACCTCTTGATCTGCGTTGGTCGCCAAGTCGCTCTTGCAGAGCCAATCGTGCAAACGTAAACATGCGACTTTGGCCTGCCTGGCCTGTGCACTTAGCAGATAGTTGCTACGTTTGCACGGCACTTTAATGCAGTCCTCGGGCTACTGCTGGGGAGATGGATGGAGGGGACATTCTAGAAGGCGGAGATGAGAGCAAAAGGCGGACAAAGTGCGGTTTTATTTAGTCATTAGTTTAGTCATTTATTTATTGAAATTTTGTTTATGTATGAAACTTGTATGTTTTTATTATATATACATTTGAACAATGATTTGAACTACTTGACTCATCCGATTCTTGTATTATATACAAAATCCGCGCTGTTCGCTCATGCGGAAATGACGTCCTGGAAAATACGCACAAGTATTACACCATTCGTAGGATCTGCAACTAATTTACAAAACGAAACATTTCCTCGTTGTAAGCGCAGGTTGAGGAGTTACGTCCCCGAAATAAGAACGAAATCGCGCAGTGGGTCCGCCTTTTAGGGGTCCCCGACAAGTGTTAATGAACGCAATCACATTCCGCATTATAAAACCACGGTCACAGCTGTTGCGTAATGCTTCCGTTCCACGTTCCCCGTCCCCCGTCCCTCCCTGGTAGAATACCCAGGGGGTTACGTGGCGCGTGCTCCAGTGGCACGGCGTACGTACACGATGATTGTGCGTCTGGGGCCGAGTTGATTGTCTTGAATATGGGAACATCGCTACCAAAGAGTCTTACGGTTAAACCACCGGCGTGCGTTGTATTGTCAATATAGTAGTTGTAATTAGAACGTTTTGTTTCAAACTGTGAACACTGTTTCGGGCTTGTAAACGAAATTTAGTGGGCATGTAGTGGACCTTCAACATAGTTATTCTAGTATTAAAAATACTACACAAATAGATGTTAATAAATGAGGAACGAACATTTTTCTTTTAACCGACCGAACATTAAAACTCGGCGCCATGTGGTGATTATGCGCGGTAACATGCTGAGGAAATGTTACAATTAAACGTGATGTACTACCTAATTAAGCAAATTGGGAGACTCCTGTAGAAGGGCATTCTCGCTGTATAAGCAAATCGTACATAAACAAACACGATATTGACGTACAATGTATCACGGTTGTTTAAAATTGTGTTATCGTTAGGCGATACTTGTCGTTGAGCGGGCTTTTTGCCAATGTATGAACCGGTAATATTAAAGCGGGATATCGTATCAAGGATACCAAAACAATTACGGAATAGTTTCACGTGTCTGGTCTACAGAGCTACCAGTGGAACTATGACTGAGGCAACTTGCCGTGACGCATGCAATACTGAACACACAAAGACGCATGTGGGATTGTGGAGAATTGAGTTCAATACCTGTAAGCCACTCACGGCCATGTCTTTGTATAGACACGATTGAGCGAACGTCATTATATATAGCGATATAGTTGAGTGTATGTTGACGTTCTGCTCTTAGTTGCATGTTCAACCTTTGCTTCGCGAATGTATTAAACAAGCACATTATGTTCATAAAGAAGGCGAATACGGATTGAAGCAGCAAGCCATTCGGCTGAACACAAAGTCGTGTACCGTTTCACGATCGTCTTTATAAAATACAAGCCACTTGATATGAATATTGTAGTAAGTTTCTACGAGGGTTCGTTTAGCCACATCCGACCCGTAATATCATATTCATAGTATCGACATTTGTAAATATACATAAAGTATGTACATGGTAATTGGGTAATCATAATGTAATTTGGCGTGCAAGCGGCATGTTTGAAGTCATACATGGCATTTTAATGGGGTATATTTTTACGGTAATCGGTGAAGGTGCTTCGTGATGGGTAAAGCTATCCAACTAGAGAAGAGACGGTCGAAAGAAGTTTCAAGGTTGTAAGAATAACGAGTTATTGGTGGATGGAGACGAAACCTCATAGTCCAGCCTACTACATTCAGCATCACACACAAGCAGCACGGGAATGATAAAATGATAAACGTATTACCTCTGGCCGCCAAAGGCATGGCGTTGACTTCCCCGATTTGTTCGACGACGACTTTCGCCACTTCTTCGGTAGAATCTTCTGTGCGGCAGTCGACGACGACGACGCCTTGGCCTTTTGCATAGCTGGAGACAGAGAAGAAGCGGGCAACGAGGTGTATAAAGCGCTACGGAAGCCGTAGTCGTCATCGTCGCTGTCAGAGTTGTCAAGCTCGTTAAGGTGGTTCGGTATGGAGCTACTCCGTCCTGTAAGGATCCCGTCCTCAGACTTTGTCTTCCGCCGCTTCAGCGGCTTGAATATCAGACCTAGGTTCTCCGAGATCGTGTGTAAGCGAGTCGGGCTCGTCACTGAGGGTTTACTATGGTGTTTCCGGTGCGGGGTGGACGGGAGGTCGAGTGTCGTTGGGACGGGGGGTGATGATGAGGTCGGGACGTGACCATTGCACTGGGCCGGGGAGGAGCCGTTCTGCGAGGGGTACAGACGCCGGGCGCAGGCCAGACGGGGTTCCGAATGCGACTGGTGCAAGATAACACGTCGCGCGTGGAACACCTGGTCGCTACGTGACCCGTCGTGGAGAAGTTTACGGGCGCAATCCCCGAACCCGTTCGTGACGGGCGACGCCGGGTGCGTCTGTGGCGGCTGTTGCCACGAGCCTGACGGGGTGCCGTGACCGGCGCCGGCACCGCAGTAACTCCGGCAGTCGTTGAGCCGGCGACACCGGGCCGTGGCTACGCCGTCGACCGGGCAACCCCTGTGGACGTTGTTGTTGTACTTATCTAGCGAGTGCGACGGCTTGAGCGTGTTGAACGTCTCGTCGCTCCAGATGACGTCGCGTCGCCCGGCGTCGGACAGGAACGACATGCTACCGAGGTGGACAGCACACGTAGGCGCGGAGTCGGGTCCGCCGCGGGTCACTATCTTCATGTTACAATCCGACCCAAACGACGGGGCGCTACAGACGACGGCGCGGCGACAACGGCATCCAAGTCGTACGCACGCAAACTACTCCTATAATACACACTTTCAACAATCGCTAAACACGGCCGAGACGGATGTCAACAACGCGGATATCCATATTTCGCGGACCCACTCGAGAAGTGCGCGCTCACTCAGCGGGCACACAAACACACACTGACCCAGAGAGTCGTCGTACGCCCGTACCGCCCGCAAGCGGCCGACCTGCATTGATTCACAAACACTCGCCCCAAGCCGTGGTTACTGGTGCGTGGCGAGGCGTGACGGAGAACCTAGTCGGAGGTGGGCTGCTCGGCCGTTAGTGCGCCTCGCAGCTACTCTGTGAAACAATCGCCGGCTTTGTCCGTGCGTTCTACCATTACTATGCTTCGCAATGCCTCTTTGCCGGGGGGCGTGGCCCGGCAGCCATGGGGGCGGGCCCTGCAACGGCTGGAACGCATCCGATTGAGCGAGTAGGTCGATGACGTCACTCCGCAGAGTTGCGACGCTCGTTGACGCTGCGCTTGTGTGAGAGTGTGTAGGATGGAGAGTTTTGTGAGAGTGTGTAGGATAGAGAGTTTTCGCCAGTCTTGTATTGGAACTAAGTTCGCACCGTTCATGTCACATTGACTGCAATGGTCCTGAACGCGAACACGGATAGAAAGGACGACCGCTAGGCCATTAGTAAAAGGGCACGTTTATCAACGTTGCTTAACGCAGATCACACCAATATCTAAACTAGAATCTAATGTGGTCGAGTCAAGACGTTATCAGCACGTCGGCCCACAAATGCCGGTGTTTCTTATCGTTCCGGAACCCACAGTTCGTATTAACGGTAACGAATCGTAGCGACGCCACTGACCCCGACTAAATAACGAGGCATTTTGTGAAACGTACAATCGCCGATCATACGGCAATAATAGAACATGAAAAGAAACCATATCGCACGCTATCAGTATAATTATGATACGTATATTGACTGTATCATTCCCCTCGGGCAATAGACCACCGGATCAAGTGTTGCATCTCGTTATCACTTTTTATTAACAACCAAATTTGTTTGCAAGTAAATTGCCTGCGTCTGCCTGAGACCTGGTATCACTGCTGTATAGAGCAATCATCTAGTCATGCGTTTCTTTTTATAACCAGCCTCCTAGGGGAGGCTCATTGAAACGCCACCATGTCAGTTAAATAATTACATAATCATTCTCCGCTTACGATGATACGCCCCGTGATATGGTGAGCACACAAAACGGAATGCCTATAAAGGTAATTATCTAGTCCGCGGTTCTTTTTACGGCGCTGCGCGCGGTGTGATACACTCACGGCGGAGAGGCTTAACGCGAAGCGCTTGTTTACTTAACAGTGCTTTCAGCATGAATCAACACAATTACGCAAACGACTACGCGAGCGTGCGAAAACACGCAAGGACGTCCGCCGGAACAAGTAAACGCAAACATTTTCCCAGCCGCCTGAACTAGTCTATGCTGTCGGAAGATGCGGCAACGAGCGCGCTAGGAACGAACTACAAGATACCTGGTGGCAGCGACACACAAGTGGACATTATTGTAAAACGCACTCGCACACACGCACCCACCCACACACACGCACACACGCACGCGCGCGCACACACACACACACACACATTCGGTTCCTCTAGTCGGCCTGACAATATCCACTGTGCTGACGGTTCCCGACATCTCTAGAGTTCCAAGGGTACTTGGCAAACCTGCGCAGTTAATCAGAAATGACGCCCCAGGCTAGCTCAATGTCTACAGCAATGTGAGTTCATTATGCAAACGTATTGCTTTACGGTCGCCGCAACATGCCCCTATTACTCAGAGAATGCAGCTGCCTGTTACGGCAACCGTCCAACAAGTCTGTGACCTTGGTTTTCTGTCGTGCGATTGCAGAATGTAGATTCGGTTTACATAGTGTTTGTCCGGGCACACTCCAAGGTGCCCTGGTTACCCCGTCTAGCCCACATAAAAACGACCCGTCTGCTGTATGGCATACCTGAGAACAATATATGGACTGTTTGTTTACGAACCACTGAACCACCCTGCGAGTTTCTGTCAAACTTTTGATGTACATTGTTTTTGAGTTGTTGCATCTGCTGCGCGTATTTTCAACCATTTAATAGAAACCCGACACGTTTTTGATGTGGACCGTTCTGTATTCTTGCATACCTCGAAGAATGGTACAGACTGTCGCCTCTGATTCAGAGACTGGCATAAGAGTTACAGCCGTTTGTTTGACATGCAAACAAGCGAGGTGTGTGTATTTAGACGAGTTGACACAGAACGAATTACAGCCCCATGATTTGTCTACTGACACCTACTAACGGAGGTTGATATGGTTCCAGATCGTGAGAACTTGTTGTGTGACCCCAACTTACCCACTGATCTGTATTATCTCATATAGATATCATCCCAAGTACTCACTATCACGTGTCGATAGCATACACTAGGCGACACTGCTACCTGTAATTAAAGATGCAGATGACCAAAATAATAATCCAGTCACCACAATGCTCGATCTTCGCAATGCTACGACTTGGTCGCCAAGTTGGACTCCGCCTCTACACCAAATGGTTAGACAGGTATGGAAATATGTAGACGGCATTTATGAAAACATTCGCGAGGTGCAGAGTCGTTGTCCGGGAGGGGAGTGCTGTTGAATATTGTTCGCGATGATGTTTATTTGTTGCGACAAAACAGAGGAGTGGATGGGTGTTGTTGAAGATTTTCACGGAACATTTACGAAATGTTATTACGCACTTATGCAAAGTCAACTCGATATTCAGGCTCGCCCAAAAATCTTCAATACCCACAAACCCCCCCCCCCCACTCTCAACATTGCTCTCAGCCCCCAAGTCCCCTTCCCCGGTTCCGACGCCTATGCGTATGGACATGGCAATTGAAAGAAACACACAAGGCAGATAATAGAGAGTAAGACTGTTGTTATTTACCAGAAACTTAAGTTGCCTAAAGTAATCTGATAAGTCGGGAAATTGGCGCCGACAACTCGTGTTGTAATCATGAAAAAAAATAGCGCATTGGTTAACGTGTATGAGCAAAACCGCGGATTATATCCCTACAGCTGCGTTTTTTTGAGACTTGTTTTTCCGCCGCGCGAGATGAGGTCTTCACCAGCAGTTTACACAACGGGTGAGACCAGGCCAGCAGTCCCGCCACTGATGCAACACAAATACGACATCCAGGGGTAGAACGTTATTTCGCTTCATTCGCCAGATGGCAGCACAGGACGAAACATTCCCCAAAACCAGAACTTCGCTTGATGCCTTTGTAGCGAAAAATCCTGCCGCTGAAAAATACTTCCGCACCGTATGCATTACATATACATTAATTAATGCAATGTATGTCGATTGCATACTTGGGTAGTGTATAAGTAACTATGCCTACAGTATCTTTGTTTTATTACTAGCATGAAACCATCTATGTAAAGAACTATACACATTTCAGTTACTGTGCATAGTGTACGTTATATCTTGTGTGACTGTCACACGGATAACATAATTTTACTCTTATTGTCATGGGAATGTGCAAAATATGACGACATAATTATATATATATATATACACACACAATTTTGTGGTGCACAATGCACATGCAACATTTATCACTGTATGCACAAACATAGTAACTTCAGCTTACTGTAACCTGAATGTGGGCATTTCGAACGGACTAAGGGGGCCACGATCAAGTGCACCCATTCAAAAACGTCTGCGGCCACGCAAAATTCCAAAAGGCTGGGGGCATGTGCCTCCCAGCCCCCTGGATCCGCCTATGCTTTGTATATCCGTGTTACAGATTCTCTTGCATAGGCGTCGGAACCGGGGGTCTTGGCCACCCAAATCGAGGTTCCTGGAGAGCCTCAAAATGGTTTTGGCAATCCCCAAGACGGGTGCCAATTGAGGTTTTTTGAGAGCCTGAATTAAGGTTGGTGTTTGGCAAGCCTCGGGGGGGGGGGTGCAAATGGAGATTTTTTGGAGAACCTTAGGTTGGTGTTTGGTGAATCTCAGGGGGTGGTGCAAATCGAGGTTTCCGAAGAGCGGGAAGGTTTTTTAGCGATTCGCATTAACCTCGGAATTACGCAGGGCTAGCAATTATTAGCAGGAAGTTCGCTGAATCAGTTGCACTTCGCACGACGCAGGGTTTAGTGTGTAAGGACCAGTAATTAACTTCAAGGGTATATGCGGGTATGGACGGGTGTCTCTACAGTCAGCGCCAATTAAAGACAGTCGTGTCTGTATAATATTTGAAAGTTGCCTTTACAATTTGAACATTTTGAACGATGGATATAGAATTTGAAAAATAGACATAACTTTTTGAAATTTGAAAAAAAATGGACAAATCATTTGAAAAATGGATATAACATTTGAAATTTGACAAATGGATATAGCATTTGAAATTTGAAAAATGGACATAGCAGGCCTACTTTCAATGAGTGTCGGTGGTCGAAAAGAAGGACGGGAAAGAAAAGGAAACACCAACGTAACTATTTGCGAAACAGAGCAGTGACCTGTTCCCGATTAGCGCAGTCCTCCCCCGAAAGCGCACGCAAGGAGTGTGCGAACTCTCGCCAGCGTAGATAAAAGCACGTCAGATTTTAACATGGCGCCCTAACAGCAGACGGCGATTAATCACCGGGTTTTGGTCAAATGACACGATCTTGTTAACGGCTCTTTGAGCTGCAATTTTCCGGCAGCCGGTTGCTGACCAAGCGTAGCGGCACACTAACGGTGGTATCCGTACAAATCTGCGTAGGTACGTAACACGTTTGTGAAGGTGTCAACTCAAGGTTCAACGCAGTACTGAATGGTAAGTTGTTATGTAGCGTGGTATCCAGTCCTTGGGTTGTTCAAAACGATTTACACTTCATCCCCTGACAGACCGGTTTATTCATACTCCTCTCTGGAAGCATTCAACAAAATAACTATTGCGCGAAAGCTATTCGTTCACAAATATCACCAATGTCTGTAGCCAGGTATTCGTTTATACAGCTGAGTGAACTGAATCAACGTGGAGTGAACGAAATTGATTGTCCAAGGTTAAAAATGAGAGCGAGAAGATTCGAACCATGATTCTCTCGATTGTGAATTCGGTGTTGAAAACCGTGCGTTATACCGCTCCCAATATATGCATTTGTTTATCGACAACGCCGAGTCGTATAAAAAGGAAATAACGTCGCTTTCTTAATATAGTACTTTTCTGAGACGATCGTGCACAAAGCGCTGCGGAAAATAGCTAGTGGTCGAACGAAGTAACCTTTGAGTAAAACTGTCTTGATGGGAACAGCCCCAGAAGGGTGCATGGTTGTATGCGTCTGTGCACGCGTGCATGTGCCGTGAAAGCGTACGTGCAAATATACATATGATCGTCGTGCGCTTTACTGTTCCTGTTTGATCACAACTGAGTATATTTTCTTCCTTTGTGGTTTCTCCATATTAAACAACAGTTTAACTGACTCGACACGTCCTCCGGGTGCTGTAAAAGATACTCGTGTTAAGGTCGTACAGAAGGAACTGTCCAGTATAAACGATTTTCACAGTTCAAAATAAATAAATAACTTCGAAGTTGCAGACAGTTTAAAAGTTGCCTTATCAATTAAATTTGATAGCACATGATTGGCCCATGAATCTGACCCATTCATGACGTGCAGACGACAGAAGCCCCACGACTTTCACCCAGACATGACGTGTCTACGGTACAGGATATATGACCCTCATCCAGACATAACGTGTATACGGTACAGGACACACGACTGTCATCCATACATGACACAAATAGTTTATAGGGAGGTCCACAAAACGTGTATTGGACCATGGCCTCATTGTGTTTGGGACGGATAGATGCATGTGATGAAACGCCTGTTGTCCCTCTAAGTGGTGGCCTGACAACTGGCACACTTCTATGAGTGACTAAGCTATGTGATGGACATACCCGAAGGTAACCAACTTTTTACACATTTCTAGCACTAATTCACTTGCCCAAAAGACGACCAGGATTAGTGATTTGGTACTGAGTTGAATTATCAAAGATGCTAACGATGAGGAATGTGATGGCATATCTAGGCAGAGAACATTTCCTCATAAGTTGATGGTGCATTTTCTATAATGTCGAAATAGCACTTCGTATGAATCTAGTGTTGATGCGTGCGTGCGTATATGTGTGTGTGTGCTTACGTGTAAAAGTTTGCACGTTAGTGCCGTGATATAGACATACAGGTAATTTGCCTTTGTTAATACTACCAAAGTGTATAAACAAAGTCACCTACTTTGGGTACGGGTGACGTTATAGGCACTGCTCCGTGTGTAGCATTAAAACAAACGTAGGGTCTACTTTAGCGCATATGCCCGATGCGCTCCCACGGATAACACTTTTTATTAGTTTCTGTGCGTATATCACATGCTAATTTACGTATAAACAACATTTGCTATGTACATGCAGTAAAACAAATTCCAGAATCGTTATGCAAATTCATACAGCAAACAACGATAACCCAAACGAGTTGACAATAGAGTTGCTGGTTGCACAGATGTTCTGTCTTGCTGACATTTTCCTCGATGGTAGACCCTATAGGATTATTTATTGTTGAACGTTGGTGTTTCGCATCTCGCACATCTAGTATTTGCACATACTGATTTATGGCGTAATTATGCACCATTGGCTTAGGATGACGCAATGTTGAACCATCCAGCTACAGCAGCCAGCTCTCGATTCACCGTGTATACAGAAGCCTACAAACATGGCACCTTTTTATGTGTTGTCTCTTTCCACCTCCTGCATTAGGCAGACCTTTACCTCAATATGCAATGACTGTTGAGAGCGTTATCGCTACAGATGGTCCAGATATTTAGGCAAAGTATACAACGGAACCTCAAAGTTCAATACAAAACGCTGATGTCTGCATCACAGGTCCGTACTAGGGTTTACAGTAACATCCAACAATCCTCAGGAATCCAACTTGAGCAAACCGCAGAATTAAAGATGGCGGCAATTTTAACCCGTGGATAATTAGCCGTAACGTCTTAAGCACCAGGGGCCGGTTTCATGAAGCGTACGTGTTTGCGTAAACTCCTACGTTCGCATATATAAAAAAATCACGTAATTTACTAACACAACCATCTTAGCGTTAATAATGTTCTTAGCCGCTTCATTAAACCGGCCCCAGGGCTAGAGATAAAATATTTTGTCCAAGGACCGCCGATCAGTTGGGAACGTTTTACGTAGCTTGCGTTAACGTAAAAAACAACGTATCAAATTTACGCCATAAACGTCATTTGCGAATACTCCGGGAAACGATCTTCTGTGTCGCTGTGTATGTAACGTCTTTCGGAGGATGGACATTTTCACGAGTACATTTAACTATAATCGAGCCAGAGTATGTACGCGTGTGCGTGTGCGCGTGCGCGTGCGTGTATAGTACATATAAGATATGTGTGTGTGTGTGTATGTATGTGTGTGTGTGTGTGTGCGTGTGTGTGGGGGGACCATGTTAACGTTTTCATAATAGACCGTTTGCACCGGACGCCAAACATTCAGATAATAATCTTCGACCCTTTGGAAGAAACAACGCTTTTTTCAAAATATGTCGTTGGTTCAGGGTTCTTACCAATTTTATGTATGACGGAAGTAAATTGATTGTTAATAACGTATACGTGTATATCCTGCGAATGTCCCAAGACCGTATGTCAGTTGTGGAAGTTTGATGTAACTGTATTGAACAACTGTTTCAAATTTACGCCATAACAAATGTAATTTTGGAATACTCCGGGAAACTGCCTTCTGTGTCTGTGGATATGTAGGGGCACTTAGAAGATGGGCACTTTTGCAAGTTATAGCAAACTACGACCTTTTAAGAGATACTGTGCAACCTAACATTCAATATACAATGACATTTCGGCAATCATTCCGTTGCTATCTACAAGTTGTACACCAGTTGTCTTGTCGAGTTGTTGGTCCTCTGTTTCGTATCCCGGAATCGTCATCTCAAGCCAGGGGTGGCTATTATTAGCAGGAAGTTCGCTGAATAAGTTGTTTTCTTCGGCTCATTTCTGGTATTGATGCTGTCACGCCCAAATTCCAAGAACTTGCGGTTATATTACCACCTATCTTCGTAACAGCTGTGTTTCCTTTTATAAATTTTTCTGTTTATTTCTAGGTGGCTACATTCAAATTTCGAACAGTGTTTCGGGTATATTAAATGTAATTTGACGGGCAGTATATCTTCGACATAACATATTATGTATTCTGGTATAACGAACGTGATAAACAAACAAGGTCGGTTTAATTTGCTACATTTTGGACGTGGATGTGTAGGTATATATATATATATCCTACCCGTTTTACAAGACAAACCTCTCATTTAGTGTTTTTTTCATTTTGGCCGAACAACTCCCCAATAATGAGATTGATTAGACATTTTTATCGGTTTAACTGACCTATCAATCACGTGATCTGTTGCCTAGCAAAACCACCGTCAAGCTATCAAAATTGGATGCTGAACACGTGGTGCATTTGTGCATTCCGCCGTATATTTTGTTTTTAAGGTGACAATTGTGTGTGGTTATGTTTGATCTATGAGGTATCATGCCGCAATAGCAATGTAATTCACATATATAACCGTTATCAACATTGTTGGCAAAGGCAAAGCTTGGCGGAGGTCACGCGCATTTTTTTATTGTGACGTAGGCAAACTGCGACGTACTGGATATATCAATTGATCAAAGATTTGCGTTTGGCCTCCGTCAAGCTTTGCCTTTGCCACCAATATTAATAACGGTTATGTACGTGAAATACATTACAACTGCTTCATGACATCTTATAAATCAAACATTCTCGCACACCGTTGTCACTTTAAAAACTTTGCCTGATGTTTTTGTCATAAAGAAACACTTTTGGGACCAGAATTTCAACCAAATATACGAAGGAATGTCCGAACCGACCACTGAGGTTTTGCTAGGCAACCGGTCACGTGATGGATAGGTCAGTTGATTGACCCGTCGCTTTCTGCCTACGTCACAATCAACATTGTGCACGTGTCCTCCGTCAAGCTTTGCCAACAATGTTGGAGATGGTAATATACACTGTATGTGCTTTACATTACTAGGACGGGATAACATCTGCTAGGTCAAGCACTCCTACATACAGTTTATTGTACAGTCTTTAAAAAACGTTTGGGGCCAACAGAAGATAAGACGGAATGTTCGTATATGCTCCACATACTTTTTTGATGGTTTGACGGACATACAGCTCGTGCTAGACAACACGTCACGTGATGGATACGTCAATTACGATGTAGATGTTCAATGCTTGGCATTTCCCCGATTGTTTCGTGATATCAGCAGTGTGAACGCACGTGATATCTTAATGTTACCAAATTATGACCTGCTATACAGCAATGTGGTATCAGCCACACGTTTCCTTATGTAAACATCTATATGTAAACAACACATATATGTGTCCAATCCACGTGTAAACAGCTTATGAATATGTAAACAAGTCATATTTAGTTACTATATTAATATTATTAATATTCATTGTTGTTTTGAGATTATTAGTATGGTACGATCTTGTTTTGTAAATTATTAGAACACTACCAAACAACTGCTTAGGGCGGAAATAAACAGACCGTACAATTTTAAGAAACCATTTCAAAAACGTTCACACCTAATTATCCCAATTTCCGGAAAAAAATTATTAAGTAAGGTAACTAAGTAAGGTTGGATGAAATGGCACGCGAGTTTATACAGAACGTCCCCATGCATATTAAAATCATTCCAACATACATGCATGTGTTCGCTGAAAGAGCACAATAAAGTGGCAACAACACCAAAAAACAAACCGATCAATTAGGACGAGAAGCATTACTTGTAAGGATGATATCGCTTGAAGATTAACGCCGGAATGCAACGGTTTTTCGACGAAAACCGGATCCACCCGTTCGCGGTGACGTCTGGAATGCAGGGATTACTCGTCCGCAAAGACCAAGCTTCGCGAAAGAGCCTCTCCCATCCGATAACCTTACTCGAAATGCCACGTACTGATCTAAGACCAAAAGCCGTCAGTTGTATTCGTAACGATGTGCAGAATGTGGGGCATAATAATTATAGTGGAGGTTGGTGTAGCCGAAGTTACCACATGCTCATCGGTAGATGATAAACTAAATCCAGGTACGCATGCTGGGATGCGAAAGGTACTGAGGTAAATGTGTTCCCTTGAGGAAAAATAATTCTGCTGCACAAGACGATGGTGAATGAGCTCGTTCCGTGCAACCCCATCCACGTATAAATGCATGCAAAGATATGATATAAATCTTGTTCAAAGTACCTACCCATAGACGTTACCCTGTTGCACATAAAACCAACCATTTTGTACGTGAAAGGGTTGCAGGAAGCTCTCTTCTTTCAAAACGGGGTGCTGTTTTGGGTGTTTGGTGAGTGTCAAAGGAGTGTAGGTGGAGGTATGAAAGGGTGCAGCTGGGCGTATAAAGGGGTGCATTTAAAGGGCTTTGGTGAGCCTCAGGGATTAGTCTTTGATGTCCCAAAGAAGGTATAGTAGTACGTGTAAAACGCATATCACAACAGTGAACAACGCAACGATCCTGGTATCCTATATATACTACGTTGGACACGAGTTCACGTGATCAAACTTGCATTCTTGTCTGGATTAACCGACCATCACATCACTAAAACGAGGCACACATTGTCATGCGTTCGGTTTTATATCGCATTCGTCTGACAGTAGTTTCTGTATATCATTATACAAAGACTGTTTCAGCACACTGACCGACTAGTCATTACGTACTACAGCATTGTTGAATGAACGCACGACTGTACATACCATCGCAAATCTAGCATTTTAATCACATTTTTATGAAACGCTGCGTACCGATTGACACTAACGTAGCCATGTGTAGCATTTCTGCTATTTCTGGATATTAAAATCTACTTTCCTGAGGTTTAATTTTATAAATGAGGAAGGTCAAGCCAGTAGATAGACATATTGTTAACCAACCGCCTTAGTTACGTAATTACAGCAACTCGGTTGCAGATGCGCTCAGTGAAGCGTGGTATTCTGTTGCTAGTGTTTCCAGGCAAGCAGGTGGTTTCACTGTAATCTTAGAGAGGGTGTTCCACAATGCCTTGTTTGAATTGTATATTGCATTAGCCAATAGAAATGATGGAAACCTGTCATATGATGTGTAATCAGGTCTGCTTATATAAACGTTTGGTGTACGCATTTCGCCATCTGGGCGCTGGCGAAGGACTGGGACAGATCCAGGGTTGAACTAGACAGGTTGCCCTGCTGCCAAGAGTATGGCAAGGAAAGTCGTAAAGCGTGGTGGGAATCGTTAACGTGGGTTACGTTCCCAAGCTTTTGTATGTGTGTAATATTCAGTGTCCAGAGTGACTATTCGATCGAACTTCGAAGAAACCATGCCGCCACGTCAGCAGTACTTTGAGATAACGTTCCGGTCGGCCCCAACGTATTTGCGTCGATGAGCGATAATCGCGACGCGCTCACCCAGCACGGGCCATCCTCGAACAGCGGTCTCACAGCGACAACGTCAGAAAGCTTGACCGAATGCGACTCGTAGCGGCCGGCGGTAAACGTATACTGCCAGGCGTCGTCAATTGCGCGAACCCGTTCATCCTACTTCTCGATCGTTTGAGACAGGACAAGACTTCTCGATCGAATTCGTAGCGGCCGGCGGTAAGCGTCTACTGCCCGGTTTCGTCTTTCAGTTGAACGTATTCAACTGACTTCGCAATCGTTGCGATCGTGCGATCATTGAACGGCCGCGACTCGAGAATTCGCGGCGTACGATGGCAATCGTCAAGTGCCCGGCATCATCACTCGTGCGCCCGAGATACACCATTCTTTTGTTGTTCTGAGATCGGCGTGTTGACTTCAACAAACGTTCGTATATATTAGAGAAGGGACTAGCCCAGTATAAATGTATATTTTCTAACTATTATTTACTGTATTATGATTAGTAGTTATCTGTGGGTTTTGAAGTGAGGTATTATTACCCATGAAGTATTCACATATATATAAATATATGTGTGTGTTGTAACATATTACTGTAATGAGAGTCCGCGAGGACTAGCTTATACTGTGTATTTATATTATGGGAGTTATTCTTAGATAACACTTGGCGCCTAGTGTATGGTCGTATAGCGGTATAATCCACCTTAGAAAGGAAGTGGAATTTAATAATCGAAAGATTCAGTGTTATTGTTTATTATGTTCTAATAATATTTGGTTACGGGATTTCTTTATTTTGTTTATTTTGTTAATCGAGATATTTACCAAAAGGTAGATATCTTGTAATAAAGTTTATAAAATTTTCCTCGTTCTTTGTTGCTTGTTCACGATAACCGTTCTTTCTCATATGCGTTGACCTTGATATATAAGAACCCTACTAGACTGAGCCATCTAGTGTACGGAGACCTCGCTAATCCGTGACACCATGATATCAATAACTTTCAGCTGTCTTGGATAGGCACGCACTGATCAAGGCAGCTCGACAGGGCACAACAACGACACGGGCAACAAACCCATGGCAGCAGTGTCAGATTGCGGGCAGGACAGATGGCGTATAGTAGCCCAGGGGCCCCAACAATATAATAATTTTATGGGGGCCTCCACAGAACGCTTTCTGTGTAATTTCTTTTGAGTTGAAACGTTCTTAAACGTAGCCCGAGTGCTTTAGTAAGATTCAAATTGGTTTCAAAACATAAAGTAGCAAGGAATGAGAACTAATTTGATACGATCACCGGCAAGTCACGGCCCAGGGGCCCCCAATGTCCTAAATCCAGCGCTGTAGTGCAGTGCGCCCCGTTAATAGCATCCTTCATCCACCTGTCCGGCCGTCCGTCCGTCCGCCCATCCACCCATATATTCATCTTGTCATCTCTTCCATCTAACCATCCGTCCATCCATTCGTACTTCCATCCATCCAGCCATCTACCCAGCCATCCTGCCACCTAACCAACCAACCAATCATCCATCCAACAAACCTTCCATCCAACCATCCATCCTACCAATATAGGCTGCTCTTTCCCTTTCTCTTTAAAGGGACGTTGTCTGTTCCCAGTTTTCTTATGCAAATTAATGTAATGTTATCCAGAGTATAGGAAATATGACTAACATATACTGCCCGCAGAACTGCGCTTAATAAGCCCGAAAGAGTGTTCGCAGTTTTAGTTTTTTCTTCCACAAAATGTAAACAAAACGTTCAGTTAATAAACAACACCATTGGCGATATACCGGACGCCAGTTGGTTTAACCGAACATTTTTATATTCCACGAGGCCGTGATGTTCCTATATTTAAGACAACCAATTCAGCGAGGCCGCGATGTTCCTACATTTAAGACAATCCAATCAGCGAGGCCGCGATGTTCCTACATTTAAGACAACCAATTCAGCGAGGCCGCGATGTTCTTACATTTAAGACAATCAATTCAGCGAGGCCGCGATGTTCACACATTTAAGACAACCAATTCAGCGAGACCGCGATGTTCCCACATTTAAGACAACCAATTCAGCGAGGCCGCGATGTTCCTACATTTAAGACAACCAATTCAGCGAGGCCGCGATATTCCCACAATTAAGACAATCAATTCAGCGAGGCCGCGATGTTCCCACATTTAAGACAATCAATTCAGTGAGGCCGCGATGTTCCTACATTTACGACAACCAATTCAGCGAGACCGCGATGTTCCCACATTTAAGACAACCAATTCAGCGAGGCCGCGATGTTCCCATATTTATGACAACCAATTCAGCGAGGCCGCGATGTTCCTACATTTAAGACAACCAATTAAGCGATACCGCGATATTCCCACATTTAAGACAACCAATTCAGCGAGGCCGTGATGTTCCCACATTTAAGACAACCAATTCAGCGAGGCCGCGATGTTCCCACTTTTAAGACAACCAATTCAGCAATCTGCTTGTTGACAATTAATAGTTTCGTGTAACGGAACAACTTTAACGGAGCGTATAATCACATCTGTCCCGTTCCATCTGTGTGCGACAGAGGGCAGCACTTTACGGGAAAGCCTCGAGTATCTAGTTATCGCTTGTGATGCGGCGAACTATCGACAAACTTGTACACACTGCGAATCAGTGCCGGATTTAGGGCAGTGCAGACGGGGCAGTTGCCCAAGGGCCCCCACAATATAATTTTATGGGGACTCCACAAACAGCTTTTTGTGTCATTTCTTTGGGGTCGAAACGTTTTTAGACGTGAATTGAGTGCTTCAATAAAATGATGCTCATTTGTGTTTCATGTGGACAAAAGTCGTATTTTGCTGTGAAGTCTCTATCACAAAAGGTAGGAAGGAGTAAAAACTACTATAACGCGATACCAGGCTAAACACTGCCCAGTGGCCCACACAGTCATTAATCCTACCGCAGATGACAACATTCCAATCCAACATTAGGAGTTTGCACGGTATTAATAAATATACTATACCATGCTTCGACAGCGTCTGTAGTTTTCACGCGCGCACACACACCCACACATTTCATGAGCCACTTTGCTGTCATAGAATATAATGCACAATGTATATTGCATATGTATGAATGTCAATGCGCACACGATTGCTTATACATGTAAATATATGTTCTTCATATATACACGTCTAGTAGGCCTATACACATATCTATACATAAACAGTTACGATATTAGAACTATAATTAGACCCATTTTCCTTTTATCGTTCCTGTATAACATAGTGCGTCTCTATATTTAACATGGACAACAAATGGGTTGTTACCCTTGGCCTCCAAGCGCAGGATTTAGGACTGTAGAGTGATTGACCGGGTGTCGTATCACGATAGTTCTAACTTCTCCGTACCTTCTACAATATGGACTTCACTACAAAATACGACCTTTGCCCATTTTTAACATAAATTTGCATCATTCGATCCAATAGAAAATACCCACGAAACGTTTTGTGGAGGCCCCCATAAAATTATATTGTGGGGATCCCTGGCCCGTCTGCCCTACCCCAAACACGTCTCTGTTGCCCTCCCTTCTTTACCCTCTTCCGACATCCTATGTACGCCACTGCGCATATAGCTGGTGGTGCCGGTTGGACAGCCACTCCTTTCTACCGGCAGCGTGTTCACCGTGTTGCCGTCTGGTTCCCATTCTTTCCTTCCCTCCCGCCGGCGAGCCGCCAGAAAGCACCGCGTACGTCTCGTTACCTCCGTTCCCACTCGACTCCTGTGCACTCGAATGTCGGCAATTTTTCCCGCAGCGCGCACAGATAGCGGTAGCTGATCTATAGGTCCGCGTTGACTTCCGACATTTCGCTCCTGGTCTCTGAGGGACCGGTGCAGTTCTCCGAAAGTTACGGACATAACAGTTCTCCTATTACATAATAGGAGTCAACACAGATGTTAACTTACCTCACGAGCAGAATATGTTTTTCGAGAATGCCGAGAAATTTCGACCTATAAGCCACGTCACTAATGTCAGGAGGACTATAAGATTTGTTCTATGCAGTTAAAAGGACTCCTCATTAAACAGGCAATAATTACACTGTCCTAGTTCGTACATTTTCTTTTGATAGCATTTTTTTGGATATGTACTACATTTTGCACGCCTGAAATATGTCTTGTTGGATATCAAATTAGTCGGAGAGAGTGGAATTGTTTATACAAGGGTGTAAATCGACGTCTAATGTCCGATATATATTATATGTGTGTGTGTGTGTGTGTGCGTGCGTGCGTGTGTAAAGTTGGAAACAAGAACACTATACATACACTAAATAATTTGCCATCTATGACGCGCGCTTTGTTTGACAATTATATAATTTGGTGGTAATGGTAAACCCAAAGCTGTGACAGAACCATGCACAGTTTAAGACCCACTAGCAAAATGCTATTTTTAATGTGCAATATTCCATACGTTGCCGTAACAGGTGTACGTTACATTTGAATGGTACATCGTTTTCTCTGGGCTGTCGAAGAAAGACAAATAGCCCCGGAATATTACTGTTATGGTGAAACAACTTTATAGTGCTTGCAAATCGAATTAAACGTCTCGACAAGAATGGCACTAAAACAAGATGAACTCGTAACAGTGTACAGATATTGCACTCCATATAGACATTCCACCAAATCCTGCAGCACTAGCGAATGCACAGATGTTCCTGCTGCGACCAGTACTCGCATAAATGTACGTGAATGCCTGTACGTGCGCCCATGTTTGTGTGCGCGTGTCCGCACTTCAGCGTGCGCGCGTGTGCCGCAACGCGTCGACATAAAATGAGATTACCGAACCAGTAGCCCACTGATAGGGTAAAGTTTCATGAGATTGTTCGAGCGACGTCGGTGCAAGTAACATCGATACGAATCCGTTTACCATACAAAGCCTCGCAGTGCAGACGCAAATAGGGACTCAAATCGGATTGCAAGTCCAATTCGGCCCGACCTTCTAGACGCCACCGCGACGCCGGGGGCAAGGCAGGTGACACAGCCTTGGGACAGAACAAAATTGATGTCCACATTAAGGGTCATTACTACATCGCAATGTTATAACGCAGCAAATCGAAAATGGTTTCAACGGTTTTTTAGTTAACCGGTTTTATTTCCACATTCCCCGAACGCTCTGCGCGAAGTTCGCTGTATTACAGCGCGTGGAATTTGAGAAAGTAGGCCTAAATGCGATGACCCAATAACTTGACCAGGCGGCAAGTTTGCCATTTGCACCGAGGTCAACCAACCGCATTAGCACAGTTGCTGCTATGCTAACATGTAACCTAGTAGACTGCTCATAACAAGTGTTGGTTCAGTAATATTAAATATTGCAGGTCATTTTACCTGGAAATACACTCCATTAAAAAAAAACTGAACAGAAAGAGGGGAGGTGATGGAGTGAGAGGCAGCGAGAGAAAGTAAGATACACACGCACACACGCACACACGCACACACACACACACACACACACGCACACGCACACGCACACGCACTCACACACACACACACACACACACTCACATATACACACATACACACACACACACACACACACACACACACACACACACACACACACACACACACACACACACACACACACACACACACACACACACACACACACACTCACATATGCATCTTACTCTCTCGCTCCCTCACCTCCCACCTCTCTCTCTCTCTTCAGATATATATATTATATATATACATGTATATATATATATATATATATATATAATATATGTATGGAGAGAGAGAGAGGAGGAGGAGGAGGAAAGAAAGAAGCTCGCAGACAGGTAGACATACAGACAGAGAGTAGGGAGTAGGGTGCATGGGGAGGTAGGGAATTATGGAGGAGAACCGGGGGAGAAACGGAGGGAAAGGGAGAAAAAGAGTCGGAGAGAGAAGAGAAGATTGAGAGAACGAGCAGAGGGATATATATACATATATATATATATATATATATATATATGGAGGGAGGGATAGAAGAACGAACGAAAGAGAGGGAGGGAGGGGGACTGAGGGAGGGGAAGGGAGGGAGGTAGGGAGGGAGGGAGGGTTGGAGGGAGGGAGACGAGAGAGAGTGGGTGATTGAGTGAGTTTCATAGTGAGAAAGGGAGAGGGAGAGAGAAAAAATAATATATAAGTTGTGTTGTAGATTGGGCGACTGTTGGACGTTTAAATACCGAGGTTAACATTTACCTGTTTCTGATGAAGATTTGCTTGTGCGATTCATTCGAATGCCCTTGAAGTCATTTGAGAAACCCCAAAAGTTGCTATCACCTCTGAAAGCAATCGAAGTCCTTAATCCACAAATGGTTGTCAACGAGATCCCGGTGCGGCTAAATCCACGACCTTCTTCAATTGACATATTAGGATCTCCGAAACCGAAGTATGTTTTTCCGTTAATCTACCAACCGCTGTCACCATTCCGAAGACATGCGTGGTGTCCTCCCATGTTTATCAAGGCCTGTCTCAGTCTAGATCCATTCCACAATTCCCTCAAGTACAGTATCGTTTCCCCGCAGACCTGTTTCAATCGGACACCGTCTTAACTTCTATGAATGAAATAGCACAAGCTTCGAAACGACAGCAAGATGTTCCCAACCTGGATTGTTGAGAGTCCGGTCTTCTATAAACTACGCCACCATAAAAAAATCTAACTAATCAGTGTATCAAATTGTATTTACTTCTTTGGTATTTTTAGTTTTTATTTAAAAGTTTTAGATATTTATAATTTAATTAATTAAGATTTTATATTCATATCCATGTATTAAATGTTTTATTAGTCTACTTCATTTAATTGTTTTATGAAATTTGATGACCTTGGTGTACTGTTCAGCCTTAATGATTGCAAAGGAAATTAAACGTATTATTATTATTATTATTAAAACGAGAGCTGATGAAAGCGAAACACCCGAATTTATCTAATATCGCCGCGAACAAAACCAATTAAAAAAACTAATCCAGTATAACATG
Source organism: Paraescarpia echinospica (assembly GCA_020002185.1). Lineage (NCBI taxonomy): Eukaryota > Metazoa > Annelida > Polychaeta > Sabellida > Siboglinidae > Paraescarpia > Paraescarpia echinospica. The sequence continues at coordinate 13,947,557 of CM034543.1, forward strand.
TCCCACTAGAATACAGCAGTATTCCCGGGTAATAACAAACATTTCAGAACCGTGGACTATCCCGAGCCTGAAACTGGATAAATAAACACGCCTCCGTCTGCTCGTTGCCGGCCGCGGCAGACGCGACTCGTCCGCGTCAGATGTAAATAAGTCGGCGAACATTTGGCACCGAGCCGGAGCCGATGGTGCGGCGGGCGGCGGAAGACATACCTCGGTCGTGTCGACGGCGTCAGAGGTGGCGTCGAGCACCTGAAGCAGGCCATTCCAAGACCGCGGCCCTGGTTGAGCGTCGCCCAGCAATAGGCCTACCTGTAGACGCTAATCCAGGCGATCGATGATGCCCAGATGACGGTCGGAGATCGTTCTATGTGTGCGTCAGCCATGACGGCGGGCATGCAACATCGTACGTATAGGGGTATAACGATACATCGAACTATCGCTGCATCGCAATAGTCGATGTCGATGTGTACTATCCATAGTAAATTTAAATATCGATAGTTATTGGAGATAGTACAGTGAACGACAGTTGTATGTCCATTCATATACGACCAAGTGGGTCTAATGATACGTACTGTCTACGCTGCCTGCTCGGCGTCTCTCACTCGATCGACAGAGAAGCAACTCCGGCCTCTAGGAGCAAGATCCAGTGGGTTAGAGATATTCGCCACCATTTTGTGAGTTCGCGACAGGTTACACATTTCCCCATGTGTGGGATATTTTACTTCCCCTGGCCTAGACACCAGATAGAAGGGACCAACGGCTTTTAGTACATCTTCCAAAAGTAACGGGCAACGTGAGGTGAACGAAGTTGCCTAAGTTTCGAAACGGCGGCAAGTGGAATCGATCCACCTTCCCCTCGATCGACAGTCCGACGCTCTATACCGCGCGACCACCGCTCCCCACAATTGTCGATCAAAGCAGCATCACTCAGGGATCGCCACTGTGAAGCAACTCACTCCAGCTCTAAACAATTGCGCCACCCGTTAGTTTTGGTCTGGAACTGCTTTTTGAATATTCGCACATCAAGTTCAACTGGAACATAAGCGTATTTAGCTTCCATGATACTGTCACGATATTGTCGCAGCAGTAATAGCAGCTATCGCGATAGTAAAACATGTCCCCGATAATCACCCTTAATCGCACGGATTTCCGTATACAATACGGACTTTCAATATTTGGGGAGGAATGGGAATGTTTTTTATTGCGGATTTACTTCAAATGAAAACGTCGTGAGAAGGTACACATGTTCCTGTGTTCAAAACACGATACTTTTGATGTTAAGCAGGTTGCCGACAAACTCTGGTGAGTTTGGTTTAATGTCGTTGTGTTTCATAGTCTGATAAATGTGGCAACTCGATAAGTTCCGGCGAAATCTAACGAATTTGTTAATGTAGATATAGTGTGTGGTTTTGTTAGGGTCGTAGAAAATTAAGATGGAATGGGGGGTTCGCGCGAAAACCCTTTCTGCGAATCTCGTCTTCTGAAATTCTTCACCCCATTTAACCAAGTTTTGGGGGGGTTACATAGAAAAATCAGTCATACCCGTCCTCAAAGGGGTGCATTTGGAGGTCCTCGGGGGGTGCAGCAGTTGAAGGGTTTTAGTGAGTCGCAAAGGTGTGTAGTTGGAGGTCTGATTGTGGGTTCAGTGGTATGTTTGATTGGGGGTTTAGTGGAAGGTGTGAAGGGGGTGAAGTCGAAGGTCTGAAGCGGAGGGTGCAATTGAGGATCTGAAGAAGGGGTGTAGACCATGTAGCTGGCGGTCTGAAGGGGGTGCTGTTGGCAGTCTGCATGAGGTGCCGTTGGAGGTTTCTGGTAAACGTCATGGTAGGTGTAATCTTTCTTATGAAATTGACACGCTTGATTGACACCTAAGCCGCTTCTATAGTATAATCACACAAACAAGAACCGGACAGGGATGTGTTGGCCACAGGCTTTCGAATTCCCAATGATTATTTATAATGTGTCGCTGTATAGGTTGAAGGAGCCTTTTTGGAACTGTTTGTGGGTTTCGCTTTAAATGTACACTATACATTGTCAAATATTTATAAAAGTTGATCACTTGTTCAAGTCATTTATCGTGCTCTGTGAGAAAAAAAGACAATTGTATTTTGTTAAATAGTACGGTATCCAGTCCTTGGAACTATTAATGCGCTGTGTACTTCACCCCTCGTAGACCTGTTCATTCCAACACTATTTGACTTTTGGGACGCCACTTTGCAATTACTGCGCGAACTAAGTGAACCGCAGCAACGTGGAGGGACTATATTGCCTAAACTCGAAACGGCTGCAAGGATTCTTTCGATGAACAGCGTACATAGTGCAATCGGTTTAATACAAGGGTGCGAAAGGGAGGACTCTTGCTATCATCGTCGAAAGAATTTGGTTTCATCGTTAGATCTGATCATTTGAGAAAGTGTAAAAAGCGTTACGATACAACAGCCGGTCCATAGGTTGGTGGGGGTGCGATGGACGCAAACGTACCCCCCCCGCTGAGGAAAAAGAATTCCGCTTGGATCGAAGTAGTTATGAGTTGAGAGTTCGGCATATATCTGCAACACTATGCCATCGATACCAAAAAATCCCCTGCTAGATACCGAAACATATCAAATGTGCAATACCAGGCCGAAAGGCTCCCCCCAACAAAATGAACCATGGTACGGGCTTGAACAGGCATCGTGCAGGAATCATTATTTAATCGAACTACATAAAAATGGTTGTTATATTGTGGTAGATATTTTATAAGTTCAATTATTGTCCGCGAAGTGAGTTAGAAGCCAGACGAGCAAACGTCGGACGGGGGAAGGACCGACACAACCGTATACCTACAGTGACATTGCCGCAACAGGGTATCATAGCGTACTACCCTTGGGGGCAGGTGGGGCGTATGCCTCCCATTTTGCTGTAAAGAGAGGTGCATCTGGAGGTGTTGTGGCACCTCGAGGAAGGGGTGTAGTTGGAGATTGTTGGCGAGTCTCAACGGGGGGTGCAGTCGGAGGATTTCGAAAGCCCCAAGAGAGGTGCAGTTCAGTTGGAGGTCTATAAAATGCAGTCCACAGTAATCAAACACGCTACGGGCCTAATTAGTTACACTTTCTAAAAATAACGTCATAATAGTATAGAACCTATTCTGACTGCAGAGACTGAAAGAGAGAGAATGTGTGCGTGTGTGTGTGTGTGTGTGTGTGTGTGTGTGTGTGTGTGAGAGAGAGAGAGAGAGAGAGAGAGAGAGAGAGAGAGAGAGAGAGAGAGAGAGAGACAGAGAGAGTGTGAGAGAGAGAGAGAAAGAGAGACAGAGAGATAGATAGAAAGAGAGAGAGACAGACAGATAGACAGACAGACAAACAGACATACTGATATACACACAGACAGAGAGAGAGAGAGAGAGAGAGAGAGAGAGAGAGAGAGAGAGAGAGAGAGAGAGACAGACAGACAGACAGACAAACAGACAAACAGAGACAGACAGAGACAGAGACAGACAGAGACAGACAGAGAGACAGAGAGAGACAGAGAGAGACAGAGAGAGACAGAGACAGAGAGAGCAAACCTAGCCACACAGTAGTCTCACTTGTCCGACACTCGCGCGCCTTCGTGAACTTGAGGAGAAGAGTTGGCAGAGCGACAAAGATGACGACACCTTAAGACGCTATGTTAAGCATCGCAGTGGCACCTCGTGGATCTGGGCAGGGCACATCAGTAGACTACGAGATAACCAATGACCATCGCGTATCACTACATGGAAACCTTACGAAGGGAAACGATCTAGAGGAAGACCGGCGAGACGGTAAAGTGACGAGCAAGACGAATGCTGGAAGGGCACCATCTGGCAGAGGACAGCGCAAGACAGGCAGATTTGGAAACGACATGCTGAGGCCTTCGCCCAACCACGGGACACTACGGCTGCACAATGATGATGACGATGAGCCCTAAAACGTTAACAATAGGGGAATTTGAAAAAGTAGAAGCGTTACTTTTCTTCCGGTGGGTCGTACATGAATTCTTGAAAGTTTGGCTTTAAACAAATAAAAAATAATTATATTATTCTAGTGGAGATGCAAATAAAGGAAGTCGAATTTTTATGAAAGAAGAATGCCGTTCCATGCTTTGTGTATAACTTTCTATTGCAAATGTGGAATTTGTTTAAAACGGCACTATTGGTTAAAATAAACTAGAAACCGAGATGTTATAAAAGTTCTCTTTTCCAAGATATGTGTATACCTCTCACAAATTGTAATAAAAGGTTTATTGTCCCATTCGTAACTAGAATGGTGTCTTTAAGAAATCACAGTCCGCGAACAATCCTAAAATAAACTAACAAAATGCCCGACATAAATCATATTACTATAACTTTGTTCTAATTTATGCAGATTCATGATTTATAGTTTGTTTCTAATGTTTGTAATATCGCAAAATCCACTAATTGCAACCACAACATAATTTGTTAGTTCATGACGTAATACAATTCATCGATGAACCATGATGTAATTTCTAACAAGCTAACCTCATCAAACAGTTACATTTTCAGAATGGGACCCACACGACACTGTGGTAATAGACCCCGGTCCATTTACCAGGGAGGTTTATTTCCAGTCTCACACAGCCACGCGCTCAGTAAATAGTGGGTAGATGATACGTACGGTCCAACTCAATCCATTTGAGAGAGAGAGGGAGGAAGGGAGCAAGGGAGCAAGGGAGGAAGGGAGGGAGGGAGGGAGGAAGAGAGAGGGAGGAGATTCGTAAAGAAAGAGGGACAGGGAGACAGACAGAGAGAGAGTAGAGAGGAGGGAGTGGGGAGAGAGAGAGAGAGAGAGAGAGAGAGAGAGAGAGAGAGAGAGAGAGAGAGAGAGAGAGAGAGAGAGAGAGAGAGAGAGAGAGAGAGAGACAGAGACAGAGACAGAGACAGAGACAGAGATGTGCGTGGGCGTGCGTGTGTGCGAGCGTGTGTGTGTGCATGCGTGCGTGCGTACATACCCTCAACTGAGCATGTTCATTATTGAAACGGTGGACCTTCGCATACATGGGTAGGTACGAACTGTCAAAACGGTACCTACTAGCCAGTAGCACATATAAATAGAAGATCCTCGCTATCGGTGGAGGGGGTCAACCTAGTGCAGACCAGATTACTTCCTCGAGGGCCCAGTTATGATACTTACAAATATAGACTAACAACATTCACGCCAAGTAGGTAATATACAGACTACGGTGTCGCCGTTATTTTTAGCCAAGGTTCACGTTTTATCATCGATAATATTATGTTCTCTTTGAAACGTCTGCCCTGTCTGCGTCTGGTTTAACTGACGAGTTTATCGCACTCGTGTACCGCGTGAGATTACGTAGACGCGGAAGCTAGCAAAGGGTGCACGTATTGCGGATGAACACAATTTCAGGCAGAGGAAATGGGTTAACGCCGCTCCTCCAGAATACTGCAAAACGCGCCGACTGGAATGTGTATGAATTTACGCAGGAATGATATGGAGCAGCGGCGTAAAATTATAGCAGCAAACACAACAAGTGATATCGTAATGATAACGTTGCATACCCACTATAAACACGGCTGTATTTGTATGCGTCGCACCAGCGATTGTCCTGACGAATTATAGAGATATGACTGTGTAAGTCAACACAAAATGCAATGGATTACCCGATAAGTTGTCACAGTCGACGTTTGGATGGACACGGAAACACGATTTAGGAGAAACAATTAGTGCTAATGTATGAACAGTTCAAAACGATGTGATTTCTGCGCCAAAGGGAAAATTAAATCACTGAATATGTTATGTATACTTGTTTAAAGTTGCTTAGCATTTTGAATATTGCGTGTAGACAAGCTGGACTTTAAACAATGATCAACATATAACAACTTATCGGAACACTGAGAGCTTCACTATAAAGCAAGGCTTATATTTAGAATCAGGAAACCAAGACGATAGTAATCACATAGACGTAATAAAGAACTGGTAGATGTGAGAGACAGGAATTGGCCATACGCAGAATGTAGATGGTAGACACTCGGTGTGTGTGTCGTTGGACCCACGTAATCCGGAGTTGGTGGCCGTTGATAATAATAATAATAATAATAAGGTAACTTCTGTTGTGCCTAAATCCTTGGAAACCAAGCTCAGAGGCGCATCAAGACATAAGGGTCGGTCAACCAAAATCAATAAGCAGTATTCCAGTTGTCAACAGAGAGAGAGCATATTCCAAAGAGTTGGTGCAACAACAGAAACAGCCCTAGTTCCAACGGGTGACCTTGCTCAATCTTGATCTTCACGAACGTTCGTTACGACGACTGCCGACACGGACGCCGGCCGAGTCAGCTGGCCGTCTCAGACAGACGGGCGTCAGGTAGAACACGCCGAAACATTCCGATGAACAAAAGCAAGCGAGCGACTCCGTTTGCCGTAACCATCTGTTTTCTGGGGTAGTGCTGTGGCGGTTGCCTTCGGGTTTGAGAAATGTTATGCCTGTCGGAACAAGGCAGGACAGGAGTGTCCTCTCCGACCCGTGCGTGCGTGGCAACGACTGCAGGTGATGTACGAGTTATCCGTCTCGGACACGGTAAGATCACGTAATGCCACGACAGAGGTGTAGTTGACGGGTCGATGACGTCGCTGATACAGTCACGGTCAAGTTGAGTTGTCGTCGGTACATTACGTTGATTGTACATCAGTAACAAACATCGATATGCACGAATGTATTGGTACACATACAAGTATACATGTATCATTTATATTGAATACTATTTCAATGAGAACCTTAACTCGTACATGAGACATGTAATCACATACAAAAATTTTAGTATCCACTGTTGTACTGCCGTCAACTGTGTGATATGTGAATTAGTTTTGGACAGGACGATATTGCATTACAAAAGAGAGAACGTATTAACCATTCGACGGGGCAAGGTTGTACGGAAGATTCCTTCGGAGGGTATCATGTATGTACTTACTTTTAACAACGTCAGGTGGCGCGTTCGTCACTGCTCCCATTGACGACGAGTGAAGGCGGTCGGTTCACATAGCGACAACAGCAACGACAACGTTCCGATAACTCCACGCCGTAGCGTCAGTACCCGGCGTTGACGCGTCCTTGACGGCCCGGGTGCCGGCGTACGACCCCGATGGGGACGCGGCCAACTACGAGGGATATGAAGCACACACAACAAAAACGACTATTTAACAATCTCCATGTTCGATCGCAGAGAGCGCACGCACGCACAAACACACACGGTTAATCCCAAAACGGTCGCGTTCCGACATGAATCCAAGCGCACGCTGCACACCGATGCGCAGCACGCGCGCACGCACGCATGACAGCAGGCGCCGAGTAATAACGACGACAGTGCAACAGACGCGTGACGATATCAAAGCGTGATTTTGGCGCCACCCGCAGCGGAGAGATTGCGCGGCATGGCAGATGGCGAGCGGTGGTGGTGTCGGTCGGTCGGTCGGTCGGTCGGTCGGTCGGTAACGCCGTTCAGATGCCGGGATCACGCTAAGCCCGCCTGCGCTCACGTCACGCGACTTATATGGTAGGCGCGTACCTGCAGTGCTTTATATCGCACGGGCGGTGGTCGGTGCTGCCGCCCGCCCGCCCGCACGCCGACGAGGGGAGACGGGCCGACTACTACAGCCGCCGCAGCCGTCGCCGCCGCCGCAGCCGACGCACGATCCGATTTCACGATCCGCAAATACATGTCAGGTGTGTGTGTGTGTGCGTGTGCGTGTACGTGCTTGCGTGCGTATGTGTGTGTATGTGTGTGTGTGTATGTGTATGTGCTTGCTTATGTGTGTGCGTGCGTGTGTGTGTCCGTCCGTGCGTGCGTGCGGACGTACGCAGGTGTTTGTGTGTGTATGTGCGAGTGCATAAGCGTGCTTGAGTGTGTGTGCGTGCGTGCATGTGTGTGTGTGTGCTCGCGCGAGCGTGTGTATTGCCGTCGGTAACACTGTTGCTGCACAAATCCTATGCTTGTAATGTTGGGGTCGGATTGTACAATCCAGCTGAAGCCGTATCGTGCCTTCTACACGAAGCGTGTGACCGTCAGCTGTAACGACGCTACCACCTTCCAGCGCCGTAATCATCATCAACATATATGTCATTACGAACTACGCAGTGGTCCTCAAACGCTATTTCATAAAAAAAAACAATATTTACTAACTTACATGTATTCATGACTAAACAAAACAAGCATAGCAATTATTACTATTACATATCTTTCACCCTAAACTCTCGTCGCTGACCATTTAATTTCTGCAGTCGCCAATTACGACATAAGACATATTTCTAGGTAAACGTGAAACAAATGTGGCACCCTCCGGAGAGAGGCTCACCAGCAGCTGCAAACATTTTGTAAGTTAAATTAATATTTCCAAATAACGTTTGTATTTGTGAAATTCACGGACAATTGACTTATCCAACACGTGACATATTGCGTAGCCGAAGGTCCGTCAAGCTATCAAAAATGGACGCCGAACATGTGGATCGTTCTGGTATTCAGCTAGGTATTTTATTGCAATTCTGACCACTAACGTTTTTCTTTAAGACCTAAACATAAGAGAGGTCTTTAAAGCGATGTGGGTATACCGGGTCTAGTATATGTTATGCCGCCAAGTAACGTAATTCACGTATATTATCGTTATCAACTGACCCATCCATCACGGATCGGACACGTGGTGCGTTCGTACATTCCGTCATACATCACGGTTATATACGTGAATTACATTACCATTGCTGCAGGACATTTGGAGAGACGAACTAGACGAGTACTGGAAAGGCACTATCTGGCAGAGGGTGGCTCAAGACAAGACGATAGGTCTTCCTATCCTTCTTAATCCCTTACAAGGTGAGGAACACATCACTTAAAGATTAATTAAATCGTTATTCAAAAAAATAATTTAACTGTTTGACAAAAATGCACCAGTATACTTACTATTAATATGGAAAATATTGTTCATGGCTCCAAGAAAACATTTTAATAGCAAGAATTAAACTTACATTGATCTTGATCACGTGCATGACACCAGTGCGTGATCAAGATCCGCTGTAGACGGATCGAAACGTTGCACGTTTCAACTATACCTCCAATGTAAGTTTAATTCTTGCTATTACTATGAATAGTTTTTATTTTGTATTATTTAATGTTAATGTTGTAAAATTCATAGCGAGAATGACGTAGACTAATTTGGAACAATCATGGAAGACACGCTGAGCGTTACGAACTGACGTCCATTCGAACACCATCTCGACTTCTCATAGAAGTATTCAGCCACGCTGTAATTACTGCGCGAAGTAAAACTGGTGTGGTTCGTGTGACAGCGACGCGTTTGTCTTAGTAGGAGTCACCCATTCCATCGGCGTCAATTCTGATGTGCTTGTTACGTTTGTATCTGTTAAGCGTAATTCATAGGAGGATGGACGTACTTATGTACTATGTGTTATAAGTTTATGTTTTATATGTATGTAGATAATGTTATGTTATATATATATATATAAACAGATATATATATATATATAGTATATATATATATATACATCTAAATAATATATACACATAATATATATATATATCTATATAATTATATATATATATATATATATATATATATATGTAGACACACAAACACACACACACTCTCGCGAATTATATGCCTATGTGTTCAAATCAAAACCGATGAAAGACAGCTTAATTATGTATTTGGGGTGAAACAAATGAACTTCAGTTTCTTAGTCGTACACAAATCACACCCGCACCTCTGTCTAAAGCCTCTGTTAGTCATCTACTCATTGATACCGCTGGGTTAACTGGAGCTACTACACATTTGAGCATCAACGGATCTGATTTGACACGCGTTAAATCGAGTGTGAAGAGAGGTCTCTAATGTACACCATAAAGGGAAACAAAAGAGACGTTTTTGGTGTTATGCACCTAAAAGAGTTAATACAAACTCACCATTTGAAACTACACTCAACATTTTCACGTTAGCGGTTTACTCAGAATTGGAAGATTCCAATAAAATGTCCGATATCCTGGTAGCTGACATCTTGTTCATGACGTCGGTTATGACGCGCCAGGTTCCTGGTTTGGGTCGATATGTGTACGAATACGCCGGTTCTTGTATTGGTTTCTGATATTCCCTTCGATTCACACGATGAGTTAAACTTGTGTATGCAGTGCTATGCATGAACAACAATTATAATAGTATACCGTGCTATATGCGAATGTAATATTTTTCCAATTACAGCAACAAAGCAAACTTGGACATTATTATTTACGTCGTAAACTACCTGGTCTTGTGTATCAACTGTGAATATACACGTCTCACAATATACTTAAATGAAAGTGGCATAATCAGCTGAAAATGCTAACAAACAGTTAGCCGAAATATATTGGTTACTGAGCGTCGTAGGCTAGACTAGTATTCCCAGTTCGGTGACCGGCGAACTGGAAAGAGTCAGGCTTTCTATCAAAATGGCTCTATCTATACAACTTATATTCTCTGTCTTCAACAAGGTTATTCTAGTAAACTACATGAATACTTTTCTTGATTGTATTTGCAAATGGTAATTTTTTATTAACTCTTTTAGATGCATAGAACAAACCAATTGCCTTCTGTTTCCCTTTAAAGAAAATTAATAACAAATCGTCCTAACTACCGAAAGACGACACGCATTAAACGAAACGCAACTGTCACTTTCATTGATCAAATCTTCGTGGACCCGTTTTGGAGCAGCAACCAGACAACGCGGACGCTGGCTCGTTTACGTGGTTTGTAACCTCGTAACATATTATTATTTGTACACATATCTAACTCTATGTATACTCAACAAAATGATGATCAGGCAGCACAGGGATATATCCACGATTTGAAAATAAATACAAGAAACGGCGAGAGCACCGGCAGATTAGCCTACATGTAGAATACAATCCAAAGAGCCAAAGATTTTTGCGTTGGATCTGCCATAGCAATAGTATAAATTTATATATTTAGCCATACCTAAGTCCCCCTAGTTCGTTGTCGTCTAAGTAAACCGTGGTACCGGCTGCTTTGCAAACATTAACGACAAAACAAAAGTGGGGTCTAACAAAATGCGATCAATGGCTCGGCATAGAATATAACTATAGTATATGCTGTTTATGCATATAAAAATGATAGCGATGACGATTAATAAGTCATGTGTAAAAGTGTGCACGCGTGGTGGTGCAGTCGACAGTAGACGGCCATAGCAGCTCAGCGGTAGTGATCGTTATACAATTTCACGCTCGCGATAAAAACAGTCTACTGGACATTACACAACGTTTATTCTTTAGTATATTATGATTACGGTACTTATTTCCCTGGGCAAGACGATTAAAGCCGAAATAACGTCATCATTAGACAATAATTGGCCAAATCCAACCCTTGCGTGCATGGTAATTTTAGAATAACCCCTTTTACTCAATCTGCGTATAGCAGAATTATTCTACACAACATTTGACATTACGCCATGAAAAGTAGTTTCCCTCCCCGACGAGACATCGGACGAAAACACGACAACAATATTGATCGTTCCTGTCGCAAAATCGTACAATGCGCAGTAATTCCCGACGCAAATTAGTTCCGGCGCGGCCGACGTCAGCCGAAGCTATCAACGACGCACGACATCGTTCAAAGCGGACTATGACACTGTCCGTGGATGGCGGACCAGCGATGTCTACAATGAGTGGACACCTCCCGCCCTCGCGCTGTCGGTCAATTCTGTGGTGATTCCTGCAACGAAAGATAATCCCGAGTTGAAATTAAATCGGTTTCGATGCGGTTATTAGATCTGCGCCGAAGCATCGTCAGTTATCGACCGGCGATCGATCTCCCGACTGAACGACGGCAGCTTCGGGCAGTCACCGGTATGATGTTGTAAATATACCCCCGTTGTATGTGGACCGGGGGTAATCTACACGGTGTGAAAAATAAAACTGTCTGTGTCTTTAATGATTTAAAAATTTATAGACATGGTTTGTTGATATCTACACATTAAAAAGTAATCATTCTGAAAGGCGAAATTGTACCAATACAATTGTCGAATGTTAATAACAATAAAAGATACTGCAATGGCCATTGTTGATCTATATCAGTATGGCTTGGACATATTTATGTCAATATTTTTTATTATAGCACGTACACAAAAGAACCACTTCAAACTCATTCAATACATTGACTCACAAGTATTTTTTACAGGGTGATCCCGTGGTAAATGAACCGCCGGTCCATACATGACGGGGGTCTATTTATGACATCACTCCGGCGTCCTGACGCAAGCTTCTCGAACGCCGATACCTACGTCACGTGCGTACGTACGATAGTGCGTGGCGATATTTACGTGAGGCGTAGACGCCAGGCATAGGGATTACCTTGTTACGGAACCCGACTTAAGCTAAAAATAGCCGACGACGCACACCGTGTGCGTGTTACGACCAACATTCTTAAATGCATGACCTCACGGATCTGAGTGCTAGTCATAATAAAGATTAATCACAACAACGCAAGACACACAAGTGACGTTTATCTGCCACGCCAGTAATCGTGAAGCGTGACAACATGTGCACGCCATTATGACCTAAGGCCTACAACTGATCTATTATGTTTCTTAATTTTTAACATGTTTTTATTACCTGTATTGAAGTTATGCTGCCAGCTAAATTTAGTTTATTAAGTAAACCGACGATGATTTAGAAAGCATTGTAATATAATAGTCACAACTTGATAATGTGGTAATGTTTTAGTTGAGCGTTAAGTTCCATCATACTGCGACCACCATCATACAGCGACCACCGTGACCAGCGCTTGGTGACATTTCGCTGTCTTTTTACATGGTAGCCTCGTTTTGGAATCGCAACATGGAAGCGGCCATCATGTATTTACTGATAGTACAAGAATTCGTGTTAGTTAGGGTGTGTGTGTGCGTGCGTGCAAGCGTCTGTATGTGTGTGGTGCGCGTGTGCGTGTGTATGTGTATCGTAACGAGATCTTCCCCGTCCAGATAAGTGAAATTTTCGCCTCGGCCCATGGACCAACTGACACTTGCAACAATACCTATCACGTGGAATATATTTATATCATCGATGTTTCAAATGTTAATGTAAACATTATCAGCCACACACCAATGTTAAAAGTTTAAAGGGCCTAGTACACATGTCAACGATAAAACCTAATCCTCGAAGGAAAAGGGTAAAATAAAAATCGCTTTAATTGGAATAACCCAGGGTCCAACACATAATCCGCTCGATGATATAACTGCTCGACGGAATACCGTCTAGGATCGAAACAAAAGCGATTTTCCAAAAATTGTCTCGCGGAAAATGTTGTCTGACCCCTGTTGTTTTGGGGTGTCGTCAAATTACACGTACACAAAGATGGGTGGACGTCAATGACAATTGTAAATTATATTTTTAAATGTGTATATCATTTGATTTTCAGAGAGTTAAATAATTCATTTAATATGTTTTAGTTATTTGTTGTGAATATTATGTTTAATGAATGGCTCAGCATACAACTGTTGTAGAAGGAACAAAATGTTAATAGTTTTATTAAAAAATAACAAAATACAGGACGAAAACGTAGAAAAAAGGTGAAAGTAGTAGTAGTAGTAGTAGTAGTAGTATGAGTAGTAGTAGTAGTAGTAGTAGTAGTAGTAGTAGTAGTAGTAGTAGTAGTAGTAGTAGTAGTAGTAGTAGTAGTAGTAGTAGTAGTAGTAGTAGTAGGCATCCTGCAGTCTCATAAGACTATGAATCTGTGCCCTGGTGTCAATGATCAGTTGTCGGCTAGGCAGCGTCTGCTGTGGCTGTACAGGCCAACTCTTGAGTGGCAGTCTTTATTGCATATGCTGCACTCGAAGGCTATGCCAGCCATAACGAGCGGAATACCGCTTTCCGTCGAGGTTTTACCGTTACCGTTAAAACGTGTATTTGGTCCTTTAGCTGCAGCACAGCAAGGCCCAATGTAACCAAATGACTGTATCAAACATTTATATTTAAAACATTTAGATTTATATCTGCACGCCAATTCCTACCATGTAAAGTGATGGGGTGAGAGTGACGCGTGCAACGCGAAGGTTGAATAAAGGTAGACTACTGGTTGATGAAAAACATTTGCTATTTTGTTTCACTTTTTTCAAATATTATACTTTGATATATACTAACTAGTGATATTAAGTTGCGTTGATGTGTTTGTTAAATAATAATTGAAATTTTAATGCAATTTGGTCTTGTCGGACATCTTTATCAGTCATTTTCTCAGTTTCGTGCATTTTTCAATAAAAAAACGCTTAAATATTAATACCGCAAAACATTTTTTATTCAAAATCCCACAATGTTTTATTTATAATATAATCATCATGCATTGCTTACTGTTTGATAGGCATATATTTAATATTCTCAGACAAATAAGAATTTGAAACTGCCTCTTACTTCTTTCATCAACGATGAACAGTTTTATTTTATTGTGAGATCTCACCAGATGTACCATAGTTGGCTTACAGAGTTTATGAGCTCCCTAAAATATATAGGTTTGCATACACAACACGTATTCCTAACCCACTGCACGCATCCGAAGTCGACCACACTTATTTGTGCAAACACAACCAGTATTGTAGCCTTAAACGCTAAAAAACAACAATAGATGATTTATTGATTAACATGATTTTGCTTATGTATTCATCATAGACTAATATCCACCAATATTTAAGGTGATTACGCATAGTTGTCATGCCATGCAATCTACCCTTGTTCGATCGATACTATGTTATACACCATGGATTAAGCGTACCCCCAACACTGAAAAACATCTTCTTCTTATGTTCAGCTCAGAGCTATGTATCAACCTGTATGTGGCTAGAGTATAGACGAGTTTTCTGATGACGCACGCATAAATTAAATCCACCTGCGCGCGCATACTGGTGGTAGAAACAACAAGGCAGTGGCGTGTGTGTTTGAGTCGTCATGCCATCTTCGTGTAGTGCTGTCGGGTGTGAGAATCGCTCAAGCGCACACCCACACTTAGAATTTTACAAAATACCCAAAGCCACACACCCTTTTCACAAAAACAGACGTCAATTATGGCTTAATGCCATACGGAGAACCAATTTTACCGACAAACTCATCAGCAATGCAATGCAACATGCATCATTAAATATATATAATGTGATATTTCTGAAAGTTGAATATAACTAGCAAGGGATAGGGTATATTCAGTTTCACTATGTTATTAAAATAATAAGATGTACATACATAACTACAATTAAAATAAGCTGTATGTACGAGTACAATTATTAATGCTGGCCACTACTCCAAATCCAGCGACCACTCAGTCTGGTAACGTATATGGATCTGGCAGCTGCTCACCCGTATTGAGACGAAGTTTGCCCAGATAGTTATCTTTATTCCGTGGCGAATTTGCTTTTATTCGCCGAGTCATCCATGTTTAACAAACCGCTCGCCATACACAGACGCTACTTCTGCCGCAAGTATGCGCGTGCATCCAAATATTTAAGCTTAAATACCTTCGATTAGATAACAACACGTGAAAATGACGACATTTTACAAAGTGTTGTTGGCCCTTTTTATATAGCACAAATTAATAAATACCATGCCACAAAACTTAGCTGTGCTGTATGTTTGAGGTTGGATCACAGATTGACTGGACTATCTTTAGGGCAGTGAGTGACAATAGCCGAATGCCTACCTACCTGTGGCCCTCCCGTACACCAGTCAAAAAGTCCCAGCTGTGAAGCCGATTTTTGTTGCGGAATCGGCTCCGCCAGTAACTTCTTTCTCTCTAAGGGTACGGAAACACGAATATTCAATATACAGAATTAATGTATCCAGCACGTCGCGGTTTGCCTATATCACAATCAAACATTTGCGCGTGACCTCCGTGATGGATAGGCCAATTAACCAACCATGGACTGACATTTAAAATGGTCTGCATACATATGTTAGTTTATCTGAATATTGAGCATTGTAAATCTACCTCCTTCCAGGCACCGAAGTTCGCTCGCCACTAGATGTCCAAACACAAAGGTAGTTATTTTTAGAGTGGTTTATTTGTTTCAATGGACAAATTAAATTGTCAGTAATTCATCGAGTTACGCCACTGTGTAGTATATAGCTACTAGCTTTGTAATCTTACCTATTAAATAGGTCATTAGTCAGATATATACTGTTCACTATGAGCACGATTGTCCTCTTAATACATAAACAGGTTTTTCAGAGGATTTTAGTATTAGTACACAAGGTGGAAAAACTAGCGCATAGTAAATCTAAAAAATTGATAATGGTGATAGAAACATATCTGTACTTTAATTATGTAGCAGAATTATACGCAGTTATTTATAACATTAATTACAGGAAAAGTAGCGAACGGCCCGTGTCGTTGATTTAGCAATATGTTGCGACTTACCATCGAACGAGACTATTCATAGCCACCATTACCAAATTGTAAGACACCACTGGTGTTTTCGTTGAACAAATTGTATTCATTTAAACAACGTTTAGAACTATTTGTTTCCATGATATTGATTAAATAATAATAATAATAACAATAATAATAATAATAATAGATGGATGGATGTATGGATGTATGAATGGATGGATGGATGAATATACATATAAATATATATATCTATGTAGATAGATATATAGATATATATATATATATACATATAGATAGATAGATGGATAGATATATACATATATATATATATATATATATATATATATATATATACAGATAGTTATATATATATATATAGATAGATATATAGATAGATATATATATAGATGGATATATAAATAGATAGATAGATAGATAGATAGATAGATAGATAGATAGATAGATAGAGAGATAGATAATTCTTATATAGCGCAAATATTTTAACACAAAAACTCAGTACGCTAGCACATACCATTCATACACACATACATACATAATACAGGCCTGTACGTACATAACATATTCTATACAAGTACTCCCAGAAAACATGGACTAGTGGGAACACCTGTCGAAACATATATGTCTTCAACTGAGATTTAAACTCAGACACAATGGGTAGATTCTGCAAACGGACAGACAATGAATTTAAAATAGTGTCTAATGATTTAGAATATTAAAACACACACGTAAACAACATCGGCCAACCAGCAATATTAATGAACGTACCTGTTTCTTGCTGCTTTTTTTTGCTGAAAAGAAGATCTTTCATTTCATTGGCCAAGTAAATATACATACGAGAGAGAGAGAGAGAGAGAGAGAGAGAGAGAGAGAGAGAGAGAGAGAGAGAGAGAGAGAGAGAGAGAGAGAGAGAGAGAGAGATAGAGAGAGATAGAGAGAGAGAGAGACGGAGAGAGGGAGAGAGAGAGAGAGAGAGAGAGAGAGAGAGAGAGAGAGAGAGAGAGAGAGAGAGAGAGAGAGAGAGAGAGAGGAGAGGGAGAGAGAGAGAGAGAGAGAGACAGAGAGAGATAGAAAGAGAGAGGGAGAGAGAGAGGAGAGAGAGAGAGAGAGAGAGAGAGAGAGAGAGAGAGAGAGAGAGAGAGAGAGAGAGAGAGAGAGAGAGGGAGAGAGAGAGAGAGAGAGGAGAGAGTGATAGTGTGTGTGTGTGTGTGTGTGTGTGTGTGTGTGTTTGGGTGTGTATGCGTGTGCCTGTGCGTGTGCTCATGTGTTAGTGTGTATGCGCGCACATGTGCGTTTTTGTGCGTGTGTGCGCGCGAATGTGTGCACACACGTATACGTGTGGTGTCGTATTCGTGCAGGCGTGCGTCTATATGTGAGTGCGTGCGTGCGTGCGTGAGTGAATAGGTGCTTGTGTGTGGTTGTTGGTGTATATGTGTACACGGGTATGTGCGCATCTGTATTTGCGCGTGTGTGCGTGCGTACATGCGTGTGTGCGTGCGTACATGCGTGTGTGCGTGCGTCTGTTTGTCTGAACTAGTGTATGGGCATGCTTGCATGCATACACGTGTGTATGTTTTGAACTGCAGGAACTATGAACATGATTACAAAACAAGCAACACCACCTGTACACATGGGCCTCATAACTAAGAACAAGCAAACACACATCTAAACACCAAATAATTCATGCAAACTTTGAAGAAACTCTGTAAGTAGCCAGATATAGGCGGTTAGCAGTAGGCAGAATCAGCCAGTCAGCCCAGAGGTAGGGAGGAAACCACTTACAACGCTTGCGTAGTGACGTCACCGCGCGTTTGGCGCCTCCTAGTGGATAGTAGAGAAAGTAATGCACCTCCCGTTGGAATGTTTGGGTAATATGAAGCACCTCATCACGGGAAATCCTTATTCTAACATTTCACCAAAAATAATGTTGTCCTCAAAAATAGTAATTTCGAAAACAAAACATGCAAGGGAGTAACAATAAAATACAATGATATCCACAATCCCTTGCGTGAAGCAAATTTCAACAGGAAAATCTCCCGCCACAACGTATCGGACACATTTGTGGTAATTTTTGAGAGGCGTTTGGAGCCAGTTTTAGTTTTTTCTATCTTTTTTACGTGAGGGAGGATTTGTGAAACAAAAAACATTCCAAACGATGTGTTTTAGGGCCACTTTCATATATTTTAACATTAAAAGTGTGATTACTCTCCATGTCCATTTTTCGGTGCGCTTGGCGCTGGTCACGGTGACGTATCGCTATCTTTTTACATGGTAGCCTCGTTTTGGAATCGCAAAATGGGGGCGGCCATCTATTTACTCATCGTACAAGAATTCGTGTTAGCCAGGGTGGTGGTATCTTAACAATTTCCATCTTTTATCATTATAGCCTAGCTTAGAAATATAACATGGGGTGGCCATCTTGCATTGCTCTAGATTAAGCGGCAGTGGTGAAGTACGTTTGCGGGCATATTCTTTTTCTTACCAATGATCCAATTGACCAGTTTTATCGAGTTTTGATCTATTGATCTTTCAAGAAATGCCATCTAGCGATTGCTAAATATGTACTCATTTCACAGGCCGCCTAAAACCTTTGAATGGGTCGCCCTGACGTATAAGTATTTGATAATAACAGGCCTTATGCATAAAATCTTCAAGTCGTATCGATCGTTTGTGTCATCGTTTGACTTAATGCCCTTTTAAGAAGCGCCCGTAGTGATTGCATAAATACTTATATTTCATTAACTATAATCCACATTAATTGTTTTCATTCAAAACGTTTGACAAGTTCGCCCGTACGCATCAATCTTGAAGTAGTATCTATCATTTGTAGCAGAGTTTGATATATTGGACTGTCAAGAAACGCCTCCCCTGTGACTCTACTGGTACTCATTTAACCAGCTATAGCCCACTTTCCTGCCCAAATCAACCCTTTTGGCAGGATTCTGGATGTTATTGCAACACATTCTGTGAGGTTTTCTGGAGGAAATGTATTTTTAAAAATTAATTTGAAGGTGCGCTTCATATACTTAAATAGTCCACCAGGGGGCGCTTTATTCTCACAACTATCCACTCCACCAGGGGGCGCCATGCGCGCCGTGACGCCATAGCATATGCGCAATGATGGGTTTCCTACCTTCCTTCGGAAGTCTGGCTGACTATGCCTAATGCGAACAGCCCTATAGTACTATTTCCATAGCAGACAGAAATATGTTGTAATGTGTCAGAAGCACCGGGACCTTTGAAACACGTACACTTCCAAATTTTCATTAAACTTCTGAGCGCTGGTGGCAATTACACAAAGACCTATGCTGACACTGGTTCCCAATGCGAGGTCCCGTAACATTGTGCTCGGTTTCTCAGTAGTCGCAGTTGTATTCAGCAATGATGTTGTATTCGCTTGGCGGACCCTCCGATGAGCATGCCAGGCGGCCTCGCGACGTGCTCCTGTAGTAGATACTCAAGTTTAAAACGGCTATTAATACCGTGTACTGCGTACTAGATGGCTGAATCTTTTTAACAGGGCTAAACACGAGAGGCAGCGACACGCGTAAATACATGGTGAGGAGATACATATAGATAGATAGATAGATAGATAGACAGACAGTTAAATAGACAGACAGACAGACAGACAGACAGATAAACAGATAGACAAACGGACCGACCGACCGACTGACAGACCGACAAACCGATAGACAGACAGACAGACAGACAGACAGACAGACAGACAGACAGACATACATATAGACAGACAGACAGACAGACAGATAGATAGATGGAGAGAGAGACAGAGAGAGAGAGAGAGAGAGAGAGAGAGAGAGAGAGAGAGAGAGAGAGAGAGAGAGAGAGAGAGAAACAA
>CM034543.1:13968830-14088740 GCA_020002185.1 Paraescarpia echinospica
GAGTGAGTGAGTGAGTGAGTGAGTGAGTGAGTGGGTGAGTGGTTGAAAGAGAGAGAGAGAGAGAAAGACCGACGGACAGACTTACAGACACTGAGACAGCAGACAGACAGACAGACAGACAGAAAGACAGACAGACAGACAGACAGACAGCCATACAAGAAAGACAGAGACGCTTTGGGAGGTTTGGGGAGCAGTCTACACAATTTGGTCTCGCTTGTGTCGCCCATAACCGAACATACATGTGTTAGAGGATATGTAGTGCCGTTGTATACTAAAATATATACTCTGAATGGTACAGAATAATTATTGTATTGGTGTTGCTATTGATACGTCCAGGACTTGATTTGCAATTATTTGATACCGTAAAGAAAGTCGCCTTACGGACGAATGTGTCCATCCTCTTCTTCGTGGCTTTGCTGCAAGGTCGCGCCACTCGTCTGTAGTGACTCGCTCCGTACTGTGTGACGAGCATGACGTCATCGACGCGTTGACGGTGCACGTAGCACAGGGTAGCGATGACGTCAACCGCGTGACACGAGTCATCCAACAAGCAGTTGTCTTTGAAGCGCCAACAAATGAACAGAACCCCCGATGAGGCCGCTGTGGGGAACGATTGCCGTCGCAACCAAAAACCCACGATTGAAAGGGAGGCAGTCTCCTCTTAGTTTGTTTTATTTATTAATTAATATAATGTTCTTAAGACGAACTAGGAATACTGGCCGCCAAATTGCGTTTTGTAAGCTCGTAAAAACGTTCGCAATTTGGAAGTATGATCCCGGAGCATGTTCAAATAGCGGCCAAAAACGGTCAGTTTCAAAACAAGCTTTATTGACAATACGGCCGAGTCGGGCTGCGGTGTATACTTTGATGTTCAACGATTTCCCATTTTCCCACGCTAATTCTGGGTAGAGGAACTGACTGGCGGCGTCAAACTTTCAGTACGACTTGTACAGTTCCTCAAACCAGATAGTGAACGCAGAAATGCTTTTAAATTGTCACGAAGTGGTTTGTGTAGAATTAATCTGGCTCAAAATTAAAGGGTTAATCAGTAAATTCTGCAGGATTTCCATTCATGGTTCTGCCACCCCTCGAGTGCGTGAATGTAAAATGTTACACTAGGGCCATCTTGCGCCCGAAGCGCAAATCATATTATTGGTTGTCTAACACATTTTATTTGAATAGTTATTACACTAATTTTACCACTAGGAACATCAAATTTAATATGAGTAGAAAAGGTTTAACCTAACTGATAATGTGGTGTTATTGTAAGTCACTTTTAGTGACATTAGAAGAAGTTGGTAGGGTGGATTAGGAAGTTTGTTTATCATTAATGTTTCGCACCTCATGTCTGAATAGAATATTAATTTTGTTTTAATAAACTAATGTATTATGTTGTGAGCGTTAAGATATGTTATTGTTATCGTTATTACCGTCTCGATTCAGGGATTCCGATAGTATTGAATTTAGACGAAATTGAGGTCATTTGAGAATTTTCAGGAGTTCGTTTATTGTAAACCCAACCCTCTTGATTCTTCCATCAAGTCCATGATTGTTTGGGATCACGACATTTCCTACAGGTATGGTCATAGTCCACAAAGTCTTTCCTTTTTGTCCATCTACCAAACACACCAACCCGATCTATCCTCGATTGACAAGTACACCGATCACGTGGTAGGGTGAAGTCGGGATATATCGCAGGTCCAACTTAGGCCTGACCAATTGAGTGCAGCCAGTTTCTGGGATGGTTTAGTTTGTGTTAAGTTTTGCTATTGGCTAGTTAGACTTCCGGCGTTTGGTCGCCATTAGAGTATTTAAGAGAATTACAGCCATTTTAACGGAAGACGACCGTAGTTTCATTGATGTGAGCGTGTGTTATCTTATCTCCAAGACATGGGACTTTTATCGACATGTTTTGTCGCCCGTGTCTTGAAATTATAACTTCATCAATATTTTAAATGCAGACAACCTTGTATTATGCTTGCGTTTGGCTATTTGGAAGAATTTCCAGTGACAACCGTCATGGCACAACAACACTGAATCGAGAACACCGGTTCTTCAATTATCATTCATCGACGAGATTGGTTGTTGGTGCCGATACAGCTGGTTCGTGTCATTCGTATACATCGTGAAGACTGTGGGTGACTTTCGCAGTTCGCATTCCCCACTTCTCGACAATTCAGAGTATCGTCTCCCTAGCACATTCCTCACGTGACGCCTGTCGACGTACGCCGTATACGTTTCGTTCGTCACATGACGCCTATCGACCCCCACCGAGTACGATCGTACTGCTCTATACGTTTCGATCATCACGTGACGCCTTTCGACGCCCACTTTGCCGAGATACGGCCGTATTTTCCTCGTGTAGTCATAGGAGGCTGCTACGCCTTGCAGTTTATATTCGTCGGAAATGCCGGGTTTGAGTATTGCATCCCCTCTGCGTACCCCTGCAATCGGGGTACGTAAATGTTTGTTATCCCGATGACTAGTTATACCGGACTTCACGACTCTTTTTGTGGGTGAGCAATAACACTTTGTTATTTATTTCTTATAACATATGTTTATATGTACCTGTACATGAGATACATTACTTTGTAACGAGGAAATCCTTTAATAGTTGGCCAACTTTATATTTGTATTCGTTTATTTGGTCTATTATACTTATTAAATGGGTATTCCCACATTACCCCCCCCCTGTGTTGTGTCATATTCGTGTTCTACCCATCCTTGTTGTACCTGGACTTTTGTCACTAGTCAGTCGCAATTGGTGCCGCCAATCCATGAACCAAATTTGTGACATAAATCATTTGAATACACTTCTCTTGATAAAGCATGGGACCCTAAAGTATACTGTGACATAAACAGTTCAAACGATGAACTACGACGCGGCACCTACAAACCACAAACGGCCGCTAACTACTATACTATTATACTATAATACTGCTATACTATACTACCTGCACATTCAGCCGAGCCGTTAGCTGCCTTCTGCACGGTTGCGCCTCTACCGTATGCATTGGGAATCAGCTTGAACGTCTCACATGTCACTACCGACGGAGCAACGCAATCATGTTAACTCCATTTTACACGTAAAGGCACATAGGAACGCTTGTATTATGCATTAAAGCCTAGCAACACGAGCAAGCCACAACCCAAAGAGCATACAGTTACCGTAGGCATATATAGTCCAACGCCCCGCTTCGGACAATATTATGGGGACATTTCATTTCCGCAACTTGGGGCGTAGTTCTTTTGTCCTTGAAACATACCCAGGAACAGCCTTGGTTCATGAAGAGTTCCAATAAGAATTCGTGTCGTCACTTCGGGGACGTATTGGTCACGAGAGTTCGATTCGTTTCCTCTATACAATAGTTGTTTATCCCTTTAACCATGGCTGCTCCCGTGTTTCAAGTACGGAAGGATAACTGATGTCCCAAGTAGCAATTATTATTTTACTAACATGTAAGTGCTTCTTCATAACTATTGGTTTGTTGGGTTCACAATGTAAGGAAGATACAACTTTATGAAGAATCTAGTGAAGACACCGGTTGATGCAATGGCCTGTCCGTTAGTCTATCAATTAATTATTTCCAGATTAAAAATTAGTTTATTTCAAAAACAGCAACAACAATCACAACACAGAATTGGGCAAATATACAATTTAAACCACGTATCGATGTTGAAATGGTCAAGAAGTAGTGCATCAGTTATAAAAAATTGCCAATTACAGTCAATATAACTACAAGCAAACAATGCCAAAATACAGCATGCATGATTTCAATATAATATTTATAGTTTGACGCGAATGGTAAAATATTATTTTAGATTAGATTATCACCGTAGCCATTTGTGCAAAAGTAAAGTTAAGGTACTTCGTATACAGCGCGGTATCCAGTCCTCGGGACTGCTCAAAGCGCTTTACACTTTACTCCCTTGCAGACCTGTTCAATCGAACACCATCTCGACTTCTGTGGGAAGCATTCAGCCAAGCTGAAATTAATGCGCGAAGACTATTCGTACACAAATATCCACCACTGTCTATAGCCAGGTACTTAGTCTTACAGCTGAGTGAACTGAGGCAATGTAGAGGAAACGAACTTGCCCAAGGTTCGACACCGCCGCACAGGATTCGAACCGGGTTCTCTCAGTCGAGAGTCCGAAGCTCTTACCGCTGAGCTACTGCGCTCCACAAAAATAACAATACGTTTTTGTAATTAGAATAACACATTTCTACATTGTTTCGGGTGATAATTCGAGTTAAATTAAATATTTTTATTCCATGAACTTACCCAGCTGCTTCCTTTGCGACGTCGTTGTTGGTAGTGACACTGAGATGCCGATGGCGCCACCTGCTAAGACTAATGTAGTTTGAGCAAATTCGATACACGGAACGCGCACACACGCGCACTCGCACATACACGCGCACACACGCGCACACACACGCGCATACACACGCGCACGCACGCGCACGCACACACGCGCACACACGCGCACACACGCGCACACACGCGCACACACGCGCACACACGCGCACACACTTATTTAATCGTACTTGCTACCATGTATGTCACTTAGACATTTTATATATTATTCGATAACATTATGCTTTTTGCAAAATTACCGATCTCCTGCTCCGGCCAACGGAATACTAAACGTCTGGCACGCGGATATAAGTTTTAGTTTAAAATGTATATTATGCGAACAAGTTTTATATAGACTTGAGGAAAGTGACATATAGTATATGGGGCATGTTTAGTTACTGGAAACGTGTATTTAGATGATGGACGACCACAGAATGCAACTTTAATAACACAACATGGTCGCTTCCAAGATATATGGACACACACGGGTTTGCTTACTTGTCATTGTTGAGACAAGGAAGGCGGTTACGAAGTAAGCAGCGGGCAGCGACACATCTGCAAACAATGCTCGGTCGATTGACATATTTAGCATCACTTTCACATCGTATTTTAAGTGCGCAGGAGCGAATCCAGAGAGGATAGTATGGGGGGAACAAAACTACCTCTTGCCGGCATTTGTAAATATTGACGGGTGTCACACATACGGGAATTTTACGAGAGCTGGAAGTATGCAATTTTTGTTAAAATCTACTGGCATGTCAATGAGATGATGACAACAACAGGTGAGAAGTTTAAGACATTTTATAGGTCACGTTTTCTTATAATCAGACAAAACGTTAACATGGTCGCCTATGGGAAAACCAACAGTGGGCTGACCCCTCCAGCTTCTCCGCTGTCTCTGCTCGATTGGTGACATCGGAAGATGGGGGTGTGGAGGTGCTTTGGAAAACAATTTTGCTGCCTCGGCGTAACTTCACCTGATTGTAACCTGAACGGGGGCACGTTTCCAAGGGTCTAGAGGGCACAGTCAATCAAAAAGGTCTACGGGCACGCCAAATTCCAAATGGTCTAGGTGGGCACGTCCTCCCCAGCCCCCTGGATCCGCCTATGGTGCGTGGGTTTTGTTCATCCTCTCATGGTCCCCTTTATAACTCATTAAAGCATGAAACTTGACACATATATATTCTACGCACAGAGAGAATCATGTAAAACATTAGAGAAACTGTGTTAGACTTTGGTGTCAAAATATATGTTTCAGGGATAAAAGATTTATAATATTTTACATTTGATCTTTTGCCTCCAGCATTCACATCTGCCAATTTAAAAAAGGGCGCTCATCAAAGCCCATTATCCGCATATCTTAAGAATTACACCACCTAGAACCATCGAGTTTATGTAAATATATGGGTTTTGGGGGTCAATCTACTTCTATTATGTTACTTTTTACTTTCTCCAAGATATAATGTTTTAAATGGCTTTGTCCTTGGGCTCCCACTGGAGAATATCCGGTGGAATTATGGTATAGAAAAATGGCGGGAAAGAATGGCTAATAACATATTTAAAATCGTCGCACCCGAAAGGATATGTTAACTTCAACGTTATAGCCATAGATGGTGTAGTTCTTGAGATATGAAGATAATTGGATATTTACGAGGACCATTTTTATTATATAGAGGATTTGAATGTCTGCGAAGGTCTAGAGTAACATATTTAGAATTGTTGCACATAAAAAACAACGTTTGATATCAAATTAATTGCTCTAGGTGATGTACTTCTTATGATATGCGACAGTTGACGTTGACGGACGCCAGTGCCATCGCATAGTGGGGCGAGGTAGAGAGAATTCCGAGTTCAAACCATGTTGTTGCCGCTTTAAACCTTGAGCTAGTTCGTTAACTTCGCGTTACTCCAGTTCACCCAACTGTACGAATTAGTACCTGATTGTAGTCAGTGGTGGATGTCGCATAGTCTTCGCGAAGTAGGCCATTATAGCACCGTGGTGAGTGCTTCACGGAGAAATCGGAATGGTGTTCGATTGAACATGTGCTTTGACCAGTTCTAAGAACTGGATTCCGCGCTATGTAAGAATATAGAAATTATGCCCTACTTGACGTATTTGTTAAAATATGGGGAAGTTGGTTTGACAACTGCCATGTTTAAAAATTACGGATGTGAATGTTGGTGAAGGTCAAAAATAAAATATTTGTAATCTTTGATCCTAAAAAACAATATTTTGACATAAAATTATGGTTCTAGATGACGCTGTTATTGAGATATGGTGTAATTGGATTTCATGGATTTAAAAACATGGTTTCTAAGCGCAGCAAAGGTTAGAGACCCTTCGTTCTTTACGATGATTCTCTATATATGAAATATGCGTATGCCAGGTGTCATGCTTTATCCAGAAGTACACAAACTTGTCACCTAACCACTGGACTATATTATATAGACTGCGCATAGAACGTTCGCACACACTTGTGACGTATTGGAGCAAACTAGCACGTTTACCTGCAATTATAGTGCGACGCGAAAATACGCTGTTCATCAGCATACCATCCATACATGCTATCTATTGTTTCACTGTCGATGATACGTGATTGTCGGCGATATTGAACGCGACATACACTGGTTTGTGTACCCAGTACATAGTCTCCACGAAGACTATCCCATAATGCATTGAAAGTGACGTCATTCCTGTTTACGCGTATAGAAAACAATCCTTGTCAATAATATAATGATTTATTATTTCTAAAAAGTTGCACTGAATCATTTTATAAAGTAATTGTTGCACACATGTTGTTGAATTAAATGAGGTGGGTACTGAAATGAGCGGAACTAATAAACGCTTGTAAGACTTAACTAGAGGAGTGTAGGACAAAACGAATTTTGTATCTATGTCTAAATATAATTATGGTAATTGGTTGAACAGGTGTTAACTGTTTTATAACAAACGTGCTTTAAGTAAACACATTTTAAATAGCTATTTAACGTCACATATATTTTGCTATAGTAGCTGGCATATAGTTTCTAGGTTTGCCCGAGGGGGTGCAGTAAGAGGTATTCAGAGAGCCTCAGCCCCCTGCATATTCACCACGCCAAAGTCCACCGCATGTATAACGAGTTTTAATGGGCATAGCGGGTAAATGAAAAATGATAACGGGTAAATTGGGAGCATTTCGCAATCCTGGTTATTGGCCTGACTTAGAGAATATGCCTAGTCCTATTGAGCATTGGATGTGTACGCATATTGTGTAAAAAGCCCATCAAACATCATGCGGGGGGAGGATGACACCAGAGCGTGTGCGGTACATGATTTAAAACAAAGAAACTAAGGCTCACTCTCACGAAAACAGTCTCAGCGTCAGTGGGTGCATTGAAATGGAAATAAAGAGAGATTGGGAAAATTTATTTTGTGTGAGGCAGCGATGCAATATTTATAGTAAAGGTGCAGATGGTAGCGCCCCCTAGTAGATAGGCCTGGAGTTTCCCTAGTGATCAAGCTGAGACCAACGCGGAGGAATATGTAAAGGAGTGATAGGGGCTATATAGGCCAGCCACAAAGGAAATTCAGCCTCACTCTCTGGTTTGGTTTGATTCAGCGTATACTATTGGCTCGCCAATCACCAAGATTCTGTGTTCTGTTTTTATGTCGATTTAGTTATATTTGTTATCTTTGTTTTGCCCACCCTCCTCCCTATATCACTTTACTTGTTGGTTCAAAAGTTTTTTAATTGGCGCTTTCATTATAAGGGCGGAGGCGGAGTGACCCCCACCGTTACGGTGGTAGTGGGAAGTATAGTGCAGTCATGTAGTTAGTCATGTTAGTAAGTAGATGTCTCGGAAGTTATATGCTTAGAAATTGTAGGTATTGCTTAACAATGCTGTTGGGGCCGGCATGCTTGTTGTGTATTGATGTATGTATATATGGTGTGGTTTTATGTATATATGGTGTTGTTTAATATGTGTTAGTGAATAAATGTCATTAAGTTGGCCTGTTTCAATCAACATTGGTCTTGTATCGTTGCTTTGCACAGAAAGGTGTATGTGACAGGGGCGCATACACATATTTGTGTAGCTTACACATTTTTAAACAGAACATTGGTTACAGAATCACTGAGATCAGTTTATGTGAGCAGATGTGGCGTTTGTTTTGTGCTTCGAATGGTTTTCGTTCTAAAATGTTCGTTGTTTTTGTCGGCCATTTATGACATGACTTAAATTACGCAAACAATGTGGCTAAAAATAGCCAGCATGAAAGAAGCATAGTTGTTATAAATTGTAAACATGTGCAATAGCACTAATAATGTTTCGTTTAACAACAATCGAATGAAAAAGCTGCGTCTCTTACGTAACATGTGGTGTCCTGAAACACAGACAACGTTTGTGCTTCGTACAGCGTTGAACAGTGCACGAGGGCACTACTTTTTTTACTGAATGTAAAGAAGTATACAATTTTGAAGTTCTGGAACAAGCAATGTCATGAAAAGAAGAGATATGACCGTTTCTTGCGACATTTTGTGCACAGCGACGAGGTGGCGTCCAAAAAATGTGTTACGTGCGAGCAAATGTAGTGACCTACTTTTTGTGTACGTTCTTCTTTGTATGGACACGGCGCACGAATACAGAGTTTTCGAGATTATTTTCCACGTGGTCTCCTTATAGCTGTGTAGCGAGCTTCAGTTGGGAAGTTACAAAAGGTTCGAACACGAGGCGTCCGACCGACGCGAATGTGTTGCGTGCGAGACGATCGTCAATTTTTACCACCTGTTGAAGCAGTTTCAAGTAAGTTTTCAGGCTTTTGGATCAAATTTCATTACGTTTTTGAGAATGAAAAACAAGTTTTGATATTGATACAGTGACATGTTATGGTATTTGGACGTTTCGAACTGATGTGTGTCCTTGTGAAGTGAATTTGAAGCGAAGGTCCAAGCTGCCATTCAGGTCAACCAGCAGCATTATTTTTAATGTTGTCGTTAATTACCTTTAAACGTTTCCTTGCAGTGCGTACATTTTTGCATGATATTGTACGAAATAGGTGTATATAACTCTCTTAGTTTGCTTATTCTTTGGCAGGTTTGTTTATTTGAAGCAACTTTCGGAGCTTTGTCTCTTACGGAAGCAAGACGCCACACGCGCGTTGTCGGAGTTGGGTGTGCGACAAAGGCGCATATATTTTTCAACAGTTGTAGTTTATTAATTTCTAAGCATTTCCTGATTAAAAATGCATTAAGGAGAAACCTATCTGTGTGTGTTTATTCTCTGGTGTCCATGTTGCACGCAATGTTCTTTTGTTCTGTATGCCTTTGTATAACCTTTGTTGTGGAGTTTTTTGCTTGGTATGTTAAGAATGAAAGAGACAATACTGAGAAGACTGTAATGAAAAGAACAAGCCAGCTTTTCAGTCATAATGTCGTACAACAGTTGACAACCGTGAAGCACGGCCAGCACCTCGTGTTATTATAATCTGCATAGTCCCAAAATGCTGAAAAAAGGATAATTATATTTTGCATCCACTCTTTTATTTCAGTCCACATTACATGCTTCAGGATACTAAAAGGCCAACAGAATTTTAAACTGCAAAAACATCACACTTCAAAGCTCATGTTAAACGCGAGAAGCAGCAGAAAGAAAATTGTCTACTTTTTCACATAATATCAATTTTTGGTGGAGGGTCACAATTACGCCAGTCAAGTTTACAGCCGGCCACACATGTATTCTTAAGCGACAACGGGGAGGGATCATTACCTCTCATCGGCATCTGTGGCAAACGAAAGCGCTGACGATTTTGAAGTGCTACCCTTTCTGGCAATTGTTTCCCACCTGGATTTGTTATATATATATATATATATATATACATATATATAATTCATGTCATTCAATGACTTGCATATGAAAGCATAACATGCCTATAATTAATTATTGTTTTGGACGGTATTTGACGGTTGTCTTCTTGTACGTTGATTTTCACGAGAAAGCAATAAGATAATACAACGATTTTATATTTATTAACGTAGTCGACTTTAAGAGATTCAATAATAAATTGGTTAACAGCGTACTTAATGATGTCATAAATGAAAAATTATCCGTCCCCGTATAATGTTAGAGGTGCTGTCATCTCGTCATTCTTTATCAACACCAAGCTAGTAAACGTATAATCTTCATTAGTATATGAGGACAGATGTCGATAGGTTAAAATTATAATACGTCCTTACGCATACACTCAGAGCATCATGTATCAACGTCGTGCCTCACCAATATGCATCTAAACTGCGGAACTTGCCTTCTAGAAGTTAACTTGTGATAAATTGTAAAATATATCATAATTATAATTGCGTTTTGCTTTTTTCAAAAATGTCTAATTTACACGTAGAAAGTGTTACTGAAAAATGTTTTGACATGGCATTTATTTGACCTTTCTATCGAAAGTGTTTAAGTAAGCCAAATATACTATGTTGAAAATTAATTAAGGGGGTGGCTGCTACGAGAGCGACCAATAATGGTCTTAGTGGCAGTCTCCCTGACCCTTGTTTTTGTTTATCTACAGCTACCTGATAGTTCATGATTAAGATGTTGCTAATTGATTATTATCATACATTGATTGTTTTTACTTTTATGCTATATATTCTACTTTATAATACATGTATTTTGTACTTATTATCTCAACACATACTCAGTTTTTCATAATTGAGCTGCAGGTAGTTATGGGTTTTTGATAATGATACCGATTTTGTTTGTACATATGGGTCAAATAAACACTTCCGATTCCGATTCCGATTCTAATGTTACCGTACTTTTTTTGATTGTCGATTCTGGAACGAAGCAAAAATGACAACGATAATTATTACACGTTATATGCATCTGGAATCGTATGTTGTGCATTTCTATATTTGGTACCATTTGCAAACGCGACCAAGCGCGCGAATGGGACCGTTGCATTTCCACGTTAAATGGGAAATAAACGTCGAATTCCAAATTGACATAAAGAACAAACTTGTTTAAACAATTTATACAGTAAACTAATACTATATGCTCTGTTCGTTAATACATTCATAATTCAGAAATGGTACGCACAGGGTGCTATCATTTCGTCACAAAAAGGTATTACTGAATTATACATAAAAAAATAAAATAAAAAGTGTGCAGTTTTCATTTAACAACCGCGAATAGTAATACAAAATTATTGTAGTGCGTAAAATGTGAAATTATCCAGTCACGTTTCACCTATAGCATTTCTCTTGTTGTTTTGGTCATCGCTATGGTTTCTATAGGACCAAGATACAATGGCAATCATTGCAAACAACCAGAAAAAGTACAGCTATGCGAAAACAGCTGGGTTATAAGAATTATATTATAATCAATTGACAAGCGAAGAACGCAGAAGCCGAAGGAGGTGGTTGGCACGAAAGAAAGGTTCAGGAGGGAGCTGATGAGGGGTTGGACTTAGAGTGGGCTGGTGAGGGGTTGGTCGTAGAGTGGGCTGGTGAGGGGTTGGTCGTAAAGTGGGCTGGTGAGGGGTTGGTCGTAGAGTTAGCTGATGAGGTGTTGGTCGTAGAGTGGGCTGATGAGGGATTGGTCTTAGAGTGGGCTGGTGAGGGGTTGGTCGTAGAGTGGGCTGATGAGGGGTTGGTCGTAGAGTGGGCTGGTGAGGGGTTGGTCGTTGAGTGGGCTGGTGAGGGGTTGATCGTAGAGTGGGCTGGTGAGGGGTTGTTCGTAGAGTGGGCTGGTTAGGGGTTGGTCGTTGAGTGGGCTGGTGAGCGGTTGGTCGTAGAGTGGGCTAGTGAGGGGTTGGTCTTAGAGTGGGCTGGTGAAGAGTTGGGTGTAGAGTGGGCTGGTGAGGGGTTGGTCGTAGAGTGGGCTGGTGAGGGGTTGGTCGTAGAGTGGGCTGGTGAGAGGTTGGTCTCAGAGTGCGCTGGACACGTCGAACATGTGAAAAAGGAGAGCATAACGAAGAGAGCGGTTGCTATCAAAAGGAGGAAGATGGAGAAGAGGAATGCTGCCACTGAAGTTGAGAGGACAGTGTGAAGAGAGAGATCTGGTGGGATGGGGAGGGAGTGGAGAAGGAAAGTGTAGAGACGGGAGAGTGGAAATGGTGAGGGTGGAGGTGACAGAGAGTGGAGATGGAGGAGGGTGATGATGGCGAAGAGTAGTGAGAGTTGAGTGGGGGAGAGTGGAGACGGAGGAGATTGGAGACGGAGGAGATGAGGAGATTGGAGACGGGGGAGAGTGGAGAAGGGGAAGAGTTGAAACGGGGAATAGTGAAAACGGGGAAGAATAGATACGGGAGAGAGTAGATACGGGGAAAGTAGATATGGGGGAGAGTAGATACGGGGGAGAGTAGATACGGGGGAGAGTAGAGACGGGGAAGAGTGGAGGCGCAGGAAGTGGAGACGTGGAGAGCGTACCGCAATAATGTTCCGCACACCGCCTTGCCGAAGTAGATGTCGCTACACATCATCATACTGATGCACAAGGCGAGAACGAGGTTATTAAGTAGCGGCCCCGTCACCATTCTCCGTCGCGTACGTCGCTACTGCGCGCCTGAGTTTCGTCAACCTCATGCGTCTGCGCAGTCTTCCGGTCATGTGCGCCCACGTCACGTTTGAGTACCGTTCGCGCGATTTGTTTATCCCACACAGCTAAAATGGAAGCACGACAACTACACTGGATGCACTGTGCACACTCCTACAATTACACGACAACTACACTGGATGCACTGTGCACACTCCTACAATTACACGACAACTACACTGGATGCACTGTGCACACTCCTACAGTTGTGACTGTTTACGGAAGACTATTCCGTTCTCATTCTGAAGGTGTATATGGGGACCCGATGAGCGGGGAGGGATGTTCTACTTACAATGGACAAATGTGTGTGCGCGTGCGTGTTATATATGGGTGTATGTCTGTCTGTCTGTCTGTCTGTCTGTCTGTCTGTCTGTCTGTCTGTCTGTCCGTCCGTCCGTCTGTCCGTCTGTCTGTCTGTCTGTCTGTTTATCTGTCTCTCTCTCTCTGTCTGTGTGCATGCATGCAGCATGCATGCATGGGTGTGTGTGTATGTATGTATGCATGTATGTATGTATGTATGTATGTAGAGCGAGGAATGCAACTTGATATAGAGAAGGCTGTATGAACAGGGGAACAGCTGTCAATTCTAAACCTGTGCGAAGACCACAACGGATGCACATTCTATCCCCATTCCGTGTACTGACGGTAAGGAAGCCGCCTTACGAAATGCGTTCTTCGCCGAACACACGTGTGTTAGAGGATATGTAGTGCTGTTGTATAGTAAAATATATACTCTGAATGGTTCAGAATAATTATTGTATTGGTGTTGCTATTGATACGTCCGGGACTTGATTTGCGATTATTTGTTACGGTAAAGAAAGTCGCCTTACGGACGATTGTGTCCATCCTCTTCTTCGTGGCCTTGCAGCAAGGTCGCGCCACTCGTCTATAGTGACTCGCGCCGTACTGTGTGACGAGCATGACGTCATCTTCGCGTTGATGGTGCACGTAGCACAGGGTGGCGGTGACGTCAACCGCGTGACACAAGTTGTCCAACAAGCATACATGCGGACACTCCTCTGTGCTCTTGGCTGGTGTCTGCAGCGTCGTGCCAATTGGCTGTCGTGTGCCTTTTCAGCTCGAACCAATCACATGTTTTTTAGTAGAGATGCTGCCAGAAAAGAAAGTTTTTGTGGTATATGAGTGAAATTATTGTATAATTGTGGAGAAACGTTAGATACAGTAAAAACTTAATCCAAAATCATACATTTCCGTGTGTAGTTATTGGAAGCTTGACTCTAGCACTAACCGTAACTAACACTAACTATTATCTATCACTAACCCTAATAATAATAATAATAAGGTAGCTTTTTTGCGCCTTTAAATCCTCGGAAACAAATAATCAATATAAAATGGTTAGTCAATACCAGAATCGATCAGCCGCGTTGAAGTTGTCAACAGACGGATCGATACGCCAGGGAGGCATGGTAGATACGCAAGGTTACAAAGGTAAGTTTTTAAATGACGTAGATATTGTGTAATATTTCCAATTGATTTATTACTAAGGGGGAGCCTATTCCAAAGAATTGGTGCAGCAATAGAAAATGCCCTAGCTCTAATATTAGTATTGAATTTAGGAACAAAAAGTAAATCAGAAATAGATGAGGGAAGCTGGATAAGTTTTGTTACGTGAGTAATCACCGGGTGTGAATATGCTGGTTGCTTACATGAAAGTGTAAATAGTAATGGTACAGATCTTTACAAAATGATACACTATCGGACAGGACCCTGATGAATTACGAGATTGACACTAACCATTTACTATTCGTTGTCTCGTTGGCTCCAACGATTTCACACTCGACCCTAGTAATAATGAATTAATAATAATTGGTTTACATCTGACCATGAATCAACACACCAGACACACCAGTTATCTGTCAGAGCTAGATTGAATTTAGCGGTTTGAAATGACTGCCGTACAGGAAGGCCGCACCAGAGCTTATGTTGCATTAGCAGTGTGCAACCAAGTACGTTTACCGACCTTGTGCAAATATCAATTGAAGGACCGTAACAAAGACCAATGTAAAGAAAGCCAGATCTAAAACAAAAGACAACAAACTATAGGTTTGTTGGTCAACATATTTGCCACATATGATGACCCGTATTCCAAGATCTTGGCACATATTGTAGTATTGTATTTCTGATTTTGTTTGATTTCTGGACTACTACGTCCTTGTAAAACACACGCATTCGAGCATGTTTCATGTATGCAAGCGTGCACGTACGCACACACGAACACACGCACACGCACACATACACACACGCACAGGCGCATTTTTCTGCCGGAAATGACGTTGCATTTGCGTTTTGCGCAAGTCACAATTATTGCGCGGCGTGATATTGTCTGGTATATGCCCTTGGCAACCGACGAGTATAGATGCATTACTGTACACTGACGTCGGAACGTGGTGAATATTGGGAGCTGAGGTTTTCCAAAAACTTGAAATTCACCACCCTTGAGGCTTGCCAAAAACACCCCAGGCTCTCCAAAAACCTCCAATTGCACCCCAAAGTGCAACCCCTTCCCTAAATATTGAAGGGTTAATCCTACATTCAGCCCGCCACCAACAATATTGGGGGACTCATCTCCTTACCCCCTGCCGGTTCCGGCACCTATGATATAGATGTAATATAGTATTGTATAGTGTAGTATTTAGCTGCTTATGCCGACTGTAATTGGGTGACCTGTAGTTGCAGCGTTGTAGCTCATCTTTGTAACTGGTGTATGTTTCAGAATCACGTGCTTTATCAACACGTGTACGAACATGATTTTAGCGTCTATAAACAGCGTTCTCCTCCATTGCCATTACTGATCCTGAACGTCTGACACCGAGTTCACTTCACGAGTTCACAGCATGTTTCCTTAAACCTTTAGTAAAATGTCTACGTGTAGTTGTGCATTTGTTATGTCGAAAGAATGTGTTTTTATCTCGTCTCTACCCACGTATAATCTTATAAGGCAAGATCATATCTCCTCTTCTACGGTTACATCTGAGGGATGGTACATTAAGTTGTTTCATGCGGTCCTGTTCTCTCAGCTCAGGTACCGTCTATGTGCATGTCTTTGCATTATTCTCGTTTAACTTCGTGTTCATCACCAATGTAGGGGAGATATATCGCACTTATTCGTTGATTAGCTAGAGAAGGGTTTTGTACATGAAAGGTACAATTACTCTATTCACGACGAACATGTTTTATTCATAGCATATTGCATATCATAGTCAAAGTAGTATTTTTCTGCGTACATTTAACTGGACATAACTGATTAGTGATTTTTTAATTTTAGTATGTACCAACAACTCTTGGGCAAAACACGAAGGCGTTACGTTTCTACAAAACAGTCGTTGCTTAATCTCTGTGTAGTCGTAGATGCGAACCATACAGGAGGAAAACATTAACACATACCCACACACGCACACTCCCACGCACAAATGCACGCATCACGCACGGGCGCACATGCACACACACACAGGCTAATCCGATTATAGTTAGATATAATGTTGGTTGACACAAAAGCAATGGCACTAGTAGAACGCGGCTGACCTTCACGACATCGCTGCTAGGCTTCTAGGTTGGTCGATCTCCAACAAACACCATACCGCCCTTGTGTCGAATCTTCTTGTTCGAGTCATCAACATTTCGGGGCATTTTACGTCGGAAATTATGACGTTTGAAATTGGGATCAACAACATTGCATTGTGTTGTGGATCGGCCATTGGAGGTATGTTTTCAGTTCCTCATTCATTAACATATTACATTTATTTATTATTGTTTTTGATACCAGAATAAATATGTTGAACGTTGATTGCCCGTAAGAGCGTGTTTAATTAGCTAGAAAGGGCGTTCGCAATTTGAAAGTTGGTTGCGCCCGCGAAGAGTTAAAATTGTAAATACACCAGTCAAATATGTATATATTGGCTGTAATTAACACTCATTGCACAAGCACACGTCCTATGGTTGATGTGGTTGGTTCCGTTCCCACACACAAAGCCACCAGCCGGTGTTAGAACAACTAATTAAGCGAAATTTCTGCTTATAACTATAATGGTTGATTCCGAGTATCAGAAGATGTAATATATTTTAAAGATAATATTATACTTAGAAAGAACGTATGAAAAGTTGCGAGAAAAAAACGACGACAGTAATAAAGTACGAGGATAGAATAAGTGAATGCGAGCCTAGCGTCGTCCCGAGGAAACGCACTGCAAGTAAAGTCACCAATCCATTACTCACGCGAGCACGAGTTCTCTCGCTCAGCCACTTTCTCAGAATCGATCAGTGGTGTGTGTGTGTGTGTGTGTGTCTCTGTGTGTGTGTGTGTGTGTGTGTGCGTGTGTGTGTGTGTGCATGCGTGTGCGCGTCTTTGTTGGTGTATACGTGTGTGCGTGCGTGCATGCGTGTGTGCGTGCTGGTGTGCGTCTGTATTCAGTGAAATACCTCCGCTTACTATGAATGACACAATTCCGTTGATCCTTCAGATGTTGGTAATCGTACAATTCCCGACTCTTGCATTTTGAATTTAGTGAACGACTCGATTACCCACTACAACTTTAACAAATTAACTGTCGAAACAAGGTCTAAGCTAACACATTGTTACATTTACGTAAAGGCAGGCAACGGTAACGATTAGAATGTGACAAATATTATTACATTGTATATTATATTATTATATGAAGTACACCTAATTGATTCATGGATTTATATAAAATATCGAATCTAGAAGCAAAATATAATGAAATAGGAATCTGGCTTATGGAGGAGGACCATAATGCACAGGGCTGTACCATATGTATATACAGTTTAGTGGAACGTCAAACTTTAGATCACCGCCAGGACTGGACCAAAGAGGTCTGAACAGTAACATCGCATTAGCAGGAGTAATTGCATGTACATTGCTGTTCAGGAAATTCATTTGGGACCGTCCAAGGGTGATGATAATTACGAGATGATAGCATTGTCGAGGTTACCGCAAAGCGGGGTTCGACTGCAATTAATGGTAAATGTACGAATAAAGAGGGTGCGCTACAGTGCCCCATTCCGTACATTTTTTAACGAGTGAAATATCGCTTTCCACGTGCGGGACACACACATGGAATCAAGTATACAACTGAAGACAACCGGTTTAGCTTATGTCTCTTATACCAAGTTTATATCGGTAAACCACCCTTCGACTCTCGCATGTATGTGTATACGTGGTCATAGCGAAGCATTCTCCTCTTCTGAATTATCAGTCAATTCTGAACTCTTCTGAATTCTCATTCAATTCTGAATGTTCAGTTCACGTTCGATGCGTCTATGCATCTTTGAAGCGGCTTGTCTGCAGACGAACGGGCGCAACGATACCGCGATCAGCATATCTTTCTTTGATTGACCTAAGTTCAGTTTCAATGGAGCAACATATTCAAAATGTAGTTAAAATTGACGCTATCCTCGTCGCTGTCTTCTCGGTCCCTTGCTTCTAGCAAGCGGAAGCGCTCTGAATGTGAACAATTAGCACACATTCAGCGCATCAAACACGGTACTTACTTCAGGACAAAACGCGATATATCCAGTTTGTTGGTTTTGAAAAAGAAGAAGTTGGGATATATTAAGAATCTAAAATAAAAGAGTATGGTAGCAAAGGGTGACAGGTTTTGCTGATGATAATAAATTGTTTTATTACCAAATCGCAACATTTATTTGTCAAAACGCGATATATCCATTCCGTGAGCGCCGCCACTTTGCGTAGCATAAAGCGGCAGGGTAGGGATGCTCACTGGCTGAAGGGGATCGCATTTCGTAAAAAAAAGATTGATGACATTTATTACATTTTGAAAACAATTTTTTTTGTGTGTACGGCGTCTTGTGGGGATTTGTCGCGTTTTGGTTTGAATTACATATTAAACTAACTCGACAAATGGCTAAACAAAAGTGCTTTTTTCAAGTTTGGATACAATTTATGAAATGGTATTTTGCGTTTTGCCCTGAAACCCTTCGAATGTGTTTCCTGTAAACTTGAATAACAAACGTGAATAACAGACGTGAACGGACCATCAAT
Organism: Paraescarpia echinospica; assembly: GCA_020002185.1. Classification (NCBI taxonomy): domain Eukaryota; kingdom Metazoa; phylum Annelida; class Polychaeta; order Sabellida; family Siboglinidae; genus Paraescarpia; species Paraescarpia echinospica. The sequence goes on from CM034543.1 coordinate 13,987,794, forward strand.
TCTACAGCATTACTGTGACATTGAAACCTTTCGTGGCCAACGGTTTAAAAATGCATACATATATATATACATGTGTGTATGTTTGTATTATGTAAATATATACAAACATACATATATATATATATATGTATGTTTATATATATAAATGTATATATATATATATATATGAATGCATGTTATATTTATAAACAATATCATTTTCAAACCGTTGGCCACGAAATGTTTCAATGTCACAGTAATGCTGTAGAATTGATGGTCCGTTCACGTTTGTTATTCACGTTTGTTATTCACGTTTGTTATTCACGTTTGTTATTCACGTTTACAGGAAACACATTCGAAGAGTTCAGGGCAAAACGCAAAATACCATTTCTGAATTTTATCCAAACATGAAAAAAAGCAATTTTGTTTAGCCATTTTTTGCTTTATATATATATATACCTTGTATATATAAAATGCAAAGCTTTCTTGCATTTGCAGCCGTAGTGCTGTAACTACACATGAAATCCCAATTTTCGCAGATATTGTATTTTTAACAACATAATATGTGTAGGCGAGCGAACAGGGACAGAGGGCAGATGCCCCCTCGGAATATGTCAGTGACGTATAGTTTGCCCCCATTAATGTTTTATGAGCGTCAAGGAGTGGTGTATTTGGAGGTTTTTAGTGTGAACCTCCTCAAAGGAGGATTTTTGTGAACTTCACCCCCGAATATTTAAAATCTTCCCACGCCTGTGAAATTAATATGTCCTCGAATTGATAATCTTACGAATAGGGAAACGGTGTAAAACAGTATAATAGCTAGGGTACATGGGTGTTTTGGTATGAAAAGTCACTGTCTACCTACCGTCGTTAGTCTTGTTTCGCCTGCAAAATAAGATGTTTATATCAAGCCGTCAGTCTTACAACTACATCAAAAAACAATATAACTCTGCAACAACTTCATGGCTAATTGTCGTTACCTTGGTGAACAATAATTTAGATAATTACATAAATCTGTAGTAATGTCCTAGCTAACTGCGCGTCATTCCAAAAGAATGTGAAATGTAGACCTACTTTATTAGTACAGGTAACAAAACTCCTTATGAAGTTTCTTATTAACAGACAATCACATTCGGCGGGTATTCTGGATGATGTCTTCAATTTGAAATTAGGCCTTCCTAAATTGTATTCAACCCGTAGACCACAAGTAATTATGATTACTTGGTCTTAGAAATGTTGAATTTGAAGAAAACTTATTAGAGTCGCCATGCATTTTCGGTGTTTAAGAGCACTTCTGCGTTTTAACCTATTTGATACATAGGACCAACATTTTACATTTTATATGTCGAATACGAGGTGATTTCCACTCACGATAAAGCACCGACTATTAATTTAAATTACTATATTTTTATGATGCACATAAATATCATGGTTTACTTACTTAATTGATCCCCATTTTATTTGCTTGTACTTTTAATTTGACATGTTTTTAACACATATCTACGTTGTACATGTATTGTGTGTGTGTATTATAGATTGCATTGGTCTGATATAAAAAATTATTGTTGTTATAGAATTCTTCTTCTTCCTCTTCTTATTATCATTATTAATTATTATTATTATTACTAGTAGTAGTAGTATATAATTCTTCTTCTTATTATTATTATTAATTATTATTATTAGTATTATTTGTAATAGTATGTAATCCTTCTTCTTCTTCATTTTCTTCTTATTATTATTATATTGTTATATAATTTGTCTTGTTATTATTTGTTGTTAATAGTAGTAATATTATATAATTATTATTATTATAATAATTAATATTATTATTAGTATTACTACTAATACTACTACTACTACTACTACTACTACTACTACTACGATGACGACGACGGCGACGACGACGACTACTACTACTACTAAACTGTGGCGCCCCCGGGCGAGTAGCTCACCAGTAAACGAAGATGATTCCAGTGATGCCGAGGACGAGGACGAGACAGAGGGCGATGCTGAGCAGGAGGACGAACCACCAGAGAGGCGACGTGGTTGCCTCTGGTAGATGGCGATCAACGGGAGTAGTAGTCATAATCGCCTCCGTCGTGTTTGCCGCGTTCGCTGTTCAGAGGTTGTATGAATATTTATGCACACACACACACCACACCACAGGCACAGGCACAGGCACAGGCACAGGCACAGGCACAGGCACAGGCACAGACACATACACAAACGCAGGCGCAGGCGCAGGCGCAGGCGCAGGCGCAGGCGCAGGCGCAGGCGCAGGCGCAGGCGCAGGCGCAGGCGCAGGCGCAGGCGCAGGCGCAGGCGCAGGCGCAGGCGCAGGCGCAGGCTCAGGCACACACACACACACACACACACACACACACACACACACACACACACACACACACACACACACACACATACACATACGCACGCACACACGCACGTATGCACACGCCCGCACGCACACACACACACACACAACTCGATTATAGCCATAATAAGCGCCGAATATTTGATCCTGTGGGGGCAGTGATTGGTCGGGTATCTTATCGTATTAATAATTATCACTCCATCTTACCTACAACAATAGGGACATCACAGAAAAATACGACTTTTGCCTGTCTGGAACGCCAATTTGCATAATATTGAAGTTACGTCGAAAAAGTTTCAACTTCAAAGAAATTACCCAAAAAAAGTGTTGTGGGAGCCCTTTTTAATTTAATTTGTGGGGAGCTCTGAGCAAGTATTACTTCTGCCGTGCCCTAAATCCGGCACTGGCCATCATCATCAACATCAGCAGCAGCAGCAACAACAACAACGCCAGCAATCTATATTAATAATACATTTCAGGGTAAACAAGTTCCAAGACACACAAATAAGGATCATATAAAATGGTAAAAATGGAAGGATTAGCCGGGACAATACCTGGTGCCTGCGCTAACAAGAACAAGAAGAAATTTGTCACTTTCGTTCGCGATTACCAATGTAGGACACATGAAACGATAGATCCTACAATTATTGTATCTTTGATGATACATTTAACAGAACGAAACAGTCAATACGAACGTCGCTGAACGCTAGACAGAATGAGAAGAATAATGTATGTGCTACGCTTGTGAAATGAAGTATTTTTTCTTTGGGTTAGTGCCATAAATGGTTGCAGGTTTTGTTATAATCGATGGATCCAGTACGTTGCGGTTTGCCTACGTCACAATCAAAATACATTACGGGCGCGACATTCACCAGACTTTGCGTTTGTCAAGCATGATGGTAACGGTACTATAATATTATGTGAATTACCTAACTCGGTAGCATGACGTCTCCTAAATGAATATTCCGCCATATAGTTGTCACTTAAGAGATTTTGCCATACGATTTTGTCATAAAGAAAAACATTGAGGCCAAAATTTCAACAAAATACATAGCAGAATGTTCGAACGCCTCACATGTCCGGCATCCATTTTTATGGCTTGACGGGTCTTTTGCTATGCAACAGGTCACGTAACGGATCGGTCAGTTTCTTAACTGACAGCCACGATTTTTCGCAAAATTTGGGAATATCTATAAATTATGGGTAGAACATTATCGTATGTTAGTAGACATGTATGTTAGTGCAACAATTAATACACAGACGCACGCACGCACGCACGCACACATACACACATACATACAGTCACACAGACACACAGACACACAGACACACAGACACACAGACACACAGACACACAGTCACACAGACACACAGACACACAGACACACAGACACACATACACACACACACACACACACACACACACACACACACACACACACACACACACACACACACACACACACACACACACACACACACACACACACACACACGCTGAACATGTTGTGAGTGTTGTTCAGGAATCAGGAATGTAAAGAACACATCACACTCATCAATGCAAAATCAGCTTAAGTCTTTCCTACAATCAAACACAGCCAAATGTTCCCACCTGTTGGGTTTGCACACTTGAAGAACGGACGGTAATGATCGACTCCATTTTGTTGAAACAAGTCGTTTTCCGTAATCTTTCGTCGGTGTAGGAAACAACTTGACCCACCGACGACGTCGACCGACGTACACCTACGAACATTTACTATTATTATTATTAGTAGTAAGGCACGATTATGAAAAGGATATTCGTGAATTGGTATGCTGCTGCCTTTCTCGTGAAGCGTGTGATGTCTTGATATATCACAGCACTAAATACAAAATGACATTTTTGTCATGTATATGTTTGTGAATTTCTTAGTACGAATAAAGACGATGATGATGACGATAATTATGATGATAATTATGATGATAATTATGATGATAATTATGATGATAATTATGATGATAATAAGCGTCTGGACAGAGCTTTCACGTAGTCCTACTTTTACGATATAGTTAACAGAATAGTTTGAGCTGCAGCATAGAACCCTCATTTGTTCGTGTAACAGTAACCTTTCACACGAATGCCGCATGTGCATCCAAGTCATTTCATCAAGCGCTAGAAACCTACGATATATCTTTTTGAAAAATCTTCTTTCATCGCTGACTTTTTTTGTTCGTTTTCTCATCAACTTCTAAAAATGAGACGTGTTTACTCTCCTTTGTTCATGGATGTGTGATACACTGTCAACAAAATGTCTGCAAAATACGATCTAAATCACTGAAGAGCTGTGTCAGAAATCCCCAAATGTCTATGGAAGCGTTGTAAAAGTACGGTATGATCAAATGTGTCGAAATTAGCTGAAAAATCTACTAAGATGAGAGCAGTAGTTTTGCCATTGTCCGTGTTATATAATTCATGAAAAGACTTTTCTGTGAAATGAAATCGTTGACATGCAGATTGTGGATTATTTGATAACTCATGTGTATAAATATGTTCATGAAGGAGATTTGCTAAACCTTTCCAATAACTTCAATTATGACATTATACTTTTATTTACATTTACAAATACATACAGTAATTGATGAGATGATACAACAATTAACCATGCGCTACAGTATACTTGATCATCATGTGCTTTGCAATCTGGCTCATGGAGCACTCATTATAGACAAATGCCATTATGGTTGTCAATTAATGATCCACCATGTTATCTGTCAACGTGATAAAGCTAAAGACCCAACGCACAATTTAAAGATCTGCCGGAGAAGGAGAGGAATTTCAATCTGACCTGACATCCTGAAGACACAAGTACTGGCATCCGGAAACTCCGGTCAACGATGTGTGTCCTTTTCCACCAGTTGCGTATCTTGAACGTAATCTTTGATACATCACCATGCATCCGTCCGGAAGAATCAACGCTGCCAGAGACGAATATTGGTAGATGAACATGATGAGGATTTTACAAAAAGCACAAGAAAATATAACATTATGTTCATGTACACAAACAGTGTGCTTGAAAAATAGCTATAAACGCACAAGTACAAAAACAAGTTTTCGTTTTATGTGATTTTTACAGACAAACGCGAGACAACGTATTTCTTTTCCGTCATTGATACTTATTCTACACTTAGGCAAAAGTCCATTGCGAACACTCATGGCGATGTTGTCAGGTGTCAGATTACCTTATCTTACATAAAATGATTTGTTGGATTATTAAAAACAACGTAGGGCAAACTGCGTCCCACCATTCTCGGCAGATGTTACTTTTATTGGCGCATTCTAACAGTGTAACTTGGCAACACGATACCAAATCAGTTTGGTCACGTTCGATTTTCGCATAAACAGCACGACCAAAATAAAATAAATTCGAATTGTTTGCCTATTGTCTACATCAGTAAACTAAATGAATGCTACTGTTTAAATGGTTCCATAGCAAATTTACATTAACTAAATAGCCATTCATATGTCACATATATTTTCTATGACAGGCGGGATTAGATAATGCCAGCAATAATGTAACTTAATATTTTTTTTAATTCCGATGTTACGTTTAATGCTACGCAAAACATACCCCCATTTGAGGCAAAAGGCCTGTGCTGTTCAAAATTTGTGGAACTATTTTTCGCCACCTATTACTGGGGGAGCAGAACACAATGTGTCTATCCTCCAACTGTACACACCTTTCACAGTCGACACAAATACACATTAATCGTCTCATAAAAATTACATTTCCACCCGCCATTGACGGTCGCCACACAAACAAGCATTCACGCTCACATTTAATGGGGGGGGGGGGGGCAGAACCATGTGTTTAATAAATTTCAGTGGGGCAGCTGCCCCCTGCCCCCCATCACCCCGTTCCCGCGTCTATGGGTACATATGACGACAAGTTTTGAACTGACCTCCCGTTTCAGGCAGCAGCAACGCCAAGAAGCATATTATAACCGCAACCCTGGAACAAACCATTGCCATCTAAACAGACATACTAATAACATATTATTAGAATGCATCGTGCTTGTAAACTTAGAAACCCAGGTAGCTATCTTTACAAAATAAGCGTCCTTCTAAATCCTTCCTAAATTGTGTGTGTGTGTGCGTATGTGTGTTGATTGTGTGTGTGTGTATTTGTGCTGTATATCTGTGCGTGAGTACATTCGTGTGCTAGTGCGTGTGTGTTGTGTGTGTATTTCTCCCTACTTTTTCTCTCTCTTTCTCTCTCTATCTCTCTCTCTCTCTCCCTCCCTCCCTCTCTCTCTTTCTCTCTCTCTCTCTCTTCGTCTCCCCCTATCTCCCTCCTCTCTCTCTCTCTCTCTCTCTCTCTCTCTCTCTCTTTTTTTAAATTGTATTATTAAACAAAAATTAACGACTAATGATCGCCACACGTTGGGTGAAACGTTTATTTGTTCGTTTCTATGTTATAAAACAGAGTGTTTTATATGTCACTCCGAGCATATCTCCGTCAGTTTCGTATGTATTGCTATGGAATTTGGAAGGCTTGCATTTCACCTGGGGACTATGTGGGGTGGTGATGTCGGAGAGCGGAATATTTCAGAATTGTGTACTTGAAGTTGCAACGGCGGAATTTTATATTTTATTTCTGTCATCGCAAAGATATTAATTCCGTCTGTAAAAGCATCCTTGGATGTACACATACATAAACAATATACATATTTTTCATGCTACTGCACTTTGAAAATATAGGATTTCGAAATTCTAATTCTCGTTCGGTGTCATCGAAAATATAGCAATGCTATGTATAAATATTTAATTGGATGTATGAAGATATTTTTAGTAGTGCTCCCTAAGTTTGAATTGATCGATATCCATTGGCATAAACTTGGCTTTATTTCAGCCATGGTCATCTGATAAATTCAAATGTCTTCTCCGAGAAGCATTCAGCTACGTTGCAGTTACTGCATAACAACTGTGTGTTATTTATTTTATTCACTGTTGTCGTTAGCCAAGTACTTATGCATATAGCTAAGTGAATTGGAGCACCGATAAGTGAACAGGATTCCCCAAACTTATGAACGGCAGCAAGAGTTGTAGAACTGTTGTCATTTCGATACTGAATTCGAGGTTCAGACAATATTCTGTTGCACCCCACAACCCTTTTTCATACGTAATTCATGTGACAATAGTATGTATTTCGAGCAAGAAGACCGACGTATGCTGTACTTTGATAGTGATGCTTATATTACAATATCGGTCCTTTCCTCTAGAAGATTCACCTAGTATGCCACGACATCGTTGCTGCAAACGCCTTGTACTACGTGGATTGAGTTTGTCCATTCCGCTGGCAGAAACGGTGACACGATAAATACGGCCTCAACGGAACTGCAAATGACGGGCAAATCACGCACTTTGAAACGATGGACCAAAGTACCCGAATCATGGTTTCGTGACGCGCGTTACGATGACGTCACATGCCAGCAACGTCATCAAATTTTGCGATGTTTCTTTTGTCGCGTATGCCATCAAACACTAAAACTAGGATGGTACATTTATTGATTGCAGTAAAGCTTTTGACACCATAAACAGACCCGCACTGTGGATTTAAACTCTTAAATCATACTGTCAATGGTAGAGTACTAATTATGACATGCAATGTGCAATCTAAAGCCACGTATTGTTCTACAAGTAATGCCAATTGCATATATCTGACTTTTTGGCCTGCAATCAGGGGAGGGGGTACGAGGGAAAATATCTCACCATTGTCATTTTGTCACCTTTCTTCAAGGGAAACACAAGGCAGCGTTTTTGGGATTATACACCTAAAAGAGTTAATGCAGGAATCGGCAACCTGCGGTCTGCGGGCCAAATGCGGCCCGCTGACTAAAACCAAAATTGTCCACAATGTGGCCCGCATGATGACAGCAGTGGTTGCAACTTCCATGTTAGGAAGAACTGCTGCATCATCCCTCAAGAAAGCCCGAATGTCAAGTAAATGAAAATCAAGAAAAGAATTAGCGTCATCGTGAAGAAACGGCATATACACAAACATCGTGAAGACTACTCGTGGCCCACACCACTGGCAGTTCCAATACCTTCTGGCTGAGTTGATTGTGCAGTATCAAAACCATCTCTGTTGCGAAGAACGCTAGCTGAGTCGATGTGCTATGCTGCGCCGCACATACAGACCCTATGAGCTGAGATATTGGAGGCTATATTTGGCGGAGATAGATTGTAGAAATTGGTGGTGCAGAAAAGGTATTAAACAAGTGGAATTACTGATTGATAAGTATTATTCTTGCCTTAGTATCATTCATAAAGTAGCAGTAAACATATGCTGAGTAGCAGTTGTGCTTAAAGTTAGTTAGATAAAGTATTTTAGAACTTTAGTCTAGTGAGTGATAATAAGGTAAGTTAGCCTACGATAAGTTGGTAAACAATATTTAACAAATCTCATTATGTGGTAGAATGTACAGGTGATAAAGTAGCAAACATTAAACTACTTACATAAGTTAATATCTGTGTAAACCAGTACCTGCTAGACATTTTGATTAGGTAGATTTATTATTAAAATTAAGGATTTGCGATATCCGGGCGAACTAAGTTTATCACTTTATGTAGCTAGTGTCCCACGTATTCGCTAGGGTGCGGTATATCTTAAATAAATAAGGCAGTCTAGCGTAAAGTAATTGATTGTATTTAAATTAGGTCACTACTGGTAACGTTGGCATTTCTGATAGGATAGATAGTCAGCTGTGACTATAACCAAAAACTGTAACAGAAATAAACAAGGCAATTTTACGTAAAGTGTAACATTTGTGCACAATAAACAGTCTTCTTAAATAGCTAATTATATTAATATTATTAAATACATTCTGATATGGCGCCTTGCAAGCGGCAAGCCAAGGCAAAGAGACACTTGGTGTGCGACGACTGCCATAGTTGGGTGGATTTTGCCTTATCCGGCTGTGGGAAGTCATAGGCAGAGCCCAAGGAAGAGGAATTCACCTTTCAATGCGTGGGATGTTGGAAGGTGGAATGTCTGGAGAAGGAGGTAGCTAGGTTGGTAGATATTGTGAAGGGGATGGAGATGAGGATCAGCAAGGAGACAGATGGAATGGAGAGAGACGACCGTGAGAGTTAGGAATACTTTGAGACTGGAGGAGCAGAGTAGTGGCAAGAAGACCGAGGAAAGGAGACTGAGAGGAGGAAAGGTGATCGGAGGGGAAGAAATTGGAGGATCGACGGCAGGAAATGTGACAGGCGTGAATGTGACAGGGGAGAAAGTGAGCGTACAGAAAGAGGTAGGAGGGAAAAAGAGACGGGAGAGGAGAGATGGAAATGCAATGAGAGGAAAGATGACGGGAAGAAAGGAAGTGAGAGTAAATGTGACAGAAGAGAAGTTGGGAGGGACGATGATAGGAGGAAAGGTGACAAGAAAAACAGCGTCAGGAAAGAATGGAACAGACGGGATTGTGACAGGAGAGCAGAAGACAGGGGAACAAGACTACAATCAGACAGATGCAAACCGGAGAAGGAGCTACTCTGAGGCAGTGATTGAGGGAGCAGTGAGGAAAGAGAGGGTGTTTATGGGCGACTCCATTATGAGAAAGACGGACAAGACACTAAGCGAGGGGAAGGACGTCGTTGTTTGTCTACCGGGGGCTGAAAGGGTAGAGAAGGTATTGGGGCATGGCAAGGGAGGGTCTATACTAGTACACGTAGGGACAAATAATGCTGACAGTGAGGGAACAACTGAGATAGTACAGAAGTACAGACAGTTAGTGAGGAAGTTAAAGACAAGAGTCGAGCAGATTATTCTCTCAGGAATTTTGCCAGTAATGGGAGGAAGGGGACCAACATATAGAAACTGCAAGAGGATGGCGATCAACGCATTAGTTGAGCAGATGTGTAAAGAAGAGGGGTGGGATTCGTAGATCTATGGGGACACTTTGTTGGGAGGGAAGATATGTACATGAGAGATGGCATCCATATAAGTGGAAAGGGGGCAGCAATTTTCTCAGAGAACTTGCTGCAATCTGTTGATAGTGGGACAGGCTGCATCTATTTAAACTAGATTCGCAGGGGGGATTCACAGAGAAGCCTGAAACTGGAGGCGTAGATAAAAACAGCAGAAATAAATCAGCAAAGAACAGCCTGGAAAACTCTTCTGAATCAGGATGTAAATGCGTTTGTTTAAATGCATGGAGCATAGTAAACAAAAAAAGTAAACTAAACATTATGGTAGAAGATATTGACCCTCACGTAATAAGTATAACCGAATCATGGGCCCCTGATAGATCAGATGCCATCTACTTAGATTTTCAGAAAGCTTTCGACAAAGTGCCACATCAAAGATTACTGCTTAAACTAAAGGCCCATGGCATAGGAAATGGTATAATAAACTGGATAGAAAAATGGCTGATTGACAGAAGACAACGTGTAGTAGTTGATGGGGAGGCATCAAACTGGAAATCAGTTTTGAGTGGGGTACCACAGGGATCAGTACTGGGACCTATATTATTCTTAATATATATCAACGATTTGGACGATAATATAACAAGCAAGGTGTTGAAATTTGCGGATGATACAAAATTGTTTAGAAGGATTAAACGTGATGAAGATAGACAGCATTTACAAGATAATCTTGACAGATTGATAAAATGGTCTGAAAAATGGCAAATGTTGTTCAATGTTGGGAAATGTAAACGCCTCCACACAGGACATGGGAACGAAGATGTACAATGGGAGGTTCTGTACTAAATACTACTGTAAAAGAAAAGGACTTAGGGTTAATCATTAGTGCTGATATGAAGGTTTCAGAGCAGTGCGGAATTGCAGCTTCAAAGGGAAATCAAATCCTTGGATTAATTAGGCGAAACATAACGTATAAGAAAAAAGAGCTAATAATACCGCTGTACAAAACAATAGTTAAGCCTCATTTAGAATATTGTATTCAAGCGTGGAGGCCTTATCGCTGGAAGAACATAGATATGCTAGAAAGAGTGCAGAGGAGAGCAACTAAAATGATACCAAAACTGAGGGATCTTAGTTACGAAATACGCCTAAAAATGTGGTTTAACAACACTAGAGATTGAGAGGAGATCAGACAGAAGTCTTTAAAATATTGAATGATTATGAAAATATTGATAGAAATATTGTTTTCTCAGTTAAGAAAGATAGAAGGACCAGAGGACATGAAGTTACATTTGTAAAGGAGTAGTGTAGATTATATATAAGAAAGTTCTCATTCTCACAAAGGACTGTAAATTATTGGAACAGATTGTCTCCTGATTGTGTTGGTGCTAGTAGCGTGGATATGTTTAAATATAAAATCGACACATACCTTAAAAGGGCGGGATACACGTAGATAAAGAGTATTGGACTCTCGATAAGCTAAAAGGCTTCCTTGTCCACGTGCCATCTAGAGTTAATTTTCTGGGTGGCAATCTTGTTAAATCTTGTTATTATAGGGTGTTCACAGAGCAGAAGAGTACAGAAGTACCGGAACTTGCAGACCCCAAATGGATTTGCGAGAACATATCATCAGTTAGATGTTCCAGTTTGTCTCCGCTTCCGAGATCGCGTTGTTCCTGCAGGAGACACAACTGCGAAACGCAAAGCTGAGTGTCTTTCCGATTTTAGGACTCGCATTGAGGAGTTGCCTTATTTTCCAACCCGTTCCACGTGGAACTCGACGATGCGCCGGAAGAGTTAGACGAACTTCAATGCGGTTCTATGACACGCAAATCTACATCCAAACAGTTGACACTTGTAGAATGATACTACATGCATTTGGAGACGGAACACTCATTGCCAATTTGTTTGGTGGCGCAGCAACTGCACGAAGTGTCAAACTAGACATGATGATGCCATTTCTCTGTACCAAGAACACTGACCAGGGATAATGTGTCCTTAGCGACGTCCAAGAGTTGTTGACATTCAGACGTTGATGTTTGATGATAATACTGCATCTTATTCGTAACTGGTAAAAATTTATAAAATGTTGTTAAAAGTTAAATTTCAATGCATATTTATGAACAACATTGCTTATATTCAGATTCCAAACATAACATAATATACCAGCTCTCGCGGGGATTACGCTAACATTAAACAATATTCAATAATACACGTATGACCCGCTGACATCCAAGTCATCTGTTTGGCCCTTCATTCAAAAAGGTTGCCGGCCCCTGAGTTAATGCAAACCAACCATTTGCAACGGCGATCAACATTTTAACGTCAGTGGTTTACTCAGAATGTGGTCTCAAAGTGGAAGAATCTCCAATATCCTGGAGTCTGACATCTTGCTCTTGACGCATAGTCTTCACCAATAAGCAAGCAGCAAGCGAAGTTTCCGACGCGTCATCCATTCTTTGGAAAACTTGGGTTCGTTGTCAACACGTCATGGAATACGGTTTGGTAGAATCTTACAAAGTCGGTTTGCAATAAAACGTGATTTTGTAATATGTCATACTGCCCCGCGTGTTGTAGTAGCAACACGAATAAAGAGCAGTGTTTTCTGATTCTCTGTGAACAGACCAGAAGTGAAACGGCTAGCGGACGATCGACTGACGGCTGGGCCGGACGATCGACTGACGGCTGGGCCGGGCGATCTCTTACTTTCCGACCTAACTATGAAAACAACATCATAGAGCTGCCAAACTTCTCCCCACATATACTCACACAACATTATCAAAATATTACACAGATATTCTAATAGTGATCGAAATCTATAAAAACGGAACCCGCTAGCTACTATAGCCGTAAACCATGATGTATCCGCCAGATGGCTGCTCCGGCACGGTCTGTGCTTACTTGTGCTTTCTTATGTCTATATTTCTAAATGTCAAAATCGCAGACTTCATAACAAATGTATTCAAATATGGTCATCAAATGTATTTCATAGTGACAGAGTATATATATATATATATATACATATATATATATATAACTATATATAAACCACCATTTGAGTGTTATGTTATTCCTACAATTCTTGTTACCGGGTTTAATTATTAAGAATTTTATTTACTCATTTTAGATTTAGTAATACAAAATTACCCATTGACACAATGGTTTAATATTGATAACAATTAAAGGGTTTATGCTTTGTGTAACATAAATGTGACTGGATGAATTGTTTCTCTAATTAAAAACCGTTACACTCTTCAACATTAAAGAAGTGTTTTAGAAGAATGCATTTAAATTTGTATCACGTTAACTGATAAATATCACAACACAGTGTTACAAAATGGTACGCACATTTGTTTGCTGATCTCCCCACCTTTCAGTTATTGTCGTTCGTTATAATAATACCGACAACGCTGGTTTAATTCAATTACAGAAATTAATTAAATGGCTAATTAACGTCCCTAATCTATGTAATAACAATTATTTTTAAAATAGTTTTATTTGCTTATTATTGAATTTTTTATTTTAGTATGCATCCCAGCAAATAATAATAATTAATACCTACCTATGTAGTAATTATAACGTATCTACCTTCAATCTGAAAGTACACCTGTACTCACGTAGACCTACATCATTAGGCAGAATTGAAATATCGATACTAGGGGCGCCACCGTTCAGCAGTGTAATGACGTTATTCAATCGGAGAGGCTAGCGACTGACAAGTCTTATTCTTAACTTGACATGTGAATACAAAGCAAACATTCAAACCATTAAAAGTAATTTATTGCTGCATAGACATAAATGTACAAATGATTAATGCATAACTTAGATGTATCACCAACAACCGTTCTGAAATGACCACCTTTGCAGCTGTTGCCATTATGAAATATTTTATCCCGATATACAACTAAAATTGTTCTTGCAAACACCCAATATACATTGATTTATCTAGTTTAAAATTACATATTATAGTTAGATATGTGACGCGACGTGTTGTCCTCTGGGCATCTCTGGAGTTGCAATTATAATGGTGTCGAATGTAGAAATGACACACGTAACGACCGAACACGATCCCATAGTTAAACATTGAAAGAGTTCGTTTGAAGGCGTCGTCACGTCATACGGGAGGCAGGCTAACACCAAGGCTGCGCAGGTCGGAACTTCATACTATTGCGGATTGATATAGCACTTGAGCAGGGTGATGTGGCAGGGTTAGTTCCAAATGCCGCCAACATCCGGTTCAGTTCATGTTTCTCTGAAACATCGCAGTGAATTAAGTAAAAACGCTGTCCTAACACATGTAAATACTTGGCATTTAGAAACGGGTATTTTACACACAACTGAAATCGCGTTTGCATGCACGCACGTCTGCACGCTTCAGTTCACCGGCTTCACTCAGACACTCCCTCATCAACACACAAAGTCACCCATCCCCTTAGTCTCGCACTCAATACCCCGACAAACGTTAACACTTTGTTACAATCATGTTCCTTTTACAGAAAAGGTAGGCACATTTGATTGCTGAGTCCTCACCTTCAAACTTTTCATTCGTTATAATAGTTCCTACAACGCTGGTTTAATTCAGTTGTCGAGATTACTTAAATGGATAATTAACATGCATAATCTATTATGTACATGTAACAACCACAGACACACACGCACGCACGCACACACACACGTGCACACACACACACACACACACACACGGATGTACGTGTGTGCGTGTACATAAGCAAGACTGACCTTTTTCTTCCGTCGCTATGGTCGCGTATTTCTGCAGCGCCTCGCCGCCATATTGTCTCGCAAGATCGCGAACAGGAATGACGTCACTGGTGTCTCTGTATTCATTATCATAAGTCGTCGTTGTCTTTAAGTGTCGATAGATTGTCGTCCCCGTTGGACCTGTCACGTGGCACACATTACGTAATCAGGTGATAAGTTTAAACTTAGAAACCTTATTCCTCGGCAAAGAAATTTACAAAAATTTACAAAACTAGTTCCAACCGCGAGACGATGGTTCCAACGATAGTAGGTCAGAACTGTTATAACCAAAATAGGGTAATGTTGGAACAAATGGTAACGGAAGCAATGTTTGCAGTTTCTAAAGCAGGCATATATCCTAGATAACATATAAAAGTACACAGCTCTAAAATTAGAGAACATTGTCAAAATTACGCATATGTTGGAGCCCCCTCAGTAGCTTTTTCCTGTGCGATTTCGAAACGATTTTACTTTCGGGACAAATAATGAGCAAGGTAATGTTTTTGTAAACCTCAAATAATCCAGATGCGTGTTCGTAAATAAGCACAAATTATATTCAGAGAACAAAACAACATACATAAGACATTAAAATAATTTATCATTGCCTTTGTTTTTCAAATAAAAATGCTTATTGATATAAAAACATGCATAACTGGCTGGAATTACTTGTCCAATTCGTCTCCTATATAACATGATTATGTTCAGCATATTTATAAGTATGTTACTCTCATGAGCATCTATCGTACATGTAACATAGCGCAAGTACATTTAACAGGGAACATTGTGTGTAATAATTATAATGACCCCTTGATACAAGGTCAGCGTATAAATGCATGAATCTAACTAATAAGCTTAATTCAGGAAAGATTGCCGTATTATCTCCCATATAACGTGATTATAATCTGCATCACCATATCAATATGCTACTGTCACGAGCCTTGACTGTAAATGTAACATAACACAAATACATTTTAGCACTGCGCATAATAATTATAATGAACTCTTCCTTGATGTAAGGTCAAGACATGTATACGTGAATCTCTAGAGCCCAAAAAGGTAAGTTCTTATAGAGCGCAGTATCCAGTCTTTAGGACCGCTCAAAGCGCTTTACCCTTTACTCCATGGCGGACCTGTTCAACCGTACACCATCGAGACGTCTCTGGGAAGCATTCAGCCATTATGCAGTTAATGCACAAAGAGTATTCGTACACAAATTTCACCCATTGGCTCAACATCTCGCTGTTGCAGCTAATCGTGTATACTAGGAAGGGGGCATCTAAGGATCTGGAGAGTAGGCGCCCATTCATAACTACATCCAACAAGAGATGGGCACGTACTGCTCTGGAAATGGCCTTTCCTTTCTGAATGTGCTCCAGTGCTTTTGATGAACTATAGTAGCGCAACTCCTTCAAACCAGATCCAGCCGCCGGGTGACCTATGCTCCCAAGAGAACTCATCTCCATGTGGAAGGCACCCGATCTTTATGATCGCTTACACTTTTATTATAGGTTGTTTCCCCAAATATGTATAAATACGCGTATATCTTTGCTTTTCGTGAGGGAAGGTGCTAAAATCGATTCGACTGAACATAAATTCACGTGTCCGCGTGCATGCTCTTGGTTTGCCCTGAAGATGTCGGGATCTGGCTTTTGTTTAGATATATTCATATTTGTATTATGAATACCTGTTTTCTATCTAAAACTGAATTTATCTGTTCTACTACGAAAATATATATATTTTTAAACAAACTGCATCATTCCAGACCACGAGGGCCTTGATGATCCGAACATGAACAACGTTCGCCTCAAGGTCCTGGGCTGTCTTCGTAAATGCCACTATCTTAGGCATCAATGGTATTTAACATAGGGTAAATGGGAAATTAGATTCCTTGTCACTTCCCCAATATTCTTTGGTGTATACTTTTGATATGTGTTATAGGTACATTCAATGTAATCAAAACACTTGAAATAGCTTCTGTTGCAATTTGTTCCATCTCTAACTATAAACGTCCTGGACTGTATATTATTTATTGTAAAAGAAAAGGCACCGACTTACGTTTTGCAAGTTGAAACAGATTATAGTTAATAAGAGCACCGGCTAGCATTATTTACACAGGTGAGCAACAAAATTTATTCTGGAACTCAAGTGTTTAAAACAAAACGAACAAATACCTGAAAAGGACGGGTTTCACTTAGATAACTTGCTCTCTGTGGGTTTATGCTTTGAATAGCAATGTTGTAAAATTTTGGTCGTCAAATCCAGGTTCTTGGAGGGCTGAGCCCCCAATATTTTGGGTGGGGTGCTGGATGCAGTCAGATGGTTTTGGTGATCCTAAAGTTGCAGATTTTGATGAGCCTCGTGGGGTGCAGTTGGCGGGTTGTGGTGAGCATCAGTCCCACACAATGTTCAACATGTTTAGACGCATATGCTTGTAAAATCTTGTTAACCTAGCCAAAATACGCCGACTGACCTCCATCTGACCGAGCTAAATGCACCTATCGACACCTACTGACCTCCTGCTCCAATGGCCGCCGTCTGTTTGTTCTTGTTGCTGCCGTATCTGTCCGTTGGTGCCCGCAGTTCCTCCGGCAGGAGTCTCGGTCGCGTGTACGTCTGGCGCGTGAACGTATCGAGTGTGTGAGGCGCTCGTTCCCGCCGACCGGCAGACGACAACGGCAAGCTCGGGTCACGTTCCCCTGAAACAGCGCCATGTTGTTGTTGTTGTTGTTGTTGTTGCTGCTGTTGTTATGATTGTCATAGTTAGTTGTTATGATTGTCATAGTTAATTATTAGTATTATCACTAAAAAGGTAAACGGTAAGTTCTTATATAACGCAGTACCCAGTCCTCAGGACTGCTCAAAGCACTTTACACTTTACTCCCTGGCAGACCTGTTCAATCGAACACCATCTCGACTTCTCTGGGAAGCATCCAGCCACATTGCAATTAATGCGCGAAGACTATTCATACACAAATATCTACCACTATATATAGCCAGGTACTCATTCATACAGCTGAGTGAACTGGAGCAATGTAGAGTGAACGAACTTGCCCAAGGTTCGACACCGCAACACCTGATTCGAATCCCGGGTTCTCTAACATCAGTAACATGTAGGCCCCTATAGCAGTATCAAAAACAAATAATAACATACACAGAACTTACAGTCTGTCTTTGAACATACGTCCATAATATGGTAAATAAAATATAGCCGGTTACCAATGTAATTTCACATGGAATTTTGGATAACGAAGATACCTATTGGTCTTCTGTTCTTTACAATATACAAAAAGGTAAAACAAAATGTGTGAATTTTGCGAATACTGTAAGTTGTCGTCATATTGACATCCATTTATATGTGTATAATGTGTATTTACTTATGTGTGTGTTTGTGCGCGCGCGCGCGCGTGTGTGTGTGTGCCTGCGTGCGTGTGTGTGTGTTTGTGTGTGTGTTTGTGTGTGTGTGTGTTTGTGTGTTTGTTTGTGTGTGTGTATGTGTGTGTGTGTATGTGTGTGTGTGTGTGTGTGTGTGTGTGTGTGTGTGTGTGTGTGTGTGTGTGTGTGTGTGTGTGTGTGTGTGTGTGTGTGTGTGTGTGTGTGTGTGTGTGTGTGTGTGTGTGTGTGTGTGTGTGTGTGTGTGTATGTCTGCGTGTTTGTGTGTGTGTGTGCATGCGTTATAAAACATACCAAATACAACAAACTTTGAATTGTAGTGCATTCTCAAGAACATAACACAAAGCTCAAATCTCTCCGATAAATAAAGTCGGTGATCCTGTATTTTTCCGCTGTCATGTTATGTTGACATTTCTTTGTCATACAAGTACACATATTCGATGGTTTTGATTTAGAAATAGTGTTGATCATCCTGTATGCTAGATAGATTTATTTGCATTGTGTTTCCACTTCCTTAACAGTTGAGGAGTAAAATTAGGTAAATAGCATTTATTTACATTTTACATAATAGTTCGCATTGCTATCGGTAGGAGTAGGACGAGCACTGCAGTCGGTGGTGACAGTTGTCTTTAAACCAGGAAAATAGATTGATCTAAAGCCGTGAAACATTAGCTTAACTAACGATTATTCCGCCGTGTTTTCATACTATATCATGGCTTCGAAGCCTGCCTATTGTCTTGTATATGAGCGGCTGCATTCAACGGACAATGGACTAGCTCTGTGAAGTGGCAATTATTCGCCTGCATTCAAACTTGGCCGAGTAGACCTCGGTCGAACACTGTGTTGGACAAAAGCGATTTAGCCGTACAATTATTGAACCCACCGTTTCCACAATGCATTCTCTCGGTGGTAAAGAGATTAAAACGTCTGGTTCTTAATCGAGATGCCCGGGACTTGTGTCCTCTCTCTGTCGTTTCGAAGCTTAGACAATTTTGTTTATTTCACGTTTAATTATATTTACCATGCTCGCTGTGCGCGAAAATCCAAGAGCATTGTACGGGATACTACCCACCTAGCCAACCATCTCTTTGAACTTCTTCCCTCTGGCAAGCGCTATAGAAGTATTAAGACAAGGACCACTAGATTTATAAATAGTTTTTATCCGCAGGCTGTGAGTCACTTGAACCGCGAGATGCCATGATACTGTGTTCAGTCGGTTTAGATTATATGTAGCCATGCTAAATTATTTATTTATTATTTGTTTATTTATTTATTTATTTTATTATTTATTTATTATTTATTAACTTGACTACATGTATGTACACACTTTTTAACTGCCAGCTTAGTTTTTATATCGTCAGCTAATGTATTTATACATGTATTTATGATTTATTTAACTACATGTATACTTTTTAGGTAACGTTCAGACGGTATTAATATTATGTTATCAAGTTCACTTTATGTCAATAGATGTACGACTGTCTTAAAATATGTTGGCAGTTGGCCTTGGTTTAAATTTATACTAGTTTTAGCACAGTTTCATCATGTTTCTGATTGTATATTTTGCGTGTGCATGATGGGGGGGCAGAGGAGACAAGCGTGCATGTATGTTGACGCCACAACGCCAATAATAAACATAAATTTGAAATGCTACTTGGTAATAAAAAGAATGAATTCAGTTGACTCAGCTATGTTGCATGTACACAGCGGTGGATATTCATTAATCTATAGTCTTCGAGCGGTAAATGCGGCGTTGGTGAATGCTTCACAGAGAAGCCGCGTTGGCGTTGCAATGCACACGTCTGTCAGGGGGAATATAATATGGTTTGAGCAATCATGTGAACTGCATATTGCACATCAACGGTTCCCTTTAAAACGATCCTCGTGCCACAAAGAAATCACGAGCTATCTTAGGCACACATGGGAATGGGTAAGGAAGAACAAACATATCAATTTGGACATCGACAGAATAGTCACACATTCGCGTATCAGCTGCTGTGTTCCACGTAAGATACCGACACAACACGAGTCCGTCAGTTGCTAAATCTATTCACCTTACAATCGTTTAACATCTGGTTCGAAGGGACACCTGTTTATCTTGCTGAAATTGATTTAGCTATTACATGTCGCAAACTAAATAAACTGAACATCTCTTTAAAAGAAATATATAATTTATTAACAATGTGCGGTCAACTAATTTCTCACAGGTATAAACTCTTAACATTTCTCCTCTTTCCAGATATTATCCGACTATGTCTCTCTATTTTAGAATAAGTCGTTTTAGATGACATGTGTCATCTGTCATGAAAGAGCAATTGCAACTTGATCTGCCTCCCTCCACAAAGTGTGTCCACAATATTAATGTTTGTATACAAATAGGCCTACAACATTTTGCGGACACAGTGGTCAAATTGCGAACACTGTAACTTCAATTTACCAGGCAGCATACTCATCCTAGTTGTTCTAAGACATTCTATCGATACCGAGTAACACACAAGATCGCTTTAATAAGTTCTCACCTTGCGGCATTCCCTTGAAGTCGCATTGGTAGGTGGAACGGAGTTTACCACGGATCACTTTGTCAAAGTCTTCGTCCGTGAGATCCCTAGCCGACGGCACTAGCCCGTTCACGTCGTATGCCGGGCGTGTCGGATATCGCCACCACATGAACTTCTGTCGACCAAACAATTAGGACGCGCGTCTCAGACACGCGCCAGTGACGTCTAAACATCAGCTAATGACAGCGGCGGACATTGTTCAAGTGAATCGAACTGGTGCATTGAACCGCTAAGAGTTAAGTGGTGTGTTTCCCAACAACTGGTGTCACGTGTAATGTTACGTAAAAGTGAACGTTGTGTCGTGCGTGATATGGAGAGAGTACCAATAGTAACAGGGATATGGTAAAAGCGTACACGACATATGAACAACAAACGTCTACCATTGGCAGAGACAAAGAAATAAAGTCAGAGGCACACAATGTAGCAAGTAAGGACCGGTCGCGTGAGCTTGCAGACTCTAAACATAGCATCAAGTATCGGTAGGTGGTGGTGTGGTCGCTACGACGTATCGCGAGGATAATTAATCGCAACATATCTATAGAGTCAAACATATATTAACGCACATTAACGCTATTGTTGGTATCAGAAGCGGATAACGTTGTGGGTAGTATATTGGAAACTGTGCCTTGTCAATTGAATCCGGCGAATATTGGCTGTGGTTTTGGAAGCTCTCTTGGATCGTTCAAAACCTTACGTTCGACACACGTCTTTGTGGATGTAGTGGTGGTTTGTACCAATACGGATTACTATCTACTTCTACGTTTGTTCGAACTTTGCGTACTTATGACACCAGATCTTATTAGCAACCCGTGAGAACTGTTGTAGAGCTGCACACACATGGTAGAAAGTACGGTAATAAATCTGTCCGTTTCATGTGCCTTCAATAGTGCACCTGTTGCCATTTTATTATGATATATTCAGATGCCTGAATAATTATCCAGACTGCAAAAAATATCAACTTGCTAATGACGTAATGATGATCACAATAAAATCGCGACATGCACAAAATCTAACAAATCTATTTCAGGATCACATAACTGTGAAACTATAAACACTACCAAGGTTTCGACAATAAATACAACTGTGGAAGAACTGAAACAAATTCCCAAGAAAGGATAGCAACAAAATAAAATCACACCAAATACAATGCCCCTATTGCTGCACAATGTACTGGATTGTGCTTCATACAATGTTGCTTTGTATATTGTCAGTAATGAAATAGTACTTTCCATAACTGTTAATAACAACCGCACGATATAAACGCATGTGTAATTATACATTTATTATTTTTAATCCGTAAAGTAACCGGCTTTGTGACATGTTAATATCGGTTATCTGATAGGTGACACAATGTTGTTGCCTCAAGTGAATGACCTGAAAGCTAAGCCAAGTCAATGGCATGCAAATTCAAACCAAGTTCAACTTATCTATCTAAATTTCAAGTCAGTTCACAAGACAAGTCGCAATCAAACACATGACGATTGCACTTCATATCTAGAGAAATATCATTGATAAAACATTCCATTTATTAACGATATTAACGATATGAGAAAGTAAACATACAAGTCGTGAAAATAGACGACTCCGTGGACACGTCTCATGGACAGTCATGGTGCGGATGTTCCGTATAATACAATGCGGATATCGTTAGTGGGATGAATACAGCCATACTCCGTTTTTGTACGGATTTGATTGGAATGTATAGATCGCCATAAAGTACGTATTTTCTTGTATTCGTTGCGCACGTATCATTCAAATAGCGATTGAAGAGCTATTATACTTTTGATGTTAGGCATATTTCCGATAAAACGCCGTGGATTTGGCTAATGTTGAGAGTCATATATACATTATATATATATTTGAGCAACATTCTCAAACATAGACGCCTACGATGGCTTGGACACGTGCAACGGATGTCCAGTGACCGCCTCCCAAAGACCATACTCTTGGGAGTTGACCGAGGGCACACGCACTGTAGGCAGACCAAAACTTAGATATAAAGATGTGTATGATCAAGAGAGATCCAAGACTCTGGCAATGACCCTATGTATTGGCAGGCTGTTGCTGAGGACAGGGTCATCTGGCGAGCCTGTCTTACTGGCGGTTAAGCCATTGACACCGAGGCGTACCGGACGAACCAGGAGGTCAATCGTGCGAGACGTCATGCTTGGAACCAACTCACATGAACGCAGCTATGATAAGCATTGTCTCTCGAGATTTGGAAGGAGTGTGGAGCGAAAGGTAGAGTGGAATGGTGACGGTTGGTGGAGAGAGCCGTGCAAGGTCAGTTGTTTATGAAGTTTTTCGTCATTGTCCATAATTCGCATCCATAGAGGAGCACACAACCTACTGTTGCAATAAATAGTCGCTGCTTGATTTTGGGTTGCATATTGTAAGTTTAACTACCCTCACAACATGACAGGAGTGGGTGGAAAGTTTTGGTGGGGGCATGTCCAAGCAAAGGATTGGCCAATGCCCCCACTTTGTATATATAACAATGCCTTGCTTATGTTAGAACGTCACCGCTCAGAATCCTGAAAGTCTGCTTTAAGTGCGCCAAGGAACATGACTTTCGCTGTCTGACTGTCACACTACTGTCAGTGATCAGTGAGAGTAAAGAAAAACAGGAAAACACACAGAACACAGAAATCGAGGATCAGAATTGAGACTAGCCTCACCCCTGACAGACAGGGAAACAATAGGAGAGCAACATAAGCTGGCTACTATTACTATATAATAGTCTGGCAGATGGCGTCACTCGATCAGAACAGGACTCATACAGGCCGGTTAACCACTGCAACGTGCAATATGGATATAATATTCAGAATTTCTAGTCAAAATACGGACTTTAACCAAGAAAATGTTGCTTGTCAGCTATTACGACTCGCGTCAACAATACTGCCTACCTGTTGGGGGTGGGGGTTGTTTCTGTGGTCGTCAGTGTTGCCGGAGTCGGCCCCCACATACGGCATCTGTCGCCGCTCCGGCTTGTGGTAGTACTCAGTGCTGTAGGTAGTCGTTGTAGCCCGCGGTACCCTAGCTGGCAGTCTCCGTGGATACAACACTCCCGCACTCTCGGGTCTGAAAGGTAAGCGCGTCTAAGTTAACGACAAAACAGCAAACAAACACACGCGAGCGAGTTCGCTCGCAAGCATGCACGAACGCACGAACGCACACATACACACACCGACACAAACACACACACCACACCACACCACACCACACCACACCACACCACACCACACCACACCACACCACACCACACCATACCACACCACACCACACCACACACACGCACACACATACACACACACCACACACATGCACGCACGCGCGCGCGCACACACACACACACACACACACACACATACACACCTTACCTTATGGCCGCCGTGTAGTGTCCCGCGGGTAAAGTGGGGTAGTCGCGCTGGTAACTCGTCGTGTAAGCGGACTTCTTACACGCCTCTTCCAATCTGTCATAATCTGGCGAAAAAAGCGCAACTTACAAATTATATAGTATTTGTGCAGACCCTTTCACATAATATATTTTAGCCATAAGCTTTAAGTCACACTATTGTGTGCTTGGATGACAGTAGGAGCTAAATGGGATTAATTCAACGTTTACCCGCTATCTCCAAGTGGCCTCATTCAGTGAACCCAATCATCTTCGTCACAACGGGAAGACGTGTAATGGTCCAGACATTAAGATGGTTTTCATTTTTACTAAATAATTCTGAACAGAGAAAATGTACATATGAACTATGATACTTTTGTTGTATTTCGCACATGTTCATAATTAGAATTGCTGGTTGGGAGCTTATATTGCAGGTGCCAGAAATGGAAGGAGTATTACTTTTTTTCGAAAACAAATATGACGAAGATGCCACAGCATGTCGATCACAAGATACAAATCAAGTGTGCAGTTTCATTAAAAAAATCATAATTGTGTGCACAGTGGCAATTGCTTGATCTTTTATTAGCATTGGTGTCAACTGAAATATTAATAGTAGCCTTATTACTAAACAATATAGGCACTTGAGTTCACATTGCGAAAACATTCATATTACGAACGTATGTTGTAGTAAAGTATGTCGTGAGAATATATTGGTCACACCTGTAAAGTTCATATTGTTACGTTGTCTTCAAGCACCACTTGCTTTCTATATCACCTTTCCTAAGTTTCGTTCCTTTCGGGCCATGGGCAGTTAACTACACCTGTGCCCTTGGCATATTGACGTTTCAACAAGTGATCCGTCGAGGCGTTATCCAAACAAATTACGATCTTTCAAATTTAGGCGTCTTGGAAATGCGTACGGGCATTTGACTTTAATGACTTGTCATTGGTCGTCATCGCGGGCTGGACGGATAATAACAGGCATTTAGTTGACAATGGTCTTTAATGTTTACCTTATTCCTAGAATCACGGGACGTGAACAACAAGTGAGGCGAAGTTCAAATTATTCACCGTATGTACAACATATATTTATTGCGCTAGATAAACGTCAGGAGTATTGTAATGTAAGAGGTGTTGTATTAGTTTACAAAGTCCCCAAATACATTAAGCATTGCAAGTGGGGATGCCAACTTCTGACTTTAAAAATTCGGTAGATTTGAAGGTTCATTGTGAGTCTCCGCTTCACTGAACTTCGGAATTTGGTGGGGGTGCTGTTGGTAATATTTTGAATGAGTCTCAACAGTTCAGTTGTGTCGGATTGGACATCAAAAGACCGGGTGCTGTTGCAGGTCAGAAGCAACAATCAGGTAGATTTTCTTGACAACCCGGGTGATTTTCGTCTTCACGGAAATTCCGGGAGATTTTACTCTTTTCCAGAAATCCAGGAGATTAACAAGAAATCCGGGACACTCCCGGAGGATTGCCAGGTATAGGATGGTTTCGTTGTTACCACGTATCGCGGTTAAAATAAATTACTACAGTGGCACCACATGAGGAGTGAAACATATGTTAATGTAAATTGATATCAGTAGCCATTTTGGATCGTCAAAATCGCAAGCCACATTCCACGTATTGGTTGGTGGCGGGGGTTGAACTAATACCACACGTGTAATGTTTCTGGGACTTTTGCAAACAATACAGACCACTGCTATATGCCACCCTTGCTAGCGAGATGCAATCTTACCATGGAAGGCCATTGCCGTGCGTGGGCGTTGCTTGTGCCTTGCCACGTTTGAAGTGACGCAGTGTTTGGCCAGGTTGAGGTCCTTAGCGTGTAACTTGATGACGTCACCTATGTCTAGGGCCGTCAGCAGCTCCAGACAACGAGCCTTGTCCTCGGCTGGGGCTGTGTCATAGTACTGCAGTAGACGATCCCGTATTCCAGAACCAAGCACCGTTTTATGATAACCCAGCTGGAAATAAAAGTAGCAATGTTGTGTTTATAGGTCAGCGGTTATTGGCACTTTTATTCCACGAGCCAGCCAATAAAATCGTAAATAACCCTCCATTTTTAAATGTAAAACATAAGAACAGATTTTTGTTGAAACAACTGTTATTCTCATAATTGATACATGAAGGAGTGTGTTCATTTTACCACTGAAAGAGCTCTTTTAGGATTGTGCCCTTTATGGACAGTGTTGCATCACTGACTGACTGACTGACTGATTGACTGACTCACTCACTCACTCACTTCACTCCCACTCACTCACTCACTCACTCACTCACTCACTCACTCACTCACTCACTCACTCACTCACTCACTCACTCACTCACTCACTCACTCACTCACTCACTCACTCACTCACTCATGTCGGCCAATGGGATCGAATATTACTGGTTTCAACCATCCGTCTCCAGATTCCTCTGCCTACCATTGCCATACTCAGCTCCACCGATTCTTGACCCACATCTCCTTTAAACAGTCGATGTCAGTTGCTGTTGGTCTTCCTATCTTTGTTCTTCCATGTGTCGGTTGCCACACGATGGTCTTAGATGCCATTTCGTCCATATGTTTGTAGCAGTGCCCAGCAAATATCAGTAGCCTTCTTTTTATTTTATCAATGACTTTACACAACTCACTGTATAGTTATATGTTTGTCAAATGCTACTGCCAGAGAATGTTTAATGCAGGTCCTAGCATTCTTGTATAACATTCATCTAGTTGTTTATGAAGTTTTTCGTCATTGTCCATGATTCGCATCCACAGAGGAGCACACAACCTACTGTTGCAATAAATAGTCGCTGCTTGATTTTGGGTTGCATATTGTAAGTTTAACTACCCTCACAACAGGACATAAGTGGGTGGAAAGTTTTGGTGGGGTATGTGCAAGGGATTGACAAATGTCCCCACTTTGTATATATAACAATGCCTTGCTTTTGTTAGAACGTTGCCGATCAGAATCCTGAAAGTCTGCTTGCTTTAAGTGCGCCAAGGAACATGATTTTCGTTGTCTGACGGTCACACCACTGTCTTTCACAACTCCTTCCTCCACAGGAAAAAGTATCAGAATCCAAGTAAGGAAGTGCCGAATGCTATGATCAACAAATGACATTGCTCTTAGTCACCTCAAGTAGCGTTAATAATTTGAAGAACATGGAGTTATCATCAGCCTAAACTCCATGCAGGTAAAACTGGATCTTGGAATACAACAGACCATCGTCGTTTACAGAGTCGCCTTTCGATAAACGAAAATGCACAAGCAATTGTCACAAGAGAAAACAGAAATTGTGCTGTTTTATAGATCAATTTGGCGCGTGGAGAATATCGATATGCTATGATTTCTATCAACTATTTCACTCAGGACGGAGCGTTTGATTGATTGTTTATTTAGGATCAACAATGTTAAGAAATTGTGTCCCATGGGTACAACACGTGCAGATTTACATATACGTATACACACTGCAGTATAACAGTGAATACAATACAGAATACGTTTGTCATGTACCCACTATCATATGTAATCATAGGGGGATCTATGGGGACCTGGGGACCACGTGCCCGTTTTGATGAAAAATTCTTTGTTCGTTCACCCTACGTTGCTTCAATTCACTCACCTGTATGAATGAGTATCTGGCTATAGCCAATGGTGGATATTTGTATATGAATAGCATTCGCGCATTAATTACAGCGTGGCTGCATTCTTCCCAGAGAAGTCGAAATGGTGTTCGGTTAAACAAGTCTGCCAAGGAGTAGAGTGTACAGCGCTTTGAGTACACACACACACACACACACACACACACACACACACACACACACACACACACACACACACACACACACACACACACACACACACACACACACACACACTCACACACACACTCACACACACACACACACACACACACACACACACACACACATACGCACATAAACACGCACGAGCACGCACACGGACACGCACACGCACGCACGTGTGCATGAATGCACAAGCTAGCGAGTAGGTAGGCAGTGAGGGAGCGAACAAACGAACGAACAAAGGAACACATGTCGGGTTTCAATCTAACTATTGCTGTATCTGTAAACCGTTGGTTCCTTCTACTTGTACCTTAAGTCGATGCCAGGCGGAAATCCAAAACAGTACATTGTGTATACCCAGTCACGGACACACACCATCTCGAAAAACAGGACTAAACACGCACGCGAAAACCCAGCTCCACATTGGAGGTAGAAGAGGCGTAATTGTAATGTTCTGTCGCACTCTAATTAGATGAGATTACGGACAAAACCCGGAGACAGTATTTGTTGATGTGTGATGACTTCACGGGTAGTGTAGGCCTACTGAATATGAGTTGATTATAAGACCAGCGCTCAGAGTTTCGATCGTTTTTCATGTTTAGGCACGCCCTGCGTAACCCCATACAGTTGCGTCATTGTCGCATTAACTCCCGCATTATTGGCATAATGTATGATTAATGACCATATGTTCTCCAGACTAATCACTTTACCGTCTGTGCTTTTAACTACGGTTGGTACTGATACGATTGGCAACGATTTGGCGCTCACAACCAGCAATAATGACGCCGCACTATGACATAGTAGTACGAGTGTGATATCATCCAGACATCACAAACAGACTTGTATGCACACACGCGTCCATTAAACGTCTTGTGTTTGATACAAGTCACGCTTCTGATTAATAATACCGTCCGGCTTCGCACGCGGTCCATTGTAGGGTATCAGACTGACCAATAGCAGTTACTGAGGTGTGCCAAACAGATTAGCATGCTGAGTCCGATTACAAGGGCGTAAGTAGAGGCGTGGATGAATTTCTAGTCTTAGCAAAGTGACGAAACGAGCAACTACTACACACGGGCAGTTATCAAGTTGGCATTTAGGCAATATATCAACCCGTCGCATGAATCTATTTTGTCTAATATCAGACTCAGAAGTGTGAAACAACAGTAATAGGTGTTAGTTCGAACTGGGCGTCAATACAATGTACATATTATTTGAAACGTCGTTAAAAAGAACGTTAAAAGAACATTTACAAAGTCATATATATATATATATATATATATATATATATCATACGTACATGCATACATTTATACATTCATTCATACATACATGCATACACACGCACACACACGCACACTTGCATACGTACACACATGTACACATGCACACATACACACACACACACACACACACACACACACACACACACACACACACACACACACACACACACACACACACACACACACACACACACACACATACATAGTGATAATAATCAACCTAAACGGTGTAAGGCCGACCCAGTCATAATAAGCAATTTCCCACAGGCGACTATATACTCTTAAAATAACAATAAATTACAAACCCCAGTGTCGACGTCAACATATCCATTATTGTCCGGCGTTCTACATCCCGTGGCAGTGTTCGGTCGCAACACCTTCATGGCCATTTTCCTAGTTCCTCAATTCCGCGACACTTTCACACATCGACTAAGTTACCATCGACCAAAGGGCCTTGTTCTGGAGTCGACCCAGCACCGCCGCCCTCACCATCGAGTGCGTTGCAATGTACAACTCACAACGTTCTGCCAACGACGACCGGTTGACAACGAAGAGCCGTAGTCAAGCCTTGCATTCATGCAGGCGGGCAAGTAAGCATATAATCCATTAGCTTACTTTTCCTTGGTCCGTGTCTGCTCTGGCTAGTGTAAAGCCGTGGAGAGCAAACATCACGATACAATAAAAGTGATTATTTCTGCAATCCATCGTGCAGGCTGTCGGCGTGTTTCTTTGCGTTTTGTTTGGGCACAATTGATAGTAGCTTCATCGGACCGTGAAAGGTCTGTCTGGTTCGGCTAACGGCAACGTGATGTTTATTATTATTATGTTAATTCTGAAACACTTCGTGTTTGTACTGCGATATGTTATTGACACTGTTGAAACATTATATTATACCACGAGTATTCTATCCAGGTCTCAGTCGACAGCGACAATGAAAGAAAAAGCAGAGTATAATATTTGTTTGTAAGGCGATGCAAAATAGGTCCGGCGTTTGGGGCAAAGTTTATACGCCAAAGATGGTATCATATGTTTGTTTCCGTTCTTGTGCCTCTAGAGAGGTCGACTTTAATGAAGTTGTTTTTCTCTTCTTTCTATATCTGACAAGGAGCAGTGCACAATGTGTTTTCAGTCGCATATCGATGTTCGCTTTCTTCACCCACCTCACATATTCCGTAACGGTACATGGTCGTTAGCGCGATCTCATAATCTGCCTCCATCTTTGATAGTCCCATTCTGCTACTTGGGTTTCGTGTACATATCAATAAATGTCCATTCATTAATGCGGGGATCAAAATCGCTACCGTGGCGCCACATATCGAGTGGAACACGTACTAATGCACATTGACCTTATTGTGAATATCAGAACTGGACAGCTTGGCAGCATTTAAAGTCAGTTAAATCCGGCAGATGTCGGTAGTATCGGAAACCATTTATACACCCACACCACCTAGTTGAACCAGTGCGAAACAATATGTGGTTTTTGTATTTTGCGGAATTACGACACCACTTCTTGTAGCATCGTTGTATCCCAGCCTTGGCCGTCCGTGTTTAAACCTACCCTCTCTAAGTTCACCAGAGAGGAAATAGAACCAAAACGAGGAAGAGATCAGCGTTAAAGTCACGAAAAAAATAAACGAATTTGACAAGTGCTCAGAAAAATGTGAAGACATTTATCACTTTCTGACAGTCCTAACATAACATACCAGAACGTATGTGGACACTGGGTTACCCAAAGACAACCTGGGGAACAACCGTCGTAGGTCAAACCGGAGAAGATCCATTGCAGCTTCATAGACCATTAGATGAAGGTAAAGTAAAACAGCGTGCTTACCCGTTCGTACAAATACTGTCCAACAAATCTACGATAATATTATTAATTTTATCATACATTCCATCTACAAAGTGTCTTCCCTTGCTCAATCACCGGTAAATAAAAACCAGAACGGCAGCGCCAAGAAGAGATGCGAAACGTATCAATAGAGCACTACTGGCTCTGCACGGATTACACAGACGCTAAATACTACAGCAAACCTACTTCGCGTGTAACTACTTAGGCCTTGAACTGTATGAGATATTGCGACAAATAATTGGTATTACCAAAGCTGTCTGGCTCTGTTGTTGTTACGCGTGTAACATCGGCCGAACTGATCCACTTGATAAAAGACGTCGCCAATACCTCTGCGTGCTACATCCAATTACTTCAACATTGATTTGTTAGTTATTGTTACTCTGCTAGATACGATCGGTAATTGAGTACCATATAATACCTGGCGTGCCGAGGAAATACAGCTATCTGACTGGTGTCATTATGCTGTGGCAGAATAGAGATTAATGAAACTAAGCTTTGTGTTTGGATTATGATTGACATGTTTATCAGAGGTCTATCGGCGACATCCTGCGTTACATGGAAAAGAACCAAGTATAACCTAAGCTGCGCAATATTATGATTGTTCGTGAATCATGATAATGTCAACATCTGGCATAGTTACGTATGTGCGTTTTGTAATGATCGGTATAAGTTAGAAGTGTTTTGTTTGCGTAAAAAAACATATGTAGTAGTATAGGAATCTGCATAATAATTGGTACATTGGTCAATCGGATAGCATAATGACAACTGCCGAATTATGAGTTTGGAAGATCTTAATAGATACATTAACACAGCAAACACTGGTACTGCTGGTAGCGCATTGTACTCAGAAATGTAATAAAAACGATGAAGATGATTATGATGACGATGATGGATATTGTGATGA
Source organism: Paraescarpia echinospica (assembly GCA_020002185.1). Lineage (NCBI taxonomy): Eukaryota > Metazoa > Annelida > Polychaeta > Sabellida > Siboglinidae > Paraescarpia > Paraescarpia echinospica. Next base: position 14,019,991 of record CM034543.1, read on the forward strand.
TGATGTTAGTAGTGATGATGAAGATGGCGATGATGTGGATAATAAATTATTATGATGATGACGACTAGGAAGATTACGACAATTTATGGGTCATCTTAGTGATGATGATGATGATGATGATGAAGATGATTCTGCTGATGATGTTGCTGATGATGATGGGAATGTTAGTAATGATGATGAAGACGGCGATAGTGAGTATTATAAATGATTATAATTATAAGGATGGGGAAGATGAAGACAATAAAGGCGCCATCTTAGTGATGAAGATGACGATGATTATGAATAATATGACGACGACGATGACGATGACTATTATAATTATTACGATACCCTTATAAAGGCTGGACATGCTAGTCAAATAAGGGGTCATCTCAAACAACTTAGGGGAAATCTCAAAATGCAATGCTAATGAGGGATACATTAACATTATTAGAAGCTAAAAGGTAATCTCAAAATAGTAGAATAAGGATCCGCGGAAACAACTCAAGAGGTAATGTGTAAATGTTTAAAAATATGACTAAAATTAAGGGATCATATAAAACACAATTTAAAGAATAAATTTTAAAAGGAGTCATTAAGAGGTATTTTAATAATAAACTAGCTGATCAACACACTGCGAGGTCATCAAAACCAGGCGGTCTTATCGAAATAAAGTTAATTAAATGAAGGGGCCATCTCGTAAAAAGAATGCGTTCTCTCAAAACGCAAAGAACCGTTACAAAATATGTAAGAAATCATTAACAAATTAACGAGCTGATTGTCGCAGTAAATTGGAGACCATCTCAAAAAATTAAAGGGTCTTCTTAACAAAGTTAAGGAATCATATAAAAAGTGTAACCATACATTAACAATGATCCAGCTTATCGTCTCAATAAATAAACGGATCATTTAAAAATATACGTGTTTATTAAAAATAATTAATAATCTTATAGTATCACTCATTAACACTGCATTTTGAAATTTTCCCTAAGTTGTTTGAGGTGACCCCTTAATTTGACAAAATAATTATCAGGTATGTCAATTGTAAATATGCTTTAACGTTCCTTAATTGCATTAACATAGTCTCATAATTTAGTGTAGATTAGATTGTTGAGATGACCCTTTTTATTGACCACCCTTTATCTTAGCCACACTGTCTGATTCGGTCCTATTGTTCGCCGACATGTAGCGACTGCGTTCCCTGGGGGGGGGGGGGGTTATGTGAACGGGGTTCCACGTGTTCTCCTAGAAAACTAGCGGCTGACTCGTTATGAGAATTTCTCTTAAGTATACATTAGTGAACGTCGACTGGATGTCAGCGCGGCTAGTGGTTGTAAGGGTGAACATGAGGATGTCAGCGCGGCTAGTGGTTGTAAGGGTGAACATGAGGATGTCAGCACGGCTAGTGGTTGTAAGGGTGAACATGAGGATGTCAGCGCGGCTAGTGGTTGTAAGGGTGAACATGAGGATGTCAGCACGGCTAGTGGTTGTAAGGGTGAACATGAGGATGTCAGCGCGGCTAGTGGTTGTAAGGGTGAACATGAGGATGTCAGCACGGCTAGTGGTTGTAAGGGTGAACATGAGGATGTCAGCGCGGCTAGTGGTTGTAAGGGTGAACATGAGGATGTCAGCGCGGCTAGTGGTTGTAAGGGTGAACATGAGGATGTCAGCACGGCTAGTGGTTGTAAGGGTGAACATGAGGATGTCAGCGCGGCTAGTGGTTGTAAGGGTGAACATGAGGATGTCAGCACGGCTAGTGGTTGTAAGGGTGAACATGAGGATGTCGATGATGAGGAGGAGGAGGAGGCTAAATGTGTCATTGTCGTTGTCCTCGTAATGATTATATCCGTAATCGTCGTAATGATTATAACCGTAATCGCCATCATCTTCGTCATCATCAACCTCGTCGTCGTCACCACAGTCATAATAATCATCATCTTCATCATTAAGATGACGCCTTCACTGTCTTCATCGTCCTCCTGATATTCACCATAATCATTTATCATCCCCATTATTACCGTCTTCATAATCATTACTAACATCATCATCATAGATCATCAACAACAACAACAACACCGTCATCACAATCATCATCATAACCATCAGCATCATCATCATCATAGCCACATCATCAACAACACCCATTCTCTTTACGAGATGACACCTTATTTTAATTCACTTTTTTTGACAAGACAACATGGTTTTATTAGAAGAGCTCACATTGTGTTGATATGATCAGTTCATTACTAAATTACCTCTTAATTACTCCTTTTAAATTATTCTTTAAATTATTGTTGATGTAATCCCTTACTTTTGGTCATATTTTAAAATATATGGTTTCCCGTTATCTTATAGATGAACCTTGCAGTTGATTGAGATTACCCTTAACTTCATGTTTTGAGATTACCTCTTAATTGTTTCAGCTGATCCTTATTTTAGTGTTTTAGTATTACCCTTTTGCTTCTAATAATGTCATAGTATCACTCATTAACATTGCATTTTTATATTTCCGGTAAGTTGTTTGAGATGACCCCTTAATTGGCTAGAATGGCTAGCCTTTATAAGGGCAAATCGAGGATGACGATGACGATGATGATGATGATGATGCTGAGGAGGAGGAGGAGGAGGAGGAGGAGGAGGAGGAGGAGGAGGAAGAGGAAGAGGATAAGGGTTAGGATGTCATTGTTGTCGTCATGATCATCGTAATAATTATTACCGTCATCATCATCGTCGTCGTCATCTTAGTCATCTTAGTCATAATCATCATCATCTTCATCACCAGGAAGGCGCCTTCATTTCATTCCTCTGTATCATCATGTTTTAAACATTTATAATCCTCATAATCACCGCCTTCTTCATCATTACTAACATCATCATTATCAACATAATCATCATCATAACCATCGTCATCATCACCATCGTTAAAATCATCGTCATCAGCAGAATCATCATCATCATTAAGATGACCCCTTAATTGTCTTCTTCTTCCTCGTCGTTATCATCATAATCATCCTCATCACCGCATCGTCATCATCACCATCATCGTTCATAATCATCATCGTCATCAGAGACCATCTTACATCATTATTAGATCGTTACCATCATAATCGTTTATTATCACCGTCGTTATTCATCATCGTATTATCCTCATTATTAACACCTCTTATGATATTATATCATAATCATCAATACCATCATCTGGTCATAATCACTTTTCATCACATTACATTATGTTAGGTCGTTATTAAAACTATTACATTATTGTGGTACTGGTCGGTATTAAATTACTGGTCGGTTATCACATTACTGGTCGTTATTACATTACTGGTCGTTATTAAATTACTGGTCGTTATCACATTACTGGTCGTTATTACATTACTGGTCGGTTATCACATTACTGGTCGTTATTACATTACTTGTCGATTATTAAATTACTGGTCGACTATTACATTACTGGTCGACTATTACATTACTGGTCGTTGTTATTACATTACTGGCAGTTGTTATTACATTACTGGTTGATTATTACATTACTGGTTGTAACACACGCCTCCTTTGTCATACAACACAAGTGCTGTTCAACACCGTGTTCTTATGTTAGCGTTATGTCAAAAAAGTTGTTGCACAGGAGACAGCGTCCGCTATGTTCAGTCCTATGCATCGTCATTGACGCAAGAGGACAGAGATACGGTCTGAGACACAAGCAATGTTTTTTTAATGTATTTTAATAACCAGCAGTCGCATCTTCTTCTTCGTCCTGGTTTCCAGGCATGTTGTATACGGGTAAGGTTTTGTCCTGTATTGTCGTATAGCTCTTTCAGTTGTTGCCCTCCGATGCTTCCTATCAACAGTCCCCTCTGTCCAACTATCATTTCGTCTTTCTAAAATAACTCTTTACGTAGTCCCGAGTGTTGTTTTCCCCATTTCCTGCAGCCCCGGAGTTTCTTTGCCTCTGCTCTCCTCCGTAGTCGGCCGGCATCTATTCTCCTCTGGCCTGCCCACATCACCAAGTTTCATATCAATCTTCTCATTAAGCTACACTGCACTGTTAGAGAAAATATAAAACCTTTATGCCATCAATCATCGATATTAACTGTAACTTACCGTCTGTGGAGCTTCGAACACGTCGAACACGTCGTAAACCTCGTTGGAATAGTCCGACACTCTTGTTCTCCTTGATTACAATGCATTGTCACCGTCATTTGACTCATACCACCTCAGACCAACTTTGGGTACAGCACGCGTCGGCGAATATAGATTCCCTATAATCCTTTCCTCGTCGTTAATCGATCGACATTGCTGCGACTCCGTTTGGTGTAACTTTATCATTGGTGGTCCTACACCAAATTGCCACGCCGTGTTTGTTAATATATTATTTGAGTTAAAGTCGGAGTGCAGTAATTTGAAAACATATACCGTGACTTTAATTACATAGAAATCATGTTAAATACGCTTATTGCTTATAAAACTATACACCGTGCGTATTGATTTGAAACATATAAGTGAGATAATTGCATAACGGAAGGACTCTAAATAACGTTAATGATTTAACTTTTGTATTATGTTCAGCAGAAACCTTTCAGCGCCGTGGAAAGTGTGTCGACTGTGACCTTCGTGACAACGACCATAGAGCCGCATCATTCAGCCGGATAAATGGCTGTGTTGCTGCTTATTGTTGGTAACAGCGACTAGCCTGAATCAATGACTGCCAAACAATGGTGGTTGCTGGGCAGTAACGTCAAATTGAGACACGTGGTCCAGCGTGTTCTTGCCGATTATTCACTCACCCATTCATCCACTCGCTCGCTCACTCACTTGCTCACTCACTCACCACCTGCTCACTCATTCACTCACTCACTCATTCATTCACCCACCCACTCGTTCATCAACCAACCCACCCATCCACCCACTCACCCACCCACCCAGTCACTCATGTAGGCCAATTGTATCGAACTCTTGTTGAATTCAACCATCTACCTCAAAATCCCTCTGTCCCTCGTTACTATTTGTAACTGTACTGGTTACTAGCCATCACACATCTTTCTTTAGCTATAGCTAGTACGAGCGCTATTCCTATCAGCACATGGTTTACCGTAGAGCTTCCTTCTCCTAGATCACTCGCCCTTAGATCCGACTATAGGGTCTTCTAATCTATCTAAACTTCACAAATAACCAATAGACCCAAGCCACGCTACACCACCCGCTACTTGCGATGGCCCACCCTAGCCAGCGCTACACCACCCGCTACTTGCGACGGCCCACCCAAGCCAGCGCTACACCACCCGCTACTTGTGACGTCCCACCCTAGATCGACAATACTCTAGCTACATACGTGTGGCTGATAGAGTTCTGAGGTGAACACAAGCAGAAGGTAAGCGCTGGAGTAGTGACTGTCGGGATGGTAGCATTAGTTTAGTAAATTAATGCAACCACTTGGAATACTACTTCATTTGAGAACAATGCCGACGTTTGAGCTTTAACATTAACACAAATTGGCCTACAAAGATGTGTTCTCACTGGATTCAGATTATGAAACCCTGATCCCCAAATTCGAATTGAATCGGAACTTATTAGCCCATACGTGTGAATACTCTCACGCCAAATGCAGGTTGGCTCTGCTTTCAGCGTTTGACGTATCAACACTGACTTTGAATTAGCATTCATTTGTTTGGTTATTTCCTCATTAATTGAAAGGTAGCTTTGTACATCTTCTTCACTGCACATCCGAGTTATCTGCTTTCCATATCTACAACTGTCTCGACCTGAGCCCAGACTTCTCCTGTACTAGTGCCAGCCATCAAACTGACGAACGATCAGACACTTGAAGTAATCCAAGCAACCGCAGTTTAAAGTCAACGAGGCTACCACAGGGTATGCACACGCGCGTAGTGTGTTCAGAATTGAGCACCACAGTTGTTTCGAATCAATGTGTTCATATTGGCGTTTAATCCGAAGTCGATTCCGAATAGCAAACCCTGTGTGACCCATGTTTGTTACTGCGGGTGGAATTAGGATTAAGTGTGCCATTGTGAACGGGCAAACCGGGTTAACGACTTAACCTGAGTTCAACCCGGTTAAAACGTCACCGGGAACACGTACAACTTATGCGATTCTTCAGTGTGCCGCAACTACAGATTTATAGAATGTATAACTGGTTATGTTGGTCACATCGTCAGTTCGAACTGCATTTAGAGAGGCAGCATTTGTAGGACCCGGGTGGAACTGTCCTAACGTATGGTTAATAATTATTAAAACAGAAAAATGACATTTGTTTGTTTTGATGAAAAAACGTGTTCGAACGAGACAATCAGAAATATTATGTTTACGCCTGCATACTCAAACATACACATGCACCGACCGTATACATCCATGTACACACACGTACACGAACGCAAAATAAACACTTGCACGCACGAACATTCGTATCTAAGCTCGGACAATTTTGTTCACCATATTTTGGAAGATTTATTAAAAACGGTTGCTTCCTTCGACAGTCTAATTCCAGGCGTCTACACCAGGAGCAGTAGTTAAAACAACACATACATACATAGGTTGATTGTGTTAATGCCCAGTGTTAATGTTTTAATAAAATATTTTAATAGTCAACTGTATGACAACGGGGGGACTACACATAGATGGAACATTATTGGGCTCTCGATAAACCAAATGATTCTTGTCTACTTGGAGCTTGCAGCTTTGTACAGCAAACTTGTTCAGTCTTGTTCAATAATGGGATCATGGTTAACCAAATAAATCGTCACAATACTATACATACTATACGTTAATTCACAAAAGGGAACTATAATATGTACAACATTAAAAATAGACAGCTATAGAATGTATTACATTTTAATGAGGCACTCTTCTGATTAGTACAATTTATACATCTACCAAGTGGTACACCTTTGGTTTTATTGTGAAGTACAGCATATCACGTGCGACTCCGAAAACAAACCAGTCACACACACTGCACAGAGCAGTGGAACATCTCATCAACTGCACTGACACCCCTAAGGCGGTCTCATAAGTTTGTACAAAATACAACTGTGTGACATAAAATGTTTAGCGATCTAATATAAATGGCTTCCAAAACCACAGCCAATGGCCACTAGTTTCAGCTGATGCGACACGGTTGCCATGACACTACCGACCACGCTGCATTTGGTTCGGATATCCACAATAGCGTCAATGTGTATTAATACATGTTCCACCCCATAGGTGGTGCCACTGTAACCATTTATTCATTGCAAACTTGTGCTACCACCCGAATGTCTCCTTCAACCAGAGAACGTCTCCACAGTCCAGACGTCCGTGTACGTCGTCAACCACAATGTAGATTACACCAAATTCACAATTGTGAGTATTTCCAGTAATCATATTAAAGCACTGCAAAACATCTGCCACCCACTTATGGCACACCAACATGTCCTCCGACCAGATGCCAGGTTCAGTGATACAGTGTGTACACGTCATTACCCCGACACTATGACATACAGACTTCACGTCATTACCCCGACACAATGACATGCAGACTTCAGGAAGTAACTTCAGTTACTACCGTCACTTCAACAAACCTTATCCCAACACCAGGTAAGGTCAATTACCAGATATCTAATAAACATGCAACTTCACTTAATCTCTATTTCCAGTCACTGTGTTTAAATGTACCAGTGAATCATTTGAATGATAACACAACAATGTTGATGTTTTCATTTTCCTTGAATATAAATAAATGACATTCCAACTGTCAACTAAGATCTCAGAAGTGCAACCAAGCTCAGTCATCGATTAGTTTCTGATGTTAAAATGCTGTGTCTCAAGAGATTATATAGGAAAAAGTTAAGAACAAATTGCCAAATGAGGGCATGGCCCAATGACGTCCACATACATGTATATCACAGCCAACTTCACTACCAATAGCAAGGTTGTAATACTGTTTCTACAGCTATGACTTGGCTTGATTCAAGAACCAGGTGATGTGGAATGTTAGAAGGTACCTAGAGGGATGCCACGATGTTCTGTAAGTGCAGCTGTTAGTACACCATTACTAACAGTGCCATTTGCATGAACATTTCTTCTTTGTACCCTCACTTAACAACGAGCTTGACATAAATTACCACATTTTAAGTTGTTACAGGATGACAGACATGCTGAATCAGCAGCATTGACAGAGAGACTCAATTTCCAGAAACTTAAACAATGGGCCATCTCCCCCAGTAGCATTGGGCCAATGAAAACTGTACCTGTTTTATAATGTAGGTGTTAACACCGCGAACGTGAGAATACATTATATGCTGCATGTGGGTTGCATGTTTTCAGCCAAACACTGGATGATAGCAGTGGTCTTTGTATGCATACCACACCTGGGGAAAAAACTGGTTTAAACATGAGTCATGCAAGAATTCATTACTACTATTTGTGTTACTGATAACAACCAGTTGTGTTACTTGGCAATCTTATTCACATATTGCACAGTATTAATTTTATGAGACATTAATTTTATTGCCATTAGTTTTTACTTGTAATAACAATTAAAATGTCAACCCCTCTTTTGCCTGGCATCATTTACCTAAATAATTTGGATATACTTATTAACTAAATCTGCTTCCTCGACTGGTTCAGCCCATCACAAATCTGGTTCTTTGATGTCCAAGTGCATAGTACATGCAGTCTGTTAATAAAAAAGTGCAGTTTTGTTGAAATTCAAAGAATTGACTTTGGTTGTTACACCTGATAACTTGACAAAGTCATTTGTCAACAACTGTCAACAACTGACAACTTGACAAAGTCATTTGTCAACAACTGTCAACATCAACCCAGAAACAGGTATAGTCATATCATGCATTCATGTAGCTTCAAATTTTGAGAATGACCTGAATTAATGCTGCGTCCAACATTAAATATTTTAACAGTCTGTCTTACAAAGTCACCAAAACCGCAACAAAATGTTGCAAAAACTATCAAGCACATCATAGTGACTATTACGTAGGTTATTTAGTTTTCACAAAATGTGTTTGAAATACCTGGTACATAGATTACCAAAAAATTCAAAACGTGTAAGCACTTCTAAGCAAGCATAGAAACCTGCTAGCCTTCAGTTTAAAATAAAACCAATTAACCTTCATCTGAAACCAACTCTTTAACACAAACAAAACATTTCTAGTGATAATAACAAAATAAACATTTAATTGTAACAGAGTACTGACAAAAGGAGAGACTCTGTACCTGCTGAGATCAACAAAGGCCACTTGAAATCATGAAATCTCACAATTTTTATAATGCAAAATTCTTAAAGGTCATTTCCACCTCTTTGAATACTAATTTTAGTTTGAATATTATTTCACCCATAACGCGATCACAGCAACAACAGAAAATGTTACAAGCTCTGTGCAGGATTTGTTTTGCTTGTTGAGATTACTCAGATGAAGTACTTTGGGGTGCTCATGTGGTATTTATGTTTCCATTCCCAGTTATGTCCGTGTCGGAAGTCGCCAAATCTGTAACAGACACAACAGGATAATTGTAGGATTATCAAAACTATTCCAAAATAAATCAGTGTTGCAACTCAAAACAGCTATTAGCACCATCAAACATATGCATCAAACACATGCATCCTCCCAAAGGGATACCTGGGTACTTCATAAGTGGACTTAGATGATTGTCTTCATGGTTATATCAGAAAACAAGCAATCGAATCCTTAACTCAGTATTATGTGCAAGAGGGCGCTAGTCAAGCTACATGCATAGATGCAGGGGATGGTTTTGCAAAGTGTTAGTATTGGAAAATTTATCAAGATTATGTAATTTTGAAATTTTTTTCGCAAAGCTACGGGTTTTTTCTGCAGTTATTCCAAATTACATAAACCACCAACCGATTACTACCCTACGCATGAGAGGATGATTCCAGGTAACTGATAAAGCACAGATATTCAAATGTGGTTGACTGTTGTGTTACCCAGAATCACCAGGGGACGTTTACTGAACATTCTTCGGGATAGTTCTTCTTAAATTCAAATATTTCATCTTGACATATCCAAACATGATGTAGACAACATGCAAAATGAGAAATACACAAGGAGTGTGAAAAAAGATCTATGTCAACCATCAATAAATCCATTATTACAGACCTTACGACAACCACATCATAGACTGAAAGAGAGCGAAAATAACAGACAAGGAATCCAAATGAAGAATTAAACACATCAAGGAAGCCATTTGGATAAGAATGACTAGGGGACTGTTTCACTGACATTCTTAAGAGCTCTTAACCCCGATTTTGCACCATAAAATTGAGTATTCTCCTTACCTAGGAGCGAAAATGAAAAACTGCTTTTCACTAACAATCCATCCTGGATATGGTCCAGGTAAACAGCTAGATTTTACTAACTGCATTTTAATTTGGGTCCACTTTCATGCAGAGAACCAGTTGTTCACAGCCACATAAGTTTTCCAAATGTTAGTGATTAAAAGTTTGTTAAAGCATGATTTGTTGTGAATCGTTGATGTGTGCATAGCAGTTTGCGGCTTTGCGAAGGTCAAGGTTGTTGTAATACTTGTTTGAGCAAAGTTTAAGCTGTATCTAATTTAACCTGTGCATAAGTTGTTGACGCACTCTACACTCTTGTAAACTGAAAATTGTCAACAATGACGCTCCCGTCAAAACATTGCACTGTGTGACGTGGCTTCTATAAGATTTCGTTTTAATTCTTTGCAAAGTGAACAAAAAGTCATATGTTGTTGACAAGTGGTTGTTGGGCCGTATTTTCAAACACTTTTTGACAACTGTTTAATCTCTTTTGCCAAAATGTGCCAACTGTGTAGATTATCAATTATCATGATGGAAATATCGCTCTTTGTCTTAAGAATAATTTAACAATCACGTTAGTGAAATGCATTTTGAAAATACTTCTTGATTTTTCCATCAGATTCTGTTCTAGGATGGATGTTCCTTAAGAGCTTAATATCTGAGTGAAATGGTCCCCTGAACACCTATCAACAGAGATGAGGGCAATTCTGATCTACTTCACGTGTACGATGGCATCATACACACCATAGGCACTGAAGAAGATTCGTCTGACGAAAAAGCCTCTACCAGGTAAAACTTTTTTGGATATGTCAAAGTTAAATTGTTGAAATCACCAGGGGAGGTAATTATTATCACGATGTGCCATGACGTTCAGTGAATCAGTTGTCATGAATGCAGGAACCATGCTAGCATGTCAAACATGAAAGGGCTTTGTGGTAAGCCTGTCTCCCTCCGCGATATTATCAATACAGAATGTTTAGCTTTAAATGTTTAGTTTACAATTTGAAGAATGTTCTAACTGCGAACAGTGTTTCGGGATTATCAAACACAGGCATCGACCATCAACATATTTAGTCCAATATTAAGACCTTTATATTAACAACAGAGGAACAGACAGTGTTGGTTTGAGTGCAAGATTCGGCCATCAACATAGAACTCTTGAACAGAACAAACCAAACCAGCATAAAAACTGGACATGGATTGGACACACCCTCCAAAAATAAACCGCAACAGACAAGTCTTGGAGTGGAACCAGCAATGAAAACATAAACGAGGCAGACCCAAAAACAGTTGAAGGAGATCCAAAGCCGAAGAACTAAAGAAATATAGAACAACCTAGAAAGAAATGAAAAAAATAGCTAACAACAGAGTGCATTTGAAAAGTGCTGTGCTCTACTCAGCTTGAAGACGAATAAATAAGTAACTCACTTCTTGGTGAACCTAACGCTGCGGTCGACACGTGAACGATCTGTCACTTGTTTCTTGTGATCAGTGTAGTTATCAGGGTCTTTGGGTATGCGGAATCGGGCCATTTGTAGTTCTGTATCGCTGAGACCTCCATTAGACACTCGAGCATAGCCCAGCCTGTTACAGGAAAATATCAAACATTCATTACAGTATTTTGCTAATAATCTTTATCCTTGATCTCCATAAGATAATCTGAATCACAGACAAACAGTACAATGCTGGGAATAAGAGCACAACGTTGCTTCATTTAAACAGATGTATACTATTATGAAGGCTACAATACCATTTTTACCTGGTACCATAGATCTTTAAAGCTGCCTATGGAAGTTTCGATTCAGACTAACTTTGCACAAAAATCAAACCAACTAATGTATCATTTATTTTTGATAAAATAAGCGAACAAACTAATGTCTGGCATATCTGAAATTCTGCAAAAACGGGAAAACATATACAGTCGCGTTATATATGGGGCACGTTATAAACGTGGCGAGATAACGCGTTCCCATACCTGCCGTTAAGGGCGATACGATGTTCCTCACACTGCTGCACGAAGAATGCCATTGAGGCAAGAGTGTGAACATCACGCAGTCTATATGCAGTTTATGAAGCTTATTAAGCTGCCAGCCAACGTCAATGTGTATTCTATTTAAATGTCATACACTGTTGGACATTGTTGAATGTTGAAATGACTAAAATTCATGAATGGTGTACAGTTTTTAAATAAACAACGGAGCAACAGGCCACGATCAACTGAACGATAATATGATACCGCTGACATAAGATCTAAAATAATAACCTGGTACTCAGCAGCTGAATATGCAAATAATTTCACAAAAGCTGTGTTAGAGTTGATTAAGGATTTAAAGCTATAAGTATTCTCACAATTGGCTTAACTTCATCTTTCAATCAATATCAAAATACCAATTTAGAAATCACATTTACTGTGCCGAACAATATTATGATTCACCAATTCATATGCGGTTGACGAACTAATATTTTGGCACACCAGTAGCTTTGCGTTCATCACAGGGAAAGCTAATATTTGTTACGTAATGTTAGCATACTGATATTGCCTACTATGCTGCATTAAAACATATTTAACCCATTCTTAAGCATTTGTGAATTTCAATTGCACTTTATAAGCCGCCCGGCACCAAAGCCAGGTGACCTCGGGATCCATGGAAGCTATAGGCTTAGCAGAATGGAAACAATTCTCTTGATGTCGGCGCGAAACAAACAATACCTTGCTCCATATTTACTGCTCCTAAAATTAAAATTGACCATATAGTCAAAGAAATTTATGCCTTTAATAACATTTGCAATGCAGAATAAACGACAGCAACATAGTGATGCTACTCACACTTGATTTATTGCAGTTGTACGTCAACGTTAAATTTATTGTCCGCCAACTAGTCTTTCAAAATACACATGTAGTGGACAAAGACGGGGATAACTTCACACAAAACAATTGACAGTTATTACCATGTTAATATAGTTTGCCATAGCGCCCATTTTCCCCCTGGCGCCAGAAATTCGGCGTTAGAACCGAATCCGCATTATAACAGGGCGCGTTATAACGAGGCGCGACTGTAGAAGACATAAATTTACTTTTTACATACATGATGCGGCTCAGATTCTGGCAGAAAAATCTGTTTGATGTCGATGGCGTCCTTTACTTTCCTTTTATGCCAGTTCTGTTTTCGGGCCAAAATCTTGGTTTTATCCATGCATACTGAGTGTCCTGTCACCTGTGGCCAGACAATGATCTCCTACTCCTGTAGGCTTATCCATTTTTTGTATGTACCTTGAACCTCTGACTCAATGGTCTTTTGGTTTCACCGATGTAAGTGTGGCTACTGTTGTTATCACAGGTAATGTGATAGATACTTCCACGTTGGTGTTCTTTGGGGGTTGTGTTTTTTGGGTGAACTACCACTGAAAAGATGGTGTTGGCAGGTTTATGGTACCCCTACAATGAACCGAGATCAGGGATACCACCTGCCCACCATCTACAATCAGATTATTCCGCCAGAGTCTGAGCTGCGTCACATGACATCAGCGCGTGAACAAGATCTGCTGAAGAAGGGTCGATATGTCGCATATATTTCAACAATTGCTCCAAAGTAAGTTATATAGTTATTTTGGTAAAAGCTGCATCATCTCACGGTCTTGCCTGTGTTTACACGTGTTAGTGGAGGCAGCGATGAAAGAAAGTGTTTTGTTGTAATAAACTATCAACAGTCAGGTTGGTAAAAATATATGTGATGAATGGAACATTTCTATGATTAAAGTATAAACCAACTTTGCATACTTTATCAGATATTATTGTCAGCATTTTGCTGTACATGAAACGATATTGGCGCTAGCGTGTTTTCATGGTAACAGTTTCACCGTTTTAAATTGTATTGTAAGTCTTTCACTATAAGCAACTTTTCAAACAATTTGTTTGCACAAAGTTCATTAATTAGAGTATGGTAAACATGAAAGAGTTTGTACAGGTTTTTTATTAACAAATTAAGTACATCAAAATTAGGAAGCACCAGTTATTTGCAGCCTGCCTATATACAGTATACAAAAACATAAGGCCATTCACACTTTCATATGTTACCCTACCTAACAGTCAGTCACGTACCTTGATGATCTTACATGGAGTCATCATGGCATATTGATTATCAATGCTTCTTTCAAGTATGTTACAGTTGCTTACCTAATGAGTCCTTTATACATGATGTATTCACACCATCTATTCTTGTCTGTGTTGTCAATGTCCTTGACCCCGCCATGACCTATCAACTGTTTGTAGTCTCGACTGAACGGGGCCGATGTCACATAACCAAGGAAAACAGCAGGATTCTCTCTGAAGTCCGAAAAACAAATAAGTTCATTATTTCATCAGTTATTCCTCTAATACAGAATTAGCGTGTAACTGTTCTTTTATACAATATCTTTCATTTGACATAATTACCATTCAAGAAATGTGTTGGCATTTGTTCTGAATTATTTTTTCATCATCACTTTCGGAGCATGTCACATGACATTGACAGACTGGAGAAGAATATTAAGAAGTTTTTGAGGTAATCAAGTCAAACAAGTCTCATTTTCCACAAAAACACAATGTCAATCAATTCAAGATTGACTTTCTTAATTTAATTTTAAAGTGTTCTTCCATTTATGACTTTGTTTTCATGATATGTGGTAAACAAAACGAAATAAACAATTTCTAAATGACAAGTAAAACACCTGGAAAATTTATGACTCAACTGAGTCTAAAAAGAGTGGGAAAAATCCTCATAACACAACATCAAATAAAGCTAGTTTCAGAACACGTGACCTTTGGAGGATGATTTTTGTGAAACAACACTTACGCATTCCGGAGTTCTTCGGAGAGGAATTCAGCCTGAAGTTTGCGGTCCAAGTTGTCCCCGTCATTTCCCATGTGAGTGACAACAAAGTCAACAAGGTGACCGGTGAAGTTGATTGTTGCTGTGATGGCTGGTGCAAGTTCACCTACACGCAACAATAAGTTCTGCTAAAATATTGATGGAAGGAATACAAACACTTTTATTTCAGGTTAAAAATTATTCTGGTACATAGAGACGTATATGTTTTGGGATGCTGAGGATGTAGTCCCTACATATAACATTTGTTTCATAGGATATAGGGCCATTCAGCTACTCAGAAGGTAGAATCAGAATTATTTGTGTGTACCGTATGTTTTGGGACAGCTGATAATTTTATTATTTTTAAGTGTTCCAATATGTACGGTCATTGCGATAAGTTTAAAATATGTAAATAAATGTTCTGTACTAGTATTGTCTCATATTGTCAGGTGTCAGTTTGCAATCTGGTTAAAGAACAAAGAAATGTTGAGCTTTGGACATTGGCAGGTACGTATCAGGGTCCATACACAATGACAGATACCAAATTCAAGGCTATTTAATAGAGAATGAACTGGTGCCAGACTTGACAGCAACCTACAGCTGGTCAACAAAAGATGGAGTGACATGTATATGTTAATCAATAACACACAGTAACATCCATATCCATTAAAAAGTTATTAATCAGTTTGAAAGAACAGGAAGCCCTGCATCATAGAAAGGGTCCATGGGACTGAACAAAGGGTACCAGGGTCAGTGGGCAACTGTAGCCAACAGCAGTGCCATGGGATATGCAATATAAGCAGATAAGGCAACTTTTATATTTGTTGCAGTTTTCAGTCAAACTACATTATGTTTGTCCAATATCATTCTGGTGGTGATACAGTAGCTTTTATTGCAATATTGCTCCAAATATAATACTTTAAAAAGTTTTTCCCATTTATCCTGGTTTTTACCACTAGTTGAGGGTTTTTCCCAAGACGGTATTTACCGGTATTTCCCAGGGTGGGAAAAACGTGCCAACCCTGACACATAAATATGTCTTTTACATCTCAAACTGGTAGCATGGATTAGTTGGGTTCGCAGATATCATAGGTATTTCATATGACGACATACACACGTGTTACAAGGTACAGTACCATGTGGTGAAGGCAGCATATGATGAGTCGACTTCACAATTGGATACTTCGAGAGAATCAGATTCCTGAAAGATACATTCGTTCCGATTTACTTCTTGACAGAGTTTCATAAACAAAACAAGTTTATTGAAACAGTTTGATGAAAGACAAGTAGTATCAAAGCAGAATCAACAAATGTCTGGATTCTACGTGCATCATTCCATCTCAAATCAATAAATATTTTGGATTGCCCATGTCTAACATTCACCTCAAGTAGTTTATGAAAATTACCATTTTTCTGTTAACCCTTTAGAACTTGAGTGCGCGAAAGTGCCCAAAAGTATGTTTTAGCTTTGACAACACATGGAGGTGGCGACATCTTGTGGATACTTATGTAACTTGTGTCACTTGATTCTTTAGTGTATTTTTCATATGGCGTTGAAATGGAAGTTTTCGAATGAGCGCCGTTTGAAAATATCAACTAACAGAGAGTTTATAGATATACATGGCATTCTATGCAAATGCACCCTGACACAGCATATTGCATGTTTAATATAAAACGTGAGGTGTATATTTAGCACCATCTTATGCAGAATACGATTATTTTTAAGACAAGCACAACTTGCTAGTTCGGAAACAAAGTACAAAAAAAGTTATATGCAAAAAAATTAGGTGCGTCCATATCTTAGTGATTTTGTGCATTCAGAGCGTGTTTTATAAAATGACACGAGGTCTAAAGTGCTAGTAAAGGGTACAGTCCACCTACCCCCATGTGTGATCCTTAGTTGACACCCCATAGTCAACATACATCCCAAGTCGTTCCCCCAACCACATGCCCAGGTCGTTGTTTCCAAGAAAGGGTTTAGACGCGTCACTCTCAAGTAAAGTTATCACATCAGCACCTGCAACACAAAAATGACGGGTCAAAACGTCGCATATATTACAACAATTGTTCCAGTCTTTTTCTTGCTGTCTAATGGAATCTTGGGAGCCACGAACAATATCTTTCATAGCGAAAATGGTATGTTCTTACGCTGCAGTATCCTGTCCTTAGCACTTCACCACGTGTTCTTGACGTGTCTGGGAAGCATTCAGCCATACTGCATTACTACACAAAGTATTCTTTCACATAATCCAACTATTGGGTACTCATTCTTATTCCATACAGCTGTGTGACCTGAAGCAATGTGGAGGGAAGGAACTTGCCCAAGCTCCGAAATGGCAGCAAGTTAAGCTGTTAAGATTAATCATTGCACAAGGGCATTAAGAAATTCACCAATAATAACAATAATATGATCAATAATGGTTACCAGCGTCTGACACCATACTAGTGATCTGCAAGGCCAACCACAACTGTTGAATCCATCATTATAACTTAGTTTCAAAAGTTCCACCTAAATTATCAGACTGCAGATTTCATGTTCCATTACTCCAAAGCAGCTAGGTGTTAATTATTAGCAGGAAGTTCACTGAAAATGGGAATCACACGAATGTGCAGAAGATGTCTTGGTGCTAACCCAACCAGCCTCCACTTTATTGCCAACAGAGCGTGTTTAGAATTGGAATGCTTGAACATTTCACTGGTGCAACATTCACACCGCGAGCAATGTTCTGGGCTTACTAAATACAATTTGCAATTACAATTCTATTCTAGTATTAAGAATGTTACATACAAAAATTAGGAACAGAATGTCTCAGTTTAAACAATCTTAACCTGTTTTGTTGAGCATTTGCGCTGATCTTTCGAGACTGGGCCATCCCTTGTTATCGTATCCAAAGTGGTACGTCCAGATCGCTGCGGTAAAGTCTGCCATTGGCTGCGCCTGTGATACAGCAACGTCTTCAAATGAGCAATTATTGTCTTTATTACAGCTACGTTTCTTCAATAATAATGCCAACAAGGCAGAGCTGTTTGCCCACAAGTTGTCATATGTATAGTAAAATTATTCATTTAGAAATTTTGGTCTGACATATAAGTGGCTTACGTTTAAAATCATGAAAGAAAGTTTCAGTTGAAAGACTTGCCTGGTGGATGTAAAGATGGCAGTGTGTAACTATTTGCTGAATCCCCACAGAACCTGTCTTTAGCGACCACCCCTTCTGCACAATCAAAGTGATCTCTCAAGACAGGTGGTTTATGGTTCCCCACAGAACATGTCTTTAGCGACCACCCCTTCTGCACAGTCAAAGTGATCTCTCAAGACAGGTGATTTATGGTTTCCCACAGAACCTGTCTTTAGCGACCACCCCTTCTGCACAGTCAAAGTGATCTCTCAAGACAGGTGGTTTATGGTTCCCCACAGAACATGTCTTTAGCGACTACCCCTTCTACACAGTCAAAGTGATCTCTCAAGACAGGTGATTTATGGTTTCCCACAGAACCTGTCTATAGCGACCACCCCTTCTGCACAGTCAAAGTAATCTCTCAAGACAGGTGGTTTATGGTTCCCCACAGAACATGTCTTTAGCGACCACCCCTTCTGCACAGTCAAAATGATCTCTCAAGACAGGTGATTTATGGTTCCCCACAGAACCTGTCTTTGGCGACCATAGAAGTTGACTTGGACAACCATCCCCTATTCACAGCTAAAGCTTGTCAAGATGGCTTCATTTACATTACTGGCTTTCTGGTAATATGACATTGTAATTCTCATTGTCTCAAGAACCATTATTGAAGATAAAGAAAACAAGGACAACAGACCAACAGAGACGAGGGAAATGACAAACTCCCTCATGTGTACTATGACATAATTATACCATGACATCATTAGTACTGACAAAAAACGAGATCAAAAAATAATCTACAGGTAACAAATTTCATCTGGACATGTTAATAAGAATTCTAGTGAATGAGTTATGTAATGTAACTATACAGACTTCTGTTCTCACCTTTGGGGGATGTGAGAACGTCTGGGCTGGATATCGAGTGGCAAATCCTACCAAACCTACCAGTAGAATAACCAGGAAGGCTGCAAGAAAAGATACATCAACTAAGTGAAAACCATTTCATTCACACACGTTAGATGCACGTACACAAACAGCACAATTACAAACAAGCCTGACCGACAAACATCACAAGTATTCAAGTGTTCCATTCCACTATACCCATAAATATAACATTCAAAAATATTTATAAATTACTTATATTATAATATTTATGATCTATGATGTTCAGCAACCTGCTATTTATTTATTTATTTAGAAAAAGGTATACGTTTATATAAACCAATCATCTTTACCATCAGAAAGTTACTGCCAAACAACATTAACTTTCAACTCTTTCCATTGCTGGGTGAATGCTATATTTCTGGAAGAAATTTTCAATGATTAATAATTAACACTAGAATCTCTTGAGATGTTCAACTAAACGGAGATGATCTTCAATATGTAGTAAAAAAATTAAATAGTACTTTGGCCAGATTTTCTTGACTTACTTGTACTAACTCTTGCATTGGGCATTTTCTTCCTACCAATGAGAACAAATGCCGAATAGGATTTGTAGCTCTCCTTCTTTCTCTCCGCTAGAAAACAAGTCGCAAGTTTCATGGTGACAAATGTTAAATAATTTTTAAGAATTTTAAATTATAATGATCACCATACAGAATTTGGCAACCTTTGCTTGTATCCACAGATTTTTGTGAAAACCTGACTCACAAATTTGCATGTGTGTGATTCCAGCAGACCTATGACAATAACTACGAGGTAGTTGGTGTATGTGTATGTCTGCATGCGTGTGTGCAAGCATACATGCGTGCGTGTACTTACCACAGTTACTGATGACAGCCAGTCCCAGCAGACCTATGACAATAGCTACAAGATGTGTGTGCGTGCATGGGTGCTTGCATGCATATACTTACCACAGTTACAGATGACAGGAAGTCCCAGCAGACCTATGACAATAGCTACAAGATGTGTGTGCGTGCATGGGTGCTTGCATGCATATACTTACCACAGTTACAGATGACAGGAAGTCCCAGCAGACCTATGACAATAGCTACAAGATGTGTGTGCGTGCATGGGTGCTTGCATGCATATACTTACCACAGTTACAGATGACAGTAAGTCCCAGCAGACCTATGACAATAGCTACAAGATGTGTGTGCGTGCATGGGTGCTTGCATGCATATACTTACCACAGTTACAGATGACAGGAAGTCCCAGCAGACCTATGACAATAGCTACAAGATGTGTGTGCGTGCATGGGTGCTTGCATGCATATACTTACCACAGTTACAGATGACAGGAAGTCCCAGCAGACCTATCACAATAGCTATGAAGTAGTTGATGTGCGTGCATGTGTCTGTGTGTGCGTGCGTGCGTGCATGCGTGCCCTCCACATACTCACCACGGTTACTGATGACAGCAAGTCCCAGTAGACCTATGACAATAGCTACGAGGTAGTCGGTGTGTTCGCGCGTGTACACACCGCCAGGCACAAAGTTGTAGGCGACAGTCCAGACGGAGAAGAGAATCTCAAAGAGATAGACCGCTACAGCAGTGACAAGTGTCCGTGCTGGTGGACACATCGTGAGGCGGTCAAGGGTTTCGGGCCAGATGGACATTGTATATACGGCCAGTACGAGGCCAGCTGCAAACATAAATTTTTTTTTAATCAGTATGTATTATTTGTTTTTCAAATTAATGAATACGTTTTTAAAGTAAATATATTTAAGGTGTACTGCATGCCGGATTGCTTTTAATAAGCCTGAAATGTTGTTTTCAATTTGAATTTTTAGCTCAGGAAAAGTAACCAAAACATTTAGATTAAAAACAACTGTATTGACAACATAATGGAAGCTGGAAATGTCTTTGATGATACACAATTCAACATTTACCGCCTTTGCTGATTATGGGTACTGGATCACACAACCAACCTTCAATACTAAATCACACATTGCTATGTTGTGAAGGTTGAGGACTTTGCATGAGTAGGAAGTCGTACAATTGGCTAAGATAAAGACAGAAATAATAATAAATTGCATATAACATAGGAAGTCATTGTTTTTATCGCAGAATCATGTGTTAGTGGTTTTGATGTGTACATTGTGCAAAAATCAGAACAATTATCGATTTACAGTATATTGAAACAGTCAAAGTACACTTTCGTAGACAAACATTAATTTAACCAGCATGTCCAGGCACATTATATCGCTTATCATATTATCTTCCTCCTTCAAACATTGGCAAAATCGTACGATCTTCTCGACTCGGTCTACCATCTTTGTCTTTTACATGCATCTGGTATTTTCATTCTATATCGTTAAACCAATGAATGGTGTCAATATGGTGATTCCTCTATGCAGCAAGCAAGTTGAATAAATGGTCTGATTTATATTCTAATTACGTTAATGCTTATTCATTGTATCATTATTTGGTGTACCTTTTATTACAAGTTAACTGACTGTTTGAAAATATCGGTTGCCATGCAAGTCTCGGAATTTATGTGGAAGCCAAACCTGGGAACAGTGACTATAGACCAAGTCTTTATGCAGGATCAAAGTTTTACCAGTCCCAAATGTCCTGCTAGATTCGCACATCTACACGTGCACATGTACAATCCATATGTATATATGTACACATATATACAATGCCACGTATTATAAGTGTGTCTATACATTTAAAAAAACATAACAGACATACATACCAGTTAGAATCAATAATACTAAGGTTATTTGCTCCTCAAATCTCCACCCGTCCAAAACAAACTCAGACTGTCCAAATCACGGGTGGACGGGTCTCTAGGTAAAGCTGTGCTGTAGACTCACCAGCGAAGGCTAGCCAGGTAGAGAGATAGTAGAGTGCAACGAGGGAACCACTGCCCATTATCCACCACAGTCTGCTGGCCGTCACATGGGTGCACGGGGCCAGGGTCATGCCAAACCACAGTGCCACAAGCACAGCCATCCTGCAAGTGAACAACAGGGGTGATCACTTTTTTATTGTTTTACATATAGTAAACCTTGGATATAAAGAATTTGCTTATAATGAATTTTGCTTATATCGAATAAATTAATTGATTCCAATTTGTTTAAAACACCATAAATTTAAGATAAAACAATTTTTGCCAGTGTTAACATGATTTTCCTGGGAGAATTGTTTCAAGGTCTGTTTACATGAGGGATTTTTATCTGATTACCTTGTATGACTTGGTATTGAACAAGACAACTGGACAAGAATTACTTGTGTAAACACGCTCACTAGACCAATTATCATGGTAAATTTATGGTTAAGATTGTACTTTGTTGCAGTTCTACGATAGTTGTACTTGATTACTGAGACAATGACCAATCAGCAACTGCAGCCACTTGAACTTTGATGAAAGGTCATGACAAGTATACCTCATCATGTGATCTTTCATCAACTCTAAAGTCACGACTGTGCAAGTAGTTATCCAGAATAGTTTTTGAAATACCAGCAACTATAGCAAAACTTTAAAGAACGGCATTTCGATTAATTAACCCTTCAGAGCATTGCAACTTACCCCCAGGGGTATGGGGTGGGTCCGGTGCTTGGGTAGCCTCTTACAGTCCACCGACAAAGCAAGGAAGCTTCTCCAAATACCCAGTGTGTGAGATAAAGAAGGGAGCCAAATGCCGCCCCTGTCACCAGCCAACTGGGTGGCTTGGTTGGCTCTAGTCTCCGTCCTGACGAGACGTCATCACCTTGCAAAGTTAACAACAATTATTTAATAAGCGAGAATCTAATCCAATGTTTGGTCAAAATCAGCAAGGAGACTGTTATAATGTAGGTAACTTAATGCAGTGTTTCACCAGTTTGTATGTTCCTAAAATTTAAAATAACTTCTTATATAGCGGGATTAGCAGAGTATTCTGTCCTTACTGCTCAAAGCGCTTTACAGTTCACCCCCTGGCAGACTTGTTCAGTTGAACTCCATCTTTATTTCTCTGGGAAGCATTCAGCCATGCTGCAATTGCTGCGCAAAAATTATTGCAATGTTGAGTGAACGAACCTGCCTAAGGTTCGAAACTGCAGCAGGAGGAATTAATCCAGAGTTCAGTTAAGAGTGCGATGCTTTAACCACTACCACATCATTACTGCGCCTCCTCATTCTTACGTTAATATTCATACCACGTTCACATACAAAAAACAAAATGCTACATATTTAACTGCACCGGAACATCTGCTGCTACACAAACAAGTGTAAACACATTCACTGAGTAATGTACACTTAGATTTACTCACCTGCAAGAATTTTATCTACAGTGGCAATGACGCCAAGTGCGATGATGACAGAGTTTGTCTTCATATCCCACCAGGTGGGCACAAAGGAGACGAACCAGACACGACTGCAGATGAAAGCAAACAAACCAAGGAGAAGGCCCCAGCAACTCAACGTCCTGAAACAAAACAAATGATCAAACATAGGTTATTATAATGACACGAAGATAGAAGTAATCTTCATCGTCTGCGATATCTGATTATTTGCACATTTATGTAGTTATATGAAAAAGCAGGTACTAGGTATACATCTAAAAAAAGATATACCTCTAAAACCAAGGCATATGTTATTAAAGTGAACTAGACACCAAGTGCTCAGCAGAAAACCTCAACTCAAGTTAATAGAACTAAAGTCAATTGTTAATTTAATTGAGAAAAACGATTTAATTTAATTTAAAAAAGTTAATTTAACTGACCTGACAAACACCTGAGGTTAATTAAATACAACTGAGAAATTGCAGAGTTAACTGTAATTTAATTAACATAAATTCTCCAATGTCTGATGGCTGTTAACAAAAATTAATGTTCTACATGGTTTGAGCCCCCCATCCTACCCGACATCTGCCCTTACCTCTGGTACTGCGATCCACTCCAGAATGAGGCTGTAAACACGAGCATCATGAAGAAGCAGCCAAACGCCAGCACAATGAGGCGATGTAACGTTGTGGACATCTGAAAACTTGCCAGTGAGGCAAGGGTTAGTAAACGTAGCACAGCGACGACCCACCGGTTGTTGAGAGCTCGTCTGACTGCAGAGATGCCTGCCAGTGCCGGACTGAACAAGACCACCACAAAACTCTCGTAGCCAGAAATCTCAAGTTCGTTGAGTGGATAAAACCAGATCATCGGGCCAATGGCTTGGAACAGTGACCAGAAGATGTAACCTGAGGAAATACAAGAAAATGTGTAAGACCACTGAAAATATTCAAGTTAATCATATTACTTTCTAGTTTCCAGGCTTCCAAAACCATATCTATTTAATTATTAATTTGTTTAGTAAACAGTGACTTAACTAAAATACATCAAACATATCTGTGATTCTGACTGAAATCTTAAATTACTGGGTGTTGTACAATGGTAAATATTTGGACATTTCACTCAAATCCAGGCTTTTTGTTGACATGACCATATTCTTGCCTCATTTTTATTCTACATTCCAAACCTTTCATTGAATCATTCCACACCAGTTTGTGTATAAAATGTCAAGAAGTGCCAATAATGTGATCAAACTGTGTGTACTAGTTAGGGAATTTTTTAATGTATCCTGGATGGTTTGGCCCAGTTGTTTCAGCCCATGCTGATGGATGATTCAGAATGTACATGAATGGTATCCAGTTAAAATATTATAAAGATCAAAGCATTTCCAAACTAGAACATGCTTGCCAGAACATTGCTCACTGCAAGATTACCATTACTATCCAGTTAAAATATGATAAAGATCAAAACATTTCCAAACTAGAACATGCTTGCCAGAACATTGCTTACTGCAAGATTACCATTACAATCATACAATAACTATGGTCACCTCCACACAATTTTGCTGTTAGAATATGTAAACTTTTAGAAATAGTCGCCAGTCAGAATAGCGATTATTATAATACTGTACAGTTGATTTCTAAACAATCCAAAATATGCACAAGTCGGAATAGCAATTAGAGTCATACCCAAATCTGCTGATGGTCGTTTTGGTTTATGAGCCCCGCTGATACCAGATGGTTAACATAAACTGTTTATTCAGTCTATGCGAGAGCAAACAAGTCATGGTTCAACTGTTGCGAAAACGGATGTTTCATCACATGGGCTGAACAATTCATTGGCCGAAACATCCAATATAAAATGGTGGTTCTGGTTTGCCTCAACTTCTGCTATTATTATTAATTTTAAGTGTGAAATAGAGTAATACTGGTGACTTTTGCAAACCGGAACGTTATATATGCAATTAAATTAAAAATGTTGTAAATTAGGACATACGGAGACCTAGTTAGTTACACTTTTCTGTCTGATAACAATAATTTAATATCTGCCATTTTTGTACACACGTGTATGACTATGTCTATGAAATGATGTGGAGTCGTGTTATTAACAATGTCTGGGACATAAATTAAGGCAAAAATGTCGTTACAAAAATTAGGTGGACCCGGTTCTCGAAGAATAGCAACATCTGTAGTCATGGCAACACGAACATGAAATGGTTTTATCGTAATTTTACGAGTCATTCCGACGTTCAGCGACTGGGCACCACCCCAACCAAAACACCTCCGAAATTAAAGTCGTTCCGAGTTTAGCGAAAATCTTACCAAGCACGGCTTCACGATAAAGTTCCCGAAAACCGATGCTATAGATGAGTGAGCTGCTTTTTTCATAATTCTGGTCTTTCGTGTCGCCGGCAGCCAAAGTTGGTTTAGCGTTCCTCATCGCGAATGAAGCGGAAATGAAGACAGTAGTATCGGTTTTGTAACACTGGTGGCGCTGCTGTTATAACGCAAGTGCCACATAGGTCCTGTATGTGCGCCACACTCGGATATCTGTTGTCGTATGTGAATTGTTATAGCGACTAATGTTTCTCTTCATTGTTATACATATTTACAGTGTGATGCAGGAAACCAAACATAATCTAGACATGACAGTCGAGATAATCTGAGAGTACATAAGAATGTAAAAACAATGACATGTATGGTAACGTGCTGCTACCTGGGCACCCATTTGGTACTAGCATACTAGAGGTGCCACCTACTCGTTATTTTTGCAATTATGTTTAGAAGTATTGCCTTCTCTCTCTAATCCCAATTATTTCCAACAGGTTAACAAAATTGTTCAGAATGCATTCCTAATTTCATAAATTTACAATCACTTTGAGTTTATTAGAAAACAATACAATATTAAAACAGCTATTGTTCCATAATTCAAAATTAAGATTATAGAGGCTTATTAAAACAAATGGTTCCACGTTCAATAAATGTTCATCTTTTATTGGACCCATGCGTTTTGTTTTTACCTTTCGCTAATTTTATTTTCTGAACTCGTTCACAATGAAAGAATTCACTTCATAATGTGAAACCACTTGTGATCCTAGAAAAAGTTTTAACTTATTTTAATATGGGCAAGCAGGATCAAAGAAAATGGGGTATTTTCCACCTGAAAGTGGTCATGTCTCACCTATATGTATACGAATGAATGGGTGACATTAATTTAGGCCATATATTATGTGTGAGTGTGTATGCATGCGTATGTTCAATATCAGCTATAATAAAGGCCCTATATATAAGAACAATTATATATATCGAGTGGATTTCCAAAGGTGATACCTAACATACCTAGCCACTTTGGATTGCTTTTTTACTCAGCATATTATCATCTAGTTATATAGATGGTTAGAACTGTGTTAGGGTTAGCTTCTTCTCCTGAAAATAAAATTGTTTCAAATTGTCTTTGAAAACCACGTTTTATTCCTAGGCTACAACAATAGCAACAAAAACAGTAGACTCCACCAGTTCATGGAACCGTAGCTGCCTTAAATAATAAAAACACACTTTGATTTCACATACATTGACACACGTAGTGGTGTGTGTGTGTCTGTGTGTATATATACCAAGTACATATATATATACATATATATTTATATATATGAGTGTGTGTGTGTGCTCGAGCATGTGTGAGTGTTGTGTGTGTGTATGTGTGCATGTGTGTGCATCTATGTGTGCACGTCTAAGTGTGTATGGATATGTTTGCAGGTAAATAATTAATTATATACATGGTAGCAAAATAGTTCTTATTGGTGAAACAAACTTGTGCTGAATGTAACAAACAAAGGCAAATTTGTGCTGTTCAACTTTGAAGAAACAACATCACACATAAGCTCTAACACCACTGCTGGTGCACAGAAATTAACTATACATAATCTCTAATTTACACATACAAACATATACATGTAATGATATAGATACATGCTTACATATACCATAACAAGAAATTATACATACATGTAGACTTTTTTTGAAATGGTACTGTGTATTAAGAATATTCCTGAACACAGGGACACCAAATGCAGATACAGTAAAACCTTAGTCACCTCAGTAAATGGACATCTCACAATTACGATCACCCTACGACCGTTATATCCGTCACAGTAACACACCGGAAATTCAACTCTGTAATATAGTCACATTGCAATTCAGGTCACTTCAAGCCCTTAGGATGACCTTATAAATGAGGTACGAGCATATTCCTTTCTGTTACAATTAAGGCCTGTCAATGTAAAAACCAAGATTTAAATTTAAGCATCACCCAAACACACACAAACACATGACAGCTCGTAACGATGGCACCAAATCCACAATACACTACTACACAAACATTCAGCACAGACAAATTTACACATCGAGCATAGCATAATTCCAACAACAGACAACCACCAGTCAGCAGCCGTACCAAAACTAGGTACTAACCTCTATGGTAATGCCTGGTAGCAGGAAGTCTATCTGGCTGGGGATTATTAATTTTGAGTGTTCTTTTCACTGTCCCAACATGGAAGAACCTTTGAAGTTTGCTAGTTCCCACACTCCCCACCCCAAAGTACAACTGATTCAGCAAACTCTGAGCTAATAATTATCACTCCTGGCCGATTCCAGGTAAGGGAAAAGAAAACCTCGCATTAACGGATTTTATAAAAACATTATGATTAAAAAAAAATAAATACAATTGGCAGTGTTCGAAATTTTGTTGTTGCGTACATGAAATGTTCAAATTTTAAACAAAATATTAACATTGTAGACACCCTTTGTAGGCAATATTATGGAGGCAGATTGGGCTAACCGCAATTGCTTTTTGAAGTTTGGTAGATCCCACATAAGGACGTTTCCAGGAAATGGCAACCTGACTTTTAAGTAACAGGTAACACCAGGAATCTACTTAAAACTAGCTTAAGAAATACTTTGAATGGCTCGAGAAATCCTTCCAAGACTGCTGAAACCACACAGTGTGGAAGCCACAAACGGCTGCTTACACATCACTGCGGGAGTGAAGTGCCGCCATCATCTGTTCCTGTAACTGCTCCGGTTTTGGCCCCTGTGTCAAGCTGCTCCGATCAGGTATAACGTCTGTGATTTTGTCACTGTCGGTGTCACCCGACGTCAAGTCAACATGTGTGTCGTGTGTCACTTCGATGACATTTGTTGAAATGTCTGACAACTCTTCGCTGACAACGTTCGTGTGTTCTGTGTCAAATTGAGGGTGCTCAGTGTTCGATGGATGTGACAGTGACACTGGTTCATGTTGTATAGTTACTGCAGGTAATGAATGACAGTCAGATTTGACATTCTGCGTGTCACTGCCCAAGCTCGACTGTGATGTCACACCACCAAGTGCATTACAAATAACAGACCTTTGTCGATAAACATTGCCTGCCAATATTCTTACCTCGACTACAGGTATACCACAAAAACCATCACTTTGTGCCACCCCAATGACATGTCTATCTGAGCATTCGTTGTTTTCCATCTTCACTTTCTTGGCGTCAACTGCATCATTAGCACAGACTGTTGCATTTTCGGCAGCCTGCCCATCTTTACCAAAAGACGCATTAAAAATCTGATCGAACTGGTCAATGGTATGCTGCTCCAGCATAGAATCGATAAGCATGGATTTTGCAGAGGACCGGTGTGCTACAGCCTGATGCCTCGTGATGACGTCACGAGACGACGCCTTCAGATCACAATGATGGCACTGGTATGGCGTAACAGAGCTGTGATTGGCCATCCAATGCCGGTACAAATAATTACGTGTGACCGACGAGTAGGGGCAGAACTTGCACTGAAACTGTCCCGTCTGCTTCCAGTTCTTCATGTACCTGTCCGCAAGAGTCTCTGGTGGTTTGCCAATGCCATTGCACGAGTCAGCAACAAGGCCGACAACATTTATCTCTCGCTGTTGCTCATGTGATACCTTTGACAGTAACATTTTCAGAGCCTTGTTTGTTTCAGGATTCAATGTGGTGCTGCTAGAAGTGACATGCACCTCAGGTTCAGATGTTTTTGGGGCCACTGTCACATGTGTGGCAGACACACTTACAATAGTCTGTTGGCCACCTGCTATTTTTGGTGTTGCCGTGACAGAAGTTGTGTTTCTTTGGCTTGGTGAACATACAACTTCCTCTTGCTCGGCTCTAGGCAGTTCTTTCTGTGGAGGAGTAACCGTCACACTGTCTTCAAGGTTTTCTACAACCTCTTGGCTTTCAATGATCACGAGGTCGCCAACAGCAGGATGGCTTCCAGATATGGCAAGAACTTCTTCAAGCTGTGACAAAGTGGCCACGTTGTCAACTATTGCATCATCAGGTGTGTGTGGGGGAGAACGTGGTGTATTTTCGCGAGCCTGTTCGAAAGCACACACTGATGGTGCTGGAGTAGTTGACATGAAAGGCCCCAACAACTGCGTAAGTGTTGGATGCTGAACTTGCAACGGGGTCATAGTCTGTGATTTGGGGCTCACAATAATGATGGTGTCACTCAATGCACTGGCCGTAACTGGATAAGAACTGGTAACTTTATGTCGGTTCTGCGGCGGCGACACTGACTTCTTTTTCCCACGATTCGTTACGTCTTTAATCGTAATTGTTCTATGTTTCTCCGTTACCAAACGACCAGTGGAACTTGTCTTTTCAGCAGGATGTTCACCACCAGCGTGATGGAGCATGCTGTCACCAGCAGTATCATCAACATGCACACTCCACTGCGCTGCATTCACGTCTTGTGGGTAAACCTCAGCAGCAGACTGGTAAGCCTGCGCAAGTTTGTCGCCCTCAAAATCTGCACTGCCCCCCGCGGCCTCTGCCTTTATCAAAGGCATCTCGTACATGATCTTCTCCACAACAACGTTGCTGCGGCACATGTGATCATCCGGTTGAACTGCTGACACATCTTCTGGCAGTACTGCGTCTTGCTGGGTGTCCCTGTACAGAACATTCACAGATAATTTCTCACAACTGTCCTGGCTCTCCCCAGCTGGGTACAGATACGGCAACTCAACTTCGACTGTCTCACTGATTCCCATGTCATCAATCACCTCATTTCTGTCAAACTGCACATATGCCTGTTCCTCAACACTGTCTTGTTGTTCGTCCATTGGTTCCACATTAACCACACCCAAAGGGCCAACACTGGCTCTGTGAAACTCTTCCATCCCCTGCAGAAGTGTCGCTTGGCCTGATATGGTATTGGCACAACTTGTTTCCATTTTTAACAAAGCATTAACCTGTTTCTGTGTTGGTTTGTTGATTACATACATATTGGTAGGTTCTTTACACCACGAGGCTGGGCTTTGCTGCAAGGTTGATGGTCATTATCGCCATGGGATACATCACTGAGCTGGTGATGGGTCTCATCATTACAATGCACACTGTAGTGTGCTAAGTTAGGAGGGGCAATCTTGTTAGAATTGTTGCATGGTCCTCTCGACTTGTTTCTGACTTGACTGTCACCTTTAACATGGTCGAGCCTCTGGCTGCAAAAAAAAATGCAGTACAGGAATAATGATCAGTCCAATCATACTAGCAGTTCAATCATCAATGTGTTTCACCTGTCAAAGCAAACATCTTAATTAGTGTTGGCAAAAGTTTAACAGGAATTTTCTATTTACTTCACCATCAGACAGGTCTTCATTAATAATATGTCCAAGAATAATATATGGCAAGATATTTTACAAGTTTCTGTAATTATCCTGCTATAGTACGAAATCTCCTTTAGCCTAGGCAGACTTTACCAGTTAGGGCAGGATAATCGTAGACATTGAGTGCCATTGGTAGTTGATAAGTCAATTTGTTATTTGAACAAGTTAAAGGTTTCGGCACTTGTGTCGATTACGGTCCCACCTTGATTTCGCCGTTATAACTTGAGTTTTGCCTAACTTTGGTACTTCCATCATTCAACATCATCCCAGGCCTTTACGTCTAAGAATATTGGTGCACTTTTGAGGCGTAAATAGCACCCCGGATTGCATCAACATACCGTGCTATATCGTTCATATTAAGTACACGATGTGGCAATGCACGACGGCAGTGGCGCAGACTAGCGCAAATCGGGCTTCAAAAGTGCGCTAAGACACAACATTTTCATAGTATAAAAAATATAAATATTGTGTCTTAGCGCACTTTTGAAGCCCCGTTTGAGCTAGTCTGCGTTGCTGCCGTCATGCGTTGCCACGTCGCGTGTTTAAAATGAACTATATAGCAGGGTATGTTGATGCAATCCAGGGTGCTATTTACGCCTCAAAAGTGCACCAATATTCTTAGACATAAAGGCCTGGGATGATGTTGAATGATGAAACTAACGCACTTGAGCTAACAAAGTTAGGCAAAACTCAAGTTATAACGGCGAAAGCGAAGTGGGTCCGGATTCGACACAAGTGCCAATGTTTCTATTACTTTAAGACTCTGCATAATTTGATTGACAGTAATACAAAATATCAACGATTGACACAGATTATCCATTATCGCCCACAGCCCAGGCACAGCTGCGTTCAACTTCACTGTCATAAAACAGAATCTGTATTATAGATACTTGTACGTAACTTGATAAATTCCCAGAAATACAAATGTCATGCCATCAAAAACAAACGTTGTTTGTAAATGCAGGTGGTGCAACAAATACCCTCACAGTCACAAATGACACACATTCACAAACAGTTTGCAGGCAGTGTAACTACTAACTGCAAGTCAAGTTGGCAAGCGGTCGTGCGTTAGAACATCTGGCAAAAACACGATAAACGTTATTTGAATTTGTAACTTTTGTTAGTGAACCTGTACCTCACATGATGTTCAGCGGGATGCCAAGCTTGCTCGATATACACAATAAAAATAATTCGCTTAAAAATGTTGTTACGTTCAAGAAATGCCCAAAATGTCAATGCAAAAACAAAACACCAACAAGTCGGTAAACAACCCAGGCCCCATATCACAACGAGCAATACATTTATCGGGACCCTTCATTATTCAAGTTACCCGAGGTATTACGGAGTAGGCCTAGTACTAGTAGTCCAGGGCTTTTATGGTTTGAGATGGAACAAATTGCAACATAAGCTATTTAAAGTGTTTGGATTACATTGAAGGTACCTACGAAACATATCAAGAAAATTTGGGAAGTGTCTTAAAACCCATTTACTCCATGTTAAATACCATTGATACCTAAAATCATGGCATTTACGGAGATAGCCCAGGACCGTATGGCAAATTTATACATGCCGTGGCAAGCGCCGTTCATGTTCGGATCATGTAAGACCTTGTGGTCTGGAATGATGCAGTTTGTAGCATATATATATTCAGATTGTAGCATAGATCTATCCAGTCCCATGAAGATTGAAATGAGGTATTCATAATACAAAATATGAATATATCTAAGGAAATGACAGGACCAACCGGTTCTGTTTGAAGATACATGCTGCGAGAACCCCCAAAATGTGTATTTGCTGAAATAATCTGGTGTAGGTTCACACCCGACATTGCAAGTCCAATTGGTGAAGTTCAGTATGTGTTGGATGGTGGGGCTTTGTCTAATTGCATCCCTTGGTCAAGACTTGACAAAAGCTCCGTTGATAATTACTGCAGACAGACTGATACTGAACAGAAAAACCTAGTGGCTAGTGGCTGTCTGTTTAATTACTCACAAACGAGGAAACTATACATGTCGGCTTGGGTGGACTGATTATGTGGCAGTCTCCATAAAGCTGCTAATGAAGCTTTCCAACAATGGGACAGTATAAGTAAACCTAAACAAGGCCCTGTTTTTGAGTTAAAAAGGAAAGTTGATGCTAGATGCAAATATGCAATAAGGTTTATTAAAAACATGAACATGAGTTGAGGCGTGAAGCCCTTGCCAGGAAGATAGTTAATCATACAAATTATAAATTTTGGAAGGAAATAAAAACTATTAACAATAGTAAAGTACCCTTGCCAACTAATATAAATGGTGACAGTGGTGAAGAAGCTATATTGTGAATATCTGGATTCAACACTTTCATGACTTGTTTAATTATGTAAATAACAGTATTGCCAAAAACCTAGCCTTTGATGTTAGTTATGAGAGCAGTATTAAAGTGTTACCTGAAGAAGTCAAAGAAGCGCTATAAGAAAACTTGACTGTAACAAGAGTTGTGACCTTGATGGTGTTTATACAAAGCACCTGAAGTACTGAAGTGAACGCATATTGCTTTTACTGTCAGTGTGCTTCACAAGCCTGCTGGTGCATGGCGTATCACCGAGTTCTATGATTTATGTGATAATAGTGTCCATAATCAAGGATAAATCGGCAAGATAAACAGTGAAGACATGTACAGACCAATAGCGCCGGCAAATCCTATGTCTAAAGTTTTTGAAAAAATCTTTCTCAGCAGAATGGATGACTTTTTAACAATCAGTGACAACCAGTTTGGTTATAAAAAGAAGCATATGGCACTGACATGTGCATTTATGTACTAAAAGAGGTTATTGTTAATATCAAGCCTTAAATAGCTGTTTGTTTATGTGTTTTCTCGATGCCATAATTTTCTAAACGCTAATTGACAGAGGTTTTCCGGGTTACATTGTTAAAATTCTCGTGTTTTGGTATGCGAACAAACAAATATGTGTAAGATGGGGCAGTCACGTGTCTGACAGCATTTATGTAAGTAATGGAGTTAGGCAAGGAGGTATTTGTTCAGTGCTTACATGGATGGTTTATACACTGTACTTAATTGTTGCAATGTAGGATGTTACGTAATATATAATTGTGTAAATAATATGATGTATGCTGATGATCTCGTATTATTTTGTCCGTCCAGCAGGGGATTACAGACCCTTCTCACTGTATGTGATCAATAAGGATTATCTCATGACATAAGGTACAATGCCAAAAAGAGTACGGTCATGACAATTAGAAACAAGACTTGTAAGAATGTAAAATTTCCAAGTTTTATGCTTGGTAACAACAAACTACGTGAGGCAGAATCTGTAAAATATTGTAGACGTAAACCTTGTAGATTTTGAGAAAGCCTTTGACAGCATCCACCGAGACTGCCTCTGGCGCATTCTCAGATCATACGGAATACCTCAACGCATTGTCAACATCATCAGCGATCTGTACACCAACTTCACCTGAAATGTTGGAACCAGCGATCTTTACTTTGAGGTTATGACAGGTGTGAGAGGGCTGTTATATGTCAGCTGTCCTTTTCAATGTTGTTATCGACTGGGTCATGCGACGAGTGACAGACGATGTACCAAGAGGGCTACGCTCGACTCCCTTTTCTGCACTAGAGGATCTGGACTTTGCCGATGACCTTGCTCTCCTGTCCCACACTCACAAACACATCCAGGAGAAAACAACCCGCCTTAGCAGTTTTGGCCGTCAGGTTGGTTTACGAATCAGCCAGAAGAAGACGAAAGTCATGACCCTGAATGTTAACATGCCAGCCTCAGTGAAGATGGTCAACACGGACCTTTCCAGCACTGAAACATTCACTTACCTTGGAAATGTCATTAGCCAAGATGGAGGAGCTGGCATAGACATCCGGAACAGACCGAGCAAGGCACGGAATGCCTTCAAGAGCCTACTTGCAGTTTGGCGATCAGCACAGTACAGCAGAAGGACAAAACTCAGAATTTTCCAGAGTACCTATCGAGACTGTCTACGTTCCGCACGACCTGCCTCAGAAAAAATCCTTAGGATCTTCTGGCCAAGGACTACATCCAACCAGGAGATGCTTGGCCAATGCCAGCAAGAGGACATGCCTACCATCATTCAAAGAGGTGGATGTGGATTGGACATGCACTTCGCATGGATGTAGACGCCATCACAAAAACAGCTCTCTGGTGGACACCAAAAGGGAAGCGAAAACGTGGGCGCCCAAAAACAACATGGAGGAGAACAGTGGAAGCGGATATGAGGGAAATGAACAACAGCTGGGGCACCATACAGCGAATAGCCAGAGGCAGACAGAGGTGGAGGAACTTCGGTGCTGCCTTAAACGCCGGGGGCGTAACGTGTAGTAAGTAGGTAAGTAAGTGTGCTAGATGACGATGGTATATTTAGACAATGTCGTCAGTTGTATGCACAAGGCAACTTTATCATAAGGAAATTTCATATGTGTTCAAATGATGTAAAGAAAATATTGTTTACTACTTTTTGCTCACCTATGTATACTGCTCATCTATGGTGGAATTTTCATAACTATGCTATTAGGAAATTGTATATCCCTTACAACAATATATTCCGAAGGGTGAACTCATAGTTGCCGATGCAGTGCTTCTGGACAATGTCTCTGCTTGACCGGGCAAGGACCACCAGTCTGCCATACAGGTCTTTGGTTTCCCGCACATCTACTGTCTTGTCACGGATCTTGGCTGCAAGCGTCTTGCTGCCAGACATGTATATCTTGTTGTTTTGTTTCTTGAGAGGTGCCCACATGCTGAGATTCCCATTTATCCTCTCTGTCACATACTCTTCTGTCCAGTCTCGTCCATGTCCAGGATCTGTGGAACCTACTCGCATGGAATGTATGCATGAGTAATCAGGTTGAATAGCGTGCGACCATCAACAGCGAATGGATTGCCATGACTCATTATGGCAGCCTCCATTTTGCTGATGGCATCATGCTCCCGCTTGACCACCCTCGTGGATAGACCATGATGCTCACTAGCCTTGTTGTCTTTGACATTGAACTGACCTATAAACTCGCTTGCCATGCACGGCAGTTCGGGATAAGCTAGGAAGAAGTGTTGTCTTGCATTGGCATTGGTTATTGCAATGAGACCAG
Organism: Paraescarpia echinospica; assembly: GCA_020002185.1. Classification (NCBI taxonomy): domain Eukaryota; kingdom Metazoa; phylum Annelida; class Polychaeta; order Sabellida; family Siboglinidae; genus Paraescarpia; species Paraescarpia echinospica. The sequence goes on from CM034543.1 coordinate 14,056,257, forward strand.
AATGAACCTTCACCAACTTGTTCAGATGTTCACAAGTGATGCTGGTATGATGTTTACGATTGTAATTGATCCTATTGGATTCCTTGATCCGCAATATGTAGGTTTAATCACCAAAATCAAAAGTTGGATGATTTAGCAGTTGACATATTGAGAAATACAGGTTTTCAGTGTCCACCATTTAAAAAATCCAATATATACCTTTAAAAAATGTAAACATTGGTTTTCAGATTCACTATATCACAACGTTTCCAAAAATGTATAGGTTTGCAAATCTTCAAAAAATTAACGAAAATAGATAACAAGATTTAACAAGATTGCCACCCAGAGAATTAACTCTAGGTGGCAGGTGGACAAGGAAGCCCTTTGGCTTATCGAGAGTCCGACCTTTTTATCTATGTATATCCCGCCCGTCTGAGGTATGTGTCGATTTTATTTTTAAACATATTCACGCTACTAGCACCCACACAATCAGCAGATAATCTGTTCCATTCATTTACGGTCCTTTGTGAAAATGAAAACTTTCTTATATCTAATCTACTCTGCTCCTTTGCTAATGTAACTTCATGTCCTCTAGTCCTTCTATGTTTCTTAATTGAAAAAAAATATTTCTATCAATATTTTCATAACCATTCAATATTGTAAACACTTCTATCTGATCTCCTCTCAATCTCCTGGTCTCTAGTGTTATTAAACCGCATTTTTTTAGGCGTATTTCGTAACTAAGATCCCTCAGTTTTGGTATCATTTTAGTTGCTCTCCTCTGCACCCTTTCTAGCATATCTATGTCCATCCTGCGATATGGCCTCCACGCTTGAATACAATATTCTAAATGAGGCCTAACTATTGTTTTGTACAGCGGTATTATTAGCTCTTTTTCCTTATACGTTATGTTTCGCCTAATTAATCCAAGGATTTGATTTCCCTTTGAAGCTGCAATTCCGCACTGCTCTGAAACCTTCATATCAGCACTAATGGTTAACCCTAAGTCCTTTTCTTTTACAGTAGTACTTAGTACAGTACCCCCCATTGTATATTCTACCTCTTCTTTCCCATGTCCTGTGTAGAGGCATTTACATTTCCCAAAATTGAACAGCATTTGCCACTTTTCAGACCATTTGATCAACCTGTCAAGATCATCTTGTAAATGCTGTCTATCTCCATCACTTTTAATCCTTCTAAACACTTTTGTATCATCCGCAAATTTCAACACCTTGCTTGTTATTTCATCATCCAAATCGTTGATATATATTAAGAATAATATAAGTCCTAATACTGATCCTTGTGGTACCCCACTCAATACCGATTTCCAGTTTGAAGCCTCCCCATAAACTACTACACGTTGTCTTCTGTCAATCAGCCATTGTTCTATCCAGTTTATTATACCATTTCCTATGCCATGGGCCTTTAGTTTCAGCAGTAATCTTTGATGTGGTACTTTGTTGAAAGCTTTTTGAAAATCTAAGTAGACGATATCTACTGGTGATCCCTCATCTACCCACTTAGTGATGTCTTCCAAAAAACAACATATTTGTTAAGCATGACCTCGCTTTAAAAAATCATGTTGAGATGGGTTTATCAAGTTTTGTTTAACAAGAAAATCCACCATGTGATCTTTAATTAATCTTTCTAATAATTTGGAAATCACTGATGTTAAACTCACTGGTCTATAGTTCTCTGACTTGTTTCTCGAACCTTTTTTAAATAACGGTATAATGTTTGCCTCTTTCCATTCTAAAGGAACCACTCCCTCTTCTAATGACAAATTGAAAACTGTTGCAAGCGGTACGCTAATTTGTTCTACAATTTCCAATAGTAGTTTGGGCGGAATCCCATCCACTCCAGGTGATTTATTATCCTTCATAGCCCTTATTTTCTTAGCTACCATTTCCGGGGTTACAATTAATTGTCCTAAATAGTCTTAATCTGCCCCCTTGAACTTAGCCTCTGGTACTGGCAGTGAACTAATATCTTCTCTGGTAAACACTGAACTAAAGTACGCATTCAGGTCTTCTGCCATTAAGAATCCCTCTGATATTATATTTCTAGCACTATCTTCTAGAGGACCGACCGTATCTTGAACTTTCTGTTTGCTTCGAACATATGCATAAAAACTCTTGCTGTCATGTTTTATATTACTAGCTAATTGTTGTTCATAGCTTCTCTTTGAATTTCTAATTTCAGCTGTAGCTTGGTTAAGTGCTTCTTTATAAATGTTGTAGTCTTCATAATTTCCAGTACATCTACATGACTTCCACTTCATTTGTTTATACTTAATTTTTCTAATGGCTTCTTTCGATAAGTGTTTCTTTTTGGACCGTTTCCCTTGTTTTTTGAAGGGTACAAATTTGTCGACTATGCACTTAATTTCACTCTTTAATATATTCCAGCATTCTGTTGCTGTCTTATTTTGCAGTGTGTTATTCCAGTCTATCTTTGCTAAATATTTCCTCATGTCCTTATATCTTCCTTTGTGGAAATTTCTCCTATAATGATTTTTACTATTCCTTTCTGATTTTACTTTGATGGTAAAATGTATCTGGTTGTGATCGCTAATCCCCAGTGGCTCACGTATCTTGACATTGTCAACTAATTCATTCTGTTAGGACAAAACTATGTCTAACACATTCTCACCCCTGGTTGGTTCTAGCACATGTTGAGAAAGGAAAGTATATTGAACTAACACTAAAAACTTGTGGTCCTCACTCCCCATACTCTGAAGAGATTTCCATTGTATATGCCCGTGGTTAAAATCCCCCATAATAATACAGTCCCGTTTGCTTACTTCCCTTATAACGTTTTGTATTTTTTCATTCTCTTCTATGCTTATGTTTGGACTTCGATAAACTAACCCAACTGTTAACGTTGAGTTTCCTGTAACTATGTTACACCAAACAGCTTCTTCGCAATCTGCTTTTCTTTCTAATTTTATTTCATAAGCCTGGATAGATTCTTTAATATATAAAATAACTCCACCTGCCTTTCTTCCTATTCTATCTTTTCTAAACATTACATATCCTGTCAGTCCCAATTCGGCATCTGATATATCGGTGGTGGTCCAGGATTCGGTTATACCTATTATATGAGGGTCAATATCTTCTACCATAATGTTTAGTTCAATTCTTTTGTTTACTATACTCCTTGCATTTAAACACACACATTTATATCCAGCTTCAGAAGAGTTTTCTAGACTGTTATTTGCTGATTTATTTGTGCTGTCTTTATCTATACCTTCATTTTCAGGCTTTTCTGTGAGTCCCCCCTGCGAATCTAGTTTAAATAGATGCAACCTGTCCCACTGTCAGCAGATCGCAGCAGGTTCTCTGAGAAAACTGCTGCCCCCTTTCCACTTAGATGGAGACCATCTCTCATGTACATATCTTCCCTCCCAACAAAGTATCCCCATAAATCTGTGAATCCCACCCCCTCTTCTTCACACATCTGCTGAACTAGTGCGTTGGTCGCCATCCTCTTGCAGTTTCTATACGTTGTCCCCCTTCCTCCAATTACTGGCAAAATTCCTGACAGAATAACCTGTTCAACTCTTGTCTTCTTTAGCTTCCTCACTAACTGTTTATACTTCTGTACTATCGCAGCTGTTCCCTCCTTGTCTGCATTATTTGTTCCTACATGTACCAGTATAGACCCCCCCTTGCCATGTCCCAATACCTTTTCTACCCTGTCAGTGACATGTTCAATTCTAGCCCCCGGTAGACAAACAACGACGTCTTTCCCCTCGCTCAGTGTCTTGTCCGTCTTTCTCATAATAGAGTCGCCCATAAACACCCTCTCTTTCCTCATTGCCCCCTCAATCACTGCCTTAGAATAGCTCCTTCTTCGGTTTGAAACTGTCTGGTTGTTGTCTTTCCCCCCTGTCGTCTTCTCTCCTGTCCCATTCTCTTCCGATCCATTCTTTCCTGTCGCTTTTTCTCTTGTCACCTTTCCTCCTGTCAGCGTCCCTTTTATCGACTTCTCTTCTATCACATTTGCTCTCATTTCCTTTCGTCCCTTCATCTTTCGTCCCATCTCATTTTCTTCTTTCCTCTCCCGTCCCATCTTCCCTCCCTTCTTCTCTACGGTCACTTTCTTCCCTGTCACCTTCACGCTTGTCACGTTTTCTGTTGTCGATTTTCCAATTTCTTCCCCTCCAATCACCTTCCCTCCTCTCAATCTCCTTTCATCAGTTTTCTTGCCACTGCTATTCTCCTTCAGTCTTGCAGTATTCTCACCTCTCTCCATGTCGTCTCTCTCCATTCGACCTGGCTCCTTGCTAATTCCCATCTCCATTCCCTTCACAATATCACTAGGTGGGTAAATGAGGGATCACCAGTAGATATCATCTATTTAGATTTTCAAAAAGCTTTCGACAAAGTACCACATCAAAGATTACTCCTTAAGCTAAAGGCCCATGGCATAGGAAATGGTATAATAAACTGGATAGAAAAATGGCTGAATGACAGAAGACAACGTGTAGTAGTTGATGGGGAGGCATCAAACTGGAAATCAGTTTTGAGTGGGGTACCACAGGGATCAGTACTGGGACCTATATTATTCTTAATATATATCAACGATTTGGACAATAATATAACAAGCAAGGTGTTGAAATTTGCGGATGATACAAAATTGTTTAGAAGGATTAAACGTGATGAAGATAGACAGCATTTACAAGATAATCTTGACAGATTGATAAAATGGTCTGAAAAATGGCAAATGTTGTTCAATGTTGGGAAATGTAAACGCCTCCACACAGGACATGGGAACGAAGATGTACAATGGGAGGTTCTGTACTAAATACTACTGTAAAAGAAAAGGACTTAGGGTTAATCAAAAGGTTTCAGAGCAGTGCGGAATTGCAGCGTCAAAGGGAAATCAAATCCTTGGATTAATTAGGCGAAATATAGCGTATAAGAAAAAAGAATTAATAGTACCGCTGTACAAAACAATAGTGAGGCCTCATTTAGAATATTGTATACAAGCATGGAGGCCATATCGCAAGAAGGACATAGATATGCTAGAAAGAGTACAGAGGAGAGCGACTAAAATGATACCAAATCTGAGGGATCTTAGTTACGAAATACGCCTAAAAGAATGTGGTTTAACAACATTAGAGACCAGGAGATTGAGAGGAGATCACATAGAAGTGTTTAAAATATTGAATGGTTATGAAAATATTGATAGAAACATTTTTTTCTCAGTTAAGAAAAATAGAAGGACCAGAGGACATGAAGCTACATTAGTAAAGGAGCAGTGTAGATTAGATATAAGAAAGTTCTCATTCTCACAAAGGACTGTAAATGAATGGAACAGATTATCTCCTGATTGTGTTGGTGCTAGTAGCGTGAATATGTTTAAAAATAAAATCGACACACACCTTAAAAAGGCGGGATACATGTAGATAAAAAGTATTGGACTCTCGATAAGCCAAAAGGCTTCCTTGTCCACCTGCCATCCAGAGTAATTTTCTGGATGGCAATCTTGTTAAATCTTGTTAAATCTTGTTAAATCTGTCAACCTAACTATCTCCTTCTGCAGACACTCCACCTTCCAACACCCAATGCACTGAAAGGTGAATCCTTCCTCCATGGTTTCTGCCCATGATTTCCCACAGCCGGACAATGCAAAATCTACCCAGCTGTGGCAGTGATCACACACCAAGTGTCGCTTTGCCTTCACTTGCCGTTTGCAAGGCGCCATATCCCGATCAGAATTTATTTAATAACTTACTAACTTAGTCTTTATAAAGACTGTTTCCTGTGTACTACAGCACACTTTAGGTAAAAAATTTCAGTTACACAGCTGACTATTTATCCTGTCACGAACGCTAACATTGCCGGTAGTGACCTAATTTAAATACAATCAATTACGTTACGCCGCCCGACTATCGCCCTTGCTTAGTTTAACAAACCTACTAAGTTCATTGCCAGTTTGTTTGGTGACGCAGCACCTGCACCAAGTGTCAAACTAGTCATGGTGATGCCATTTTTGTGTCAAGAACACGAGCTGCTTTTAATAGTGACATCCAAGAGTTGTTCACATTTGGACGTCGATGTTTGATAATAATACATCTTATTTGTAACTGGTAATACTTTGTTAGTTAAATTTCAATGCATAGAAACAAGATTGCTTAAATATTCAGTTTCCAAACATAACATCCCAGTTTCCATGAGGGTCTTAGGCTAACGATCATATGTATATATATACATATATATATATGTATATATATATATACATATAACAACAACAGCAACGGAAGTAGACCGGATAATTAACACACAACAATTAATATATCTACCTTTAGAGTAGTGTATTTTCTCCTAGTTGCCGGGATTCATTCGATTATTTCTAAGTTCATTCATTTCCTTGGACCAGTGGCCTCTGATCTACCAACCGGCGACATAGGTGAGACCGGGGTTGGTTGTCACACGGGCTGGTTGTCACGATGCTTGTATTGTATTCGCTAGATGGCAAGAGCGTGTAGGATTATCACTGCGATGACGCGTTGGCGACGCGCTTTCTTTTTCAAGTCATAAATAATATCTTGAGATGTGATTTCCTATTATCAAAGCATATTCCGTGACAACCAACCAGGGACGTCTCAGGAGAGACCTTATTTTAATGACCCGGCCAACTATATTTTGAATAACGCAACTAACAACAATAAAATAAAACGATTGCAGTAAACTAAATGACTTTTTTCCAACATGCATCCTGAGTCAAACTATCACACCAGCAGCATCAGTACGGAATCTAGGAGTGACCTTTGATTGCGACTTCAATTTCAGACAACACATATCCCAAACGTGCCGTTGCTGTTTTTATCATATCCGTGATCTTCGCCGCATTCGCCGACATATGTCGCTTTCTGTCGCTAAGACTATCGCAACAGCTCTTGTTAGCAGCATATTAGATTATTGCAATTCCTTCCTTCATAATATAGCTATCACGGATATTGCAAAACTACAATGCGTCCAAAATTGTTTAGCAAGGGTAGTCACACAATCTCCTCGATTCTCCCGCTCAGTGTCACTTCTAAAATCACTGCATTGGCTCCCCGTGCGATATCGCATTATGTTTAAGATCTGCACAATCACCTACCAAGCCCTTTCATCCAAACAACCTAGTTATTTACACTCAATGCTCACACCAGCCAGACAACTTCGGTCGTCTAGTTCGAAGTTGCTATCTGTTCCTAGAGTTAAGACAAAGGCTGGAACTCGAGCTTTTTCAGTTGCCGCGCCAACTATATGGAATTCGCTTCCCGTTAATGTTAAATTAGCAGAAAATATTGTTACATTTCGTCGTCACCCCAAAACCTATCTTTTCAATATCGCCTATCCTCCCTAGCTTCGTAGCACATCCATCCATTTGTTGACGAATTTCGCCTAGCACACGAGTACGAGAATGCTTAATCCTTTGGTTTTGGTGCGCCACTGAGCTCGGATTGTCTGAGGATATTGGCGCTTAAGAAGTTATTTATTATTATTATTATTAATGCTTCAAGTATTATATTTCACTTGCTTGTTTATTTACAGACAGTGCATGGTGTGATTGCACTGAGCAGTGATCAGGCGCTGTGTTAGACTGCAGTTCCCAGTTGGGGTGAGCATTGCTACCTTCAATGTCATGGTGTATTACTAATTGGTTAGAAACAATTAGACTGACAGTAATATACAACTGTATTAAGGAATTAGAGACAATGCAGTTAGACATGCGTTTAGTATTGATTAATGGACGCGTATTCTATGTGGATGATGAGCCGTCACATGATGATAATGGTCATGTATATGTACCGATGCTTTATTATGCATAGAGGAGTATCTTAATAATGTACATTCGTTTAATTGTAGAAGTATTACAACTGAGTTTATATTGTATTGACATTTTACATTGATTTGACACTGTGTTAATGATACTTAGGATGCATTTGAATGTATTTCCTGATTTGGGAATACCGTGTTTAAACTAATATAGATATGTGTTATTGATAGTAACTCCGTCAAGGAGTATTGCCGTTTGGATATCTAGTTACAAATATCACAGGTGCTAGCCTGCTATTTGGTATCTGAGATGATCTACATGCAATTTAACTGTATCAATGTTATGCAAGGAATATTATGTTTAATGCTGTTGTTGAATGGTCCTTTGTATCCCTTGTTGCACTTGTAGTAATCATGTTATTGTGTTGCAGGTTTTTTATTTTGTACTTTAGATTAACACTATAAATGATAGTCATCATTTAACCGTGTTGCCTGTCTTCATGGTAAATCCCCCGCTACATAATTATCAATTTGGATTTCGGAAGAAACATTCTGCAAACATGGCTCTTATGCAACTAGTAGATAAATAGCTACAGCTGTAAACACTGGTAATTACGTACTGGGTGTCTTTCTTGACTTCAGTAAAGCTTTTGACACAGTTGTTCATACAATATTACTTAATAAACTAGAACATTATGGTATTAGAAGAAAAGCACTTGACTGGCTTGAAAGTTATTTGTCCAATAAAAGGCAGTATGTTTTATTTGACGGAGTGAAATCGAACTTCCAACCTATATGCTGTGGTGGTCCACAGGGGTCGATAATAGGGCCACTGTTATTCTTAATTTATATTAATGAATTTTTTAATGTATCAGATATCCTTTTCCCTATCATATTTGCAGATGATACAAATGTTTTTGTTAGAGGTAACAACCTTAGTAAGCTAGATACTTATGAATCAAGAACTGCAAAAATTTGTTATTTGGTTAACCAGTAATAAACTCTCTTTAAGTATAAGTAAAACATATTTTATTGTTTTCAAGTCAATAAATAAAAAGGTATCTAACCCAATCAGCAATTTCATTGATGGACTGCAAATTACACAGGTCGAAAACACAAAGTTCTTAGTAATTATAATACCTTCTAATTTGTCATGGTCTTTTCATATACAGTACATAAAATAGCAAAAGCTGTTGGAATTGAAAGTAAAGGAAGACAAACGTTGAGTAAATCATCCCTTATGACTTTACACTGTACGTTTTTGTATCCGTATCTACCTTATTGCATCGAAGTGTGGGGAGGAGCCTCTAACACATATTTTAGTTCCTTAATCAAATTACAAAAGTATGTAGTTCGTCTAATTATATCAGCTCCGTACAAAGCGCACACAGACCAACTCTGACTGATTTGTTGATTTTACCAATAGGAAAAATCTATGATAAATAGTTATCCTGTACATGTATAAAATTGTCAAGGGTATGTTTCCATCACTTATGACAAGGATGTTCATTAGAAATAACGAATTCCACAATTATAGGACACGCCACGCGGAGCTACTGCATGTACCGATTTCTAAAAACAACGTGTTAAATAAAACCATTAGACATTGGGTGTTAAGCTGTGGAACTATATAACAACAACAGTGGATTGTACCTAGGCACTTGCAACGTTTAAATGTCAACTCAAGAGATTTTTGTCAGTAAATAATATTCTTGGGGGGAATCCTTGGCAACAGGAAAGAGAAAATAAATGTTGTGCGATTTAGTGGGGTTGGGCGATGTAGAAAGGGAGGAGGGGATGTGGGGTTTATAAGATTCAGAGGTGGTGCTGGAGTCTGGACTCGGAAGAATCAGACCAACTCTGACTGATTTGTTGATTTTATCAATAGGAAAAATCTATGATAAATAGTTATCCTGTACATGTATAAAATTGTCAAGAGTATGTTTCCATCACTTATGACAAGGATGTTCATTAGAAATAACGAATTCCACAATTATAGGACACGCCACGCGGAGCTACTGCATGTACCGATTTCTAAAAACAACGTGTTAAATAAAACCATTAGACATTGAGGTGTTAAGCTGTGGAACTATATAACAACAACAGTGGATTGTACCTAGGCACTTGCAACGTTTAAATGTCAACTCAAGAGATTTTTGTCAGTAAATAATATTCTTGGGGGGAATCCTTGGCAACAGGAAAGAGAAAATAAATGTTGTGCGATTTAGTGGGGTTGGGCGATGTAGAAAGGGAGGAGGGGATGTGGGGTTTATAAGATTCAGAGGTGGTGCTGGAGTCTGGACTCGGAAGAATCAGACCAACTGACTGATTTGTTGATTTTATCAATAGGAAAAATCTATGATAAATAGTTATCCTGTACATGTATAAAATTGTCAAGAGTATGTTTCCATCACTTATGACAAGGATGTTCATTAGAAATAACGAATTCCACAATTATAGGACACGCCACGCGGAGCTACTGCATGTACCGATTTAGTGGGGTTGGGCGATGTAGAAAGGGAGGAGGGGATGTGGGGTTTATAAGATTCAGAGGTGGTGCTGGAGTCTGGACTCGGAAGAATCCAGGCTGGTCGCAGATACCACTTCTTGTGGCAGGCTGTTCCACTCGGCTATTGTGCGCGGGGAAAATTACGTCTTCATGTACTGTGTACGGTGGTAGGAAAGGTCACACCCGACATCATGGGTTCTCCTTGTTTTTGTTTTACGAGGACCGTATAGTGTATTAGCGGCTTATATAATTAACATTCATTGTTGTAATCTAATGCGTGTATTCATGACAATAGTATTGCTGATTTATTGTCTTCAATTGCACAATCTTTCTTTTTGTTAAATTATTCTACGTCCATTATGGAATTGCATTATGTATTACATGTATTGAGAGGGAACATCAGCCACTCGTGGCTTTATACCCTCACTATAGAAACTATACTAATGTATGTATCAAATGTATTGTGTCATAGTTTCTGTAATAAACCATCATCATCATTATGTATTTAAACTGTTTCATTGTCTCTGGTTCTTGTCAATTGGCAATTATTCGGGACCTCACTGCATTGTTGCTGTTTGAGATTAGCTTGTTTTTTTCTGCGCTGATTTCCATCACATATTTAGCTGATGTTTCGTCCAGTCAGTACAGTCAGTCAGTCCAAATACGATGCATTAAGTCACCTAGTGCATAACATCTCATAATTAGTGAATACTCTTGGTATTCTTTTGCTATTTTTTGAGGTACCGACACCAAGTCTGGTCTTATGTTGACTGCAAAGGAGTCAGACAGTCAGGGGTGTGATCGCAGTCAGCCGTGTGGTTGACTTACTTAATTAAAACACATACACATTATAATATTATTGCAACCGTCGGTCAAAATGCACAATAACACGGCAATTGAAATAATTCCCTGCAGTTTTTTAATGAACAGTAGGCATATCAATCAGTATAAAATGGTAAATCTCCGAGTTGACCTACACGTCTTTTGTAGAAAAGAGCATTATAGCTAGTTAACACATAATAACGCAGTTGCAAATACGCATTGACAATATTGTGCAATTAATTGTCACTTCATAGTGGGTGAAATTAATTTTTCAGTGTACATGATGCGTGTATTTTAATTCAAGATATACAGGGCTAGCTGAAGTACCGGAAACATAGGCGTGTCTGGGGGGCGGTGAAGCACATACCCTCCTCCAGACCTTTGGAATGGGTCCACGTGACCGTGCCCCCTAGACCCTTGGGGATGTGCCTCCGATACAATAAGCTGAAGTTACTCCAACGTGCAAAGAACATTATCTGAGGTGCGAATGTTAATAAAACATAAGACGGTTGATTAAGTAATTCACAATCAAATAGGCATAACAAATTAGACGCACGTATGCAAGCACGCGAGTATGCATGTATCAATAATACCAATTACATTACAATTATTTCATATCCACACGTCTTGCCATGCAAAAAGGCAAGGAACGCTCGGTTAAACCTCATCCCTGACCAGTTTTGTTGTATTCCGTATCATGAGTGATGACTATGGATTCAATAATTGAGTATCGCATATCAAACGAAACGATAAGCTAAAGAATGCCGTTGGCCCTCAACAGGTTTCTTAAATAAATAAAACCAAGACGCATTCAACTAATGTTTGATAACGAAGCTGCCATATAAAGTGTCATCCCCAGCGCAGTGCGCGAATTAGTCAGGCAAGTTATCTGAACGATTGTAGGACATACTGTCTCTATTTGTCCATGGTACTTTCGAAATCTCCAATAACAAGAAACAACAACCTTATCGCGTACCCATTCTATCTAGTAGCGTACCCATTCAGTGAACAACGCATTCGAAAACCCAAACCGACTATGATGAAGAATACAATCATTTGTGTTCATACAATAGTTACCATCTCTTCATCAGTCTAGTCAAACAAGGTATATACACAGAATTAAAATAACTTAACATGCAATTCGATAACAGTAACATCTTACCTAGTAACATGCCTATTGGTACACAACTGTGCCAAGCAAAACTTACGACATGTTTGAGTATCGTCTGTTTTGTTATTTAAAGGCAAGTTTCTACATATGTGCATTCGTTGGAATGCGTTTTTCTTCTCATCAGTTGTATATTCATTCGGACGTTCTTTTAATTAACAAACAACTATGTTCTCATCGTCTGCCTCCACTTATTCGTTGAGCGGTTATGGGCAGGGGCGGTAGTACTCAGCAATATATTCTATTTCAGAAAATAGAAAATGAGATTAATTAATTACCTAAATGTCCAAATCCAAGTTCTAACACCCAAAGTTCAAAGTGAAAGCTGTTAAATCCAACACCGACCCAATAGTCGAATACTCTGACGCTGATTCCACGGGAACCATCTCCGGAATAGTGACAGGAACAGCAACGTCGACCTCCGTCTTCATCCCCTGCTGCGTGAACCCGTGCAGTCGTTTCATGTGGACCGCGCGCTGCACCGCGCGACTGAACACGTGGCCGCACACGTCACACTTGAACGGCTTCACGCCGTCGCTGTAGTGCTGCGTCCTCAAGTGTCTCTTCATGTTGCTCGACGAACGGAACTTCCAGCCGCAGAGAGGGCACTGGTATGGCTTCTCGCCCGTGTGTTGTCGCAGATGCACGTACAGACAGGAGTAGAAGCGGAAATGCTTTCCGCACGTTGGACACACCAGCTCCTTCCGGGGCCTATGCAAGCCCTTACGCGCCTTCTCGTGCGTCTTCGCATGCGTCTCCATGGTGTTCTGGTCGACAAACGTTCGGTTGCTGTCGTCGTCGCAGTGTATTCGCTGATGCTGCGAGTAGGCCGTCGACGATCGGAACTGTTTTCCGCAGGTCGGACACATGTGCGGTTTCTCCCCGGTGTGGATGAGTCGGTGGGTTGCCAGACCTCCCGTCTGCGCAAAGCCGCGTCCACACACGTCGCAAACGTATGGTTTCTCACCCGTGTGCTTGCGACTGTGCACCTGATGGGCGGAATAGTGATATAGTTGGACATAAGCATTCGGTCAATTATTCAACACAAGAGTACTCTAAGGGATAGTTTAAAAAATGTACATTATTAAGTATTGCTGGATAGTCATCAACGCATTTGTTTGTCCTAGCAAAATAAACAGTTCAGAGGATCCGCCTAACGAATGAAACAGGTAGTAATGCACAGTTAATGTTATTGTGGGTGTCAGAACGTGACAGCAGTGTTTTGGTAGTCATGACAAGTCAGGTCAATCGTACTGAGTTGTTCATTTTAGTGCTGCTTTACATTTTACTCCAAGGCAGAAATGTTCATTTGAACACAATAATGACGTATGTGTGAAGCATTCAGCCACGCTGCAATTACTGTGCAAAGACTATTTATACACAAATATCATCCACCATCTGTATCTTGATACGTATTCAAATAGAAGGGTGAACTGGAGCAACGTGGCTTTCGGTGGCAATTGTGCAATACAACCAGTGAATCAGTGAAGTCGGTACAAAACGTTTTAGATATTTCAGAAAAGAACGATTATGACGAAGTAGATATATGAACACATTGACTGTAGTGGAATGCCGATTATAACAAACAACATCTATGCAAGCATTCAAAAGTGCTGTTATTTCAATTCACACACACACACACACACACACACACACACACACACACACACACACACACACACACACACACAAATGCGCAAACACGCTCGCCCGAACCCCCACATACGCACACTGGCAATACCTTCAGATGGGAGAACTGCGTGAAAGACTTCCCGCAATGCGAACAGAGAAATGGTCTCTCCCCGCTGTGAGTCCGCATGTGTACGCGAAGGCCGCAGGCGTTGTTGAACGTCTTCGAGCATACGGCACACGTCTTATACGCGTCCAAGTCGTGAATCGGCTGGTGGACGTTGAGGTGCTCGACGGTGCGGAAACTTTTCCCGCACACCGTGCAGCGATGGGGGAAGTCCCCAGTGTGAGTCAGTTCGTGGCTCTCCAAGACTTTGCGACATAGAAACGACTCCCCACATGTTAAACACGTCAATGGCTGATCACCTTCATCCGCACGCTGATGTAGCGTCAAGTCCTCCAGTAATGCGAATGACATGTTACAGTGCGAGCATGCGAATGGTGGGCCGCTCTGGCTATCTGGAGAGACAACACGATTTCCCTTGTGTTGTTTTTCGTGGCGATTCAACAAGCTCTTGCGTGTAAACATAACATCGCAGAATCCGCACTTATACGGTGTTATTTCGTCATGAGCCTTAAAGTGCCGACGCATGTTGCCGGACGACGTGAACATTTTCTGGCACAAGGGACACGGCACCGTCCCCTGGAGCTGGTCACGTGTTACTGGTGTCACGTGATATGCGAGCTGGTGGTTTTTCCAACTGCGGAGAGTTAAAAACACTTTAGAGCATTCCGTGCATTTAAAATGATTCCTGTTGTCGTTTTGTTGTGTGGCTTGTTTTGTGTTTGTATGTTCGGTTGTCACAGGTTTTTCGTTGGGGGAAACGACTAGCGAGATTGACACACCATCTGTGTTAGGCGTCATCGACGTATCTGTAGAAGTAGGCCCATTGTCTCCCACCACTGGCTGCTGGTGTTCACTCATCGTTCCAGTCTTCGACACACTGTCGCGGTTGGACGAGTCGCCAGTGTCTGCAACACAGTTGAAGGCGTTCGTATGACACAAGATCGCTGGCTAACTTACGTCTTTGTCCATCACACTTCATGAAAAATGTCAAAACACATTTAAAATCTATATACTGAGAACAATGTAAAATATGAATTTACATATATGATTTTGCACATAATTGCAGATGATAAAATGGTCGTGCTCCATTAGGTAGGTTGTCGTGTCCGCATAGTAAGAACACGTGCTTTCTGGCCTAGACAACGGGGGTCATACACCGGGTCAGCTTGACGTTACATGGGGGTGGAATCTCTGGGTAAGCATTAAGCACGGAATAAAAACAAAAACGAAATAGTTCGTACAGCAATCAATACCTTATTAAAAAATCAAAATTTAGCGTGTCGTTCTTTATGGATGGCCCATATATTACAACTAACGCACCGGTTGAAATGACTGAAGAATCCACTGGAAGCCCTGCTGTCATCGCTGCAGTTTTCTCATCAATTCTGATCATCACATCAATGTTGCTTTTCTTTTCTCCACCACCTCCATCGTGTGTTGTATCTTCACTCATACTTCCGTTCTGAACAATTTCTGTTTCACTTTCATCTGTGTTATCTCTCTCGTCATCCATCAGGGTTGTTGTTGATGGTAATTGCTGGAAACCTTCGGATGTACTCCTGTCTTGTGCAGAGTCTATTTCCTCACCTTTTTCAACTGCTAACAGTTTCTTCTGGAATTCTTTTGTCAGATTCCAAAGAGGAGTTATGTTGAGTATCTTGGCTACATCTGTCAGAATGCTGGCGTGTTGTGATAACTCTTCTGTTGGAATCGAACCTGTGCATAAAACGATAAAACTTACAATGACACAAAATGCGATGTTCTGGCAATGGGCATTAAAAAGTAACAACAGAGGGGAGTTGTTCACCACTGACTGTGTCCATGTTTCTCCAACATGATAGTCTGTTCGACTACCCAGAATTAGTGGGCATAGTAATTTGTAAAAGGAAGTCTGCTGTGTTGACCGTGGGAAAGTTGAAAATCAAAGGGCAAAGCAGTTTACTCAGCCGTATTGTCAATAAAGCTTGTTTCGAAACTGGATGTTTTGTTTACTATTTGAATGTGTACCTGTGGTCATAGTACCGTATTGTTATGTTTTATTGGGATCATGTTGTGGTCAGGACGTTAGTATTATGGCTAGTAAATTGCGCATCTCGCAGACTAAAGCTGGGCAATAAAGCATGATTAACAACGTTTCGAGGGTAAATTTGCGAAGCGACCAATTCACGTGGCGCGGCGTCACCAGACAACCCTTACTGCAGTAGTGACCTGGATCACTCCATTTATGTAATTAGGGGTGGCAGGCAGAATTTGGCATTGTTTCTATTAACGTAATACTAAGAATTATAGATATATTTCATTTGGTGTTTTCAACAGATATCAGTTAGTGTTAAACTACTAATCAATGAAACAAACTAAATGGAGTGTTATGTCTATGTTAGTGTTACACTATTATTCCAAGGTGTACTTTTATTAGAATTCCAAGAAATTTCCACCCTATACTCTTATTATGCCCTGTACTCTTATAATAAATTCGAGAAATTTCCACCCTATGCTATTATTCTGCCCTATACTCTTATTATAATTTCAAGAAATTTCTGCCCTATATTCTTATTAAAATTCCGAGGCATGTCCACCCTATACTGTTATTCCGACCTGTACACTTATTTGGAATGCAATAGTAATGAATGCACCATTTAAAACAAAAATCTTCGGGGGAGCATGCCCCCGGACCCCACTAACAACGATTCGCGCCTGCGACGCTCATGTACCCCACCCATACCACTTCGCCCATCATTTTACCCAGGGGTTAATTCCAATCGGTAAATCCTAACCAGCTCTGAGCGACGTTAAGATGACTAAACAATGTTGCTACAAATCAGTGATTTTGCAGGTATATAAACGACTTTGTGGTGTAATTTCCCGCCGCTCACTGACACTGAATATATCGAAAAAATGGGCGCATGAAAAACCTACAAGGTGGCAATTTTGGGCGAGGCAGCATAGAAAAACGGTGACGCGGCCTGCCTCGCTCGTCATATACCAGGGGAAACATTGTACTGTATTGATGGATGATATTATATTGATATACCTGTATAAATGTTACGATGTGCAGATGGATGATGTTATATTGATATACTTGTATAAATGTTACGATGTACAGATGGATGATGTTATATTGATATACCTGTATAAATGTTACGATGTACAGATGGATGATAATATATTGATATACCTGTATAAATGTTACGATGTACAGATGGATGATGTTATATTGATATACCTGTATAAATGTTGCGATGTACAGATGGATGATGTTATATTGATATACCTGTATAAATGTTACGATGTACAGATGGATGATGTTATAATTATTGATATACCTGTATAAATGTTACGATGTACAGATGGATGATGTTATATTGATATACCTGTATAAATGTTACGATGTACAGATGGATGATATTATATTGATATACCTGTATAAATGTTACGATGCACAGATGGATGATATTATATTGATATACCTATATAAATGTTACGATGTATAGATGGATGATATTATATTGATATACCTGTATAAATGTTACGATGTACAGATGGATGATATTATATTGATATACCTGTATAAATGTTACGATGTACAGATGGATGATATTATATTGATATACTTGTATAAATGTTACGATGTACAGATGGATGATAATATATTGATATACCTGTATAAATGTTACGATGTACAGATGGATGATGTTATATTGATATACCTGTATAAATGTTACGATGTACAGATGGATGATGTTATAATTATTGATATACCTGTATAAATGTTACGATGTACAGATGGATGATGTTATAATTATTGATATACCTGTATAAATGTTACGATGTACAGATGGATGATGTTATAATTATTGATATACCTGTATAAATGTTACGATGTACAGATGGATGATGTTATATTGATATACCTGTATAAATGTTACGATGTACAGATGGATGATATTATATTGATATACCTGTATAAATGTTACGGTGTACAGATGGATGATATTATATTGATATACCTGTATAAATGTTACGATGTAGAGATGGATGATATTATATTGATATACCTGTATAAATGTTACGATGTATAGATGGATGATATTATATTGATATACCTGTATAAATGTTACGATGTACAGATGGATGATATTATATTGATATACCTGTATAAATGTTACGATGTACAGATGGATGATATTATATTGATATACCTGTATAAATGTTACGATGTACAGATGGATGATATTATACTGATATACCTGCATAAATGTTACGATGTACAGATGGATGATATTATATTGATATACCTGCATAAATGTTACGATGTACATATGGATGATATTATATTGATATACCTGTATAAATGTTACGATGTACAGATGGATGATATTATATTGATATACCTGTATAAATGTTACGATGTACAGATGGATGATATTATATTGATATACCTGTATAAACGTTACGATGTACAGATGGATGATATTATATTGATATACCTGTATAAACGTTACGATGTAGATGGATGATATTATATTGATATACCTGTATAAATGTTACGATGTACAGATGGATGATATTATATTGATATACCTGTATAAATGTTACGATGTACAGATGGATGATATTATATTGATATACCTGTATAAATGTTACGATGTACAGATGGATGATATTATATTGATATACTTGTATAAATGTTACGATGTACAGATGGATGATAATATATTGATATACCTGTATAAATGTTACGATGTACAGATGGATGATGTTATATTGATATACCTGTATAAATGTTACGATGTACAGATGGATGATGTTATAATTATTGATATACCTGTATAAATGTTACGATGTACAGATGGATGATGTTATATTGATATACCTGTATAAATGTTACGATGTACAGATGGATGATATTATATTGATATACCTGTATAAATGTTACGGTGTACAGATGGATGATATTATATTGATATACCTGTATAAATGTTACGATGTAGAGATGGATGATATTATATTGATATACCTGTATAAATGTTACGATGTATAGATGGATGATATTATATTGATATACCTGTATAAATGTTACGATGTACAGATGGATGATATTATATTGATATACCTGTATAAATGTTACGATGTACAGATGGATGATATTATATTGATATACCTGTATAAATGTTACGATGTACAGATGGATGATATTATACTGATATACCTGTATAAACGTTACGATGTACAGATGGATGATATTATATTGATATACCTGTATAAACGTTATGATGTAGATGGATGATATTATATTGATATACCTGTATAAATGTTACGATGTACAGATGGATGATATTATATTGATATACCTGTATAAATGTTACGATGTACAGATGGATGATATTATATTGATATACCTGTATAAATGTTACGATGCACAGATGGATGATATTATATTGATATACCTATATAAATGTTACGATGTATAGATGGATGATATTATATTGATATACCTGTATAAATGTTACGATGTACAGATGGATGATATTATATTGATATACCTGTATAAATGTTACGATGTACAGATGGATGATATTATATTGATATACTTGTATAAATGTTACGATGTACAGATGGATGATAATATATTGATATACCTGTATAAATGTTACGATGTACAGATGGATGATGTTATATTGATATACCTGTATAAATGTTACGATGTACAGATGGATGATGTTATAATTATTGATATACCTGTATAAATGTTACGATGTACAGATGGATGATGTTATAATTATTGATATACCTGTATAAATGTTACGATGTACAGATGGATGATGTTATATTGATATACCTGTATAAATGTTACGATGTACAGATGGATGATATTATATTGATATACCTGTATAAATGTTACGGTGTACAGACG
This sequence comes from Paraescarpia echinospica, assembly GCA_020002185.1. Lineage (NCBI taxonomy): Eukaryota > Metazoa > Annelida > Polychaeta > Sabellida > Siboglinidae > Paraescarpia > Paraescarpia echinospica. The sequence continues at coordinate 14,076,180 of CM034543.1, forward strand.
GATGATATTATATTGATATACCTGTATAAATGTTACGATGTAGAGATGGATGATATTATATTGATATACCTGTATAAATGTTACGATGTATAGATGGATGATATTATATTGATATACCTGTATAAATGTTACGATGTACAGATGGATATTATATTGATATACCTGTATAAATGTTACGATGTACAGATGGATGATATTATATTGATATACCTGTATAAATGTTACGATGTACAGATGGATGATATTATACTGATATACCTGCATAAATGTTACGATGTACAGATGGATGATATTATATTGATATACCTGCATAAATGTTACGATGTACATATGGATGATATTATATTGATATACCTGTATAAATGTTACGATGTACAGATGGATGATGTTATAATTATTGATATACCTGTATAAATGTTACGATGTACAGATGGATGATGTTATAATTATTGATATACCTGTATAAATGTTACGATGTACAGATGGATGATATTATATTGATATACCTGTATAAATGTTACGATGCACAGATGGATGATATTATATTGATATACCTATATAAATGTTATGATGTACAGATGGATGATATTATATTGATATACCTGTATAAATGTTACAATGTACAGATGGATGATATTATATTGATATACCTGTATAAATGTTACGATGTACAGATGGATGATATTATATTGATATACTTGTATAAATGTTACGATGTACAGATGGATGATAATATATTGATATACCTGTATAAATGTTACGATGTACAGATGGATGATGTTATATTGATATACCTGTATAAATGTTACGATGTACAGATGGATGATGTTATATTGATATACCTGTATAAATGTTACGATGTACAGATGGATGATATTATATTGATATACCTGTATAAATGTTACGATGTACAGATGGATGATATTATATTGATATACTTGTATAAATGTTACGATGTACAGATGGATGATAATATATTGATATACCTGTATAAATGTTACGATGTACAGATGGATGATGTTATATTGATATACCTGTATAAATGTTACGATGTACAGATGGATATTATATTGATATACCTGTATAAATGTTACGATGTACAGATGGATGATATTATATTGATATACCTGTATAAATGTTACGATGTACAGATGGATGATATTATACTGATATACCTGCATAAATGTTACGATGTACAGATGGATGATATTATATTGATATACCTGCATAAATGTTACGATGTACATATGGATGATATTATATTGATATACCTGTATAAATGTTACGATGTACAGATGGATGATATTATACTGATATACCTGTATAAACGTTACGATGTACAGATGGATGATATTATATTGATATACCTGTATAAACGTTATGATGTAGATGGATGATATTATATTGATATACCTGTATAAATGTTACGATGTACAGATGGATGATATTATATTGATATACCTGTATAAATGTTACGATGTACAGATGGATGATATTATATTGATATACCTGTATAAATGTTACGATGTACAGATGGATGATGTCATAATGACATACCTGTATAAATGTTACGAAGTACAGATGGATGATGTCATATTGACATACCTGTATAAATGAACATCAGCACCAGTTCGACCACATAACCTGGTATGTCAGTCATGTGTAACATGTACGGCTGCGTTTGGTTCTGAAGACTTCCAAGCAACACAGGACTAGCTGCGGCAAGTAGGCAAGCATGGGCAATGATCCCCCTCCCATCACTGCTCATGATAGCTGTGTCACAGAAGACTTCCCTCTGCCTTTGTTGATCCACGGACAGAAGCAGAGAATCTCTCCAGCATGATGTCTCAGAATTCATGTTGTTGCAAACTTCAAAGAGTCACACCAAGTCTGAAAATAATTTGCCAACTTGTAGATATGTTTGATCCTGACGTTTTTTACATCAATGTTATTTAATGCTAATAACATTCATTTAAATATTCACAAGACAATAATATAACTGAGAAAGGAATGGTGTCTAATTCCCATGTTGATACAATGTCCGTCCTTCAACTTTCATCACGTTATTGTTAAGCAACAAATAAATGATCCTCAGCCGGAAATTCACATTGATAGAGTGACAAACTTCATTTTATAGAAAAACACATCCAATGACAACCCTCAGGCTCAATCATAGGCAATCCTTACTTTCTGGAACATTTGTTTTGATTTTTTGGGCCATTTAAGTAAACAATTACCCAGTAAGTAACTCGGTAGCAGGGCGCCATTTGGCTGATTCTTGTAAACTCGTGTTTAATGGACGACAAACGGTGACAGTGCCACATCACGCAGAGTCTAGATAAGATTTCACAATTATCTACGCTCTTCTTCCAATAATAAAGTTGTGTGGGTCGACAATTACTGATGTATGGGGGAAGGATCTGCACAGCATGGGATTTAGAGAAAGTAGAAATGAGTATAAACAAAATAAAAGGTAGCCTAACTCTAAACACTCTTGACCTTGTATGCGGGGCTGTCCACAACTTACAAGCCGCATGCCTGTCCCCCTAGAAAGCCAGGAATAACTATAAGTGGGCCCCAGAGGACCCTACTGGTGCCCCAAGCCCACAAATCATTGATTAGATGTGTATCTGTATTTTGACTGGCAAAATGTCCTATGGACACATCACGCCAGTGCGCATGGTGGCTCTTATGGATTAATTTTTTACATGTTGGGCAAGACTAATCTGGAATTAATTCAGTGATGTACTTGATACAATGCTTGGAGGTAGAGAATTCCACTCTTTTATTGTGACTGGGAAAAAGCTGTTTCCAAATATGTTTGTCGAGTGCCTGATTTGTACTAACTGTTTATTATGTTTACGTGAGCATCTGGTGTTGCGTTTGATGTATTGATCTAGTGGGATATCTATGAGGTTATGTTCCATTTTATATAATATGCTAAGTCTTTGGGTTTTCTTCTTGATTGGAGGGTGTCCCATTGGAGATCTTTAAGGAGTTGTGTTACTGTTCCTGGCTCTCTAGAATAGTTGTTCATACAAAATCTGGCGACTTGTCTCTGGGTTCTTTCTATGAGTTTGATATTTCTTAGGCAATGTGGATCCCATGATGCTGACGCATATTCAAATATAGGGTGGACAAGGGTTGTGTAGGCTATGGACTTGATTTGGGTTGGACATTTATTTAAATTTCTTCTAATAATTCCCAATGTCTGTTGTGCTTTTTTGTGACTGAGTTGCTTTGTATTGTCCAATTTAATGTATTTGATATGTGTATGCCAAGATAACAGTGTGATTCAACAGATTTAAGTTGTTGTCCGCAGAAGGTGTACAGATTTGGTATCGGTTTTCTTGAGGCTATTGTCATTGTATAACATTTACTGGGGTTGAATTTCATAAGCCACGTGTGTTGCCATTTCTTAAGTTTGAGCAGATCGTTTTGGAGGACAGATGTGTCTTGGTCAGTTTTAATCGGTGAATATAACAGGCAGTCGTCTGCAAAAAGGCGAACAGTTGAGGAAAGATTGTCTGGCAGGCCATTTATGTAAAGTAGGAAATGTAGGGGCCCCAGTACTGTGCCCTGTGTTACCCCAGAAATGACTTGAGTTGATGTTGACTTGGATCCATTTATAACAACCTGTTGAGTTCTTCCTGTAAGGAAGCTATTTATCCATGATGATATTGGGCCTGTGATGCCATAGTGTTTGAGTTTGTGGATTAGTCTTTTATGTGGAACCTTTTCGAATGCTTTGGTGAAGTCAAGGTTGGCCATGTCTACAGATTTCTTCTCATCAAGTGATTTGCTTATGTCATGGATTGTTTGAATTAACTGTGTTTCAGTTGATCTTTTGGCACGGAAGCCATGTTGGTGGTCAGTTAGAATGTGGTGCTGTTCAAGGTGTTTCATAATGTGACTATGTATGATGTGTTCAAGAAGTTTAGAAACCACAGGTGTTAAGGATATTGGTCTGTAGTTAGATGTTTCTGCTCTACTTCCTTTCTTAAAATTGCTGTTACATTGGCTTCTTTCCAGGTATTGGGGACTTGTCCAGAGTCAACAGATGATTGGAAAATGTCATGTATTACTGGTGCTAGATGAGAGGCATATCTGTTTAAGAACCATGGTGGAATGCCATCTGGTCCTTGCGATTTATAAATGTTAATTTTGGAAAGTTGATCAAGTACTCCTTTAAGTGAAATTGTTAGTTTGGGGATTTCTCCATGTGGACTTCTGGCCATATCTGGTAGGGTGGAATTTCCTTTGTGTGTAGAGACACTTTGGAACTGATTGTTTAAGGCTTCTGCTTTATGTCTGTCGTCGCTAATGATGTTACCCGCAATGTTAAGGTCCCCAATACCCTGGTTATCCTGTGTAAGTTTAGAAATGAAGCTCCAAAATGATTTAGGTTTCTCTGTTATTGTTGTTGTCAGGAATTGACTTATATAGGATAGTCTAGCAGAACGAAGGTGTTGATGCATGTTTCTCCTGATGTCACATAATTCTTTCCAGTCTTCTGGAGTTCTAGTTCTTTTTGCTTTGTTATATAGCTGTTTCTTTCTTTTGTACATTTTCTTGAAATGTTTATTGAACCAGGGAAGTTTGTGTCTTGAAGTAGTAGGACGGTGCGGTACATATTGGTTCATAATGTTGATGATTTTCGTGGAAACAAGATTCCACTTGTCATTGACTGTCATGTTTTGGTTTTGAGAGAAGTATTCATGTGTAAAGATTTCAAGAGATTTCTGGATGTTAATGTTGTCGGCTTTATTTCTAATGAAGAATTTACGTGTCGGACGATGTTTGCTATGGCCTGCTATTCCGTCTACTACATTTATCTTCGTTATTAACCCAGGTCTATCGGTGAAGACAAGATCTAAAATATTGTTGGCATTTCCCTGTCTGTGCGTGGATTCCTTGACATGTTGGATCAGTCCATGTTCCTCTGTAAGAGAGAGTAATTTATTTGCAGCAGTTGTACTGTATCCATTGTTAGGTGTGACTTGGTGAATTTCCTAATTGATGTTAGGGAGGTTGAAATCGCCAGTAATGATGACATTATGTGTGTTGATCTTGTTACCTAATTTAGAAAGGGCTAGGTCTAGTTTTCGATTTGAGTTCCATGAGAGTCATTTGGGGCACGGTAGAGGGTACACATGATTATTGGTTTCATTCCTGTTATCTGGGTTTCAGTCCAAATGCTCTCATTGTTAGTGTCTAGGTCTGGTAGGTGGCTTGTGATGAGGTCATCTTTTGATATTTAAAATACCCCCCCTCCAGTATCCAGTAGTGTGTGTTTCTCTGTCCTTTCTAAAGACGTTAAAGTTGCTTGGGAATATTTCTCCATTTTTTATTGAGGGATCTAACCATGATTCAGTGCCACAGATGATGTCTGGGTTGTGTAGATTGTTTAGTGCTTCGATGTCTGAGGCTTTCTTTTTAACGCTTTGGCATTACGAGGATGCATCTGAAGTTTGGTCTCTTTTTCGGTCTATATGCTTTCTTGCTATTAGTTGTATTGTTGTTGGTGGTTTCGTTTAGGTTATGACTGTTACTGTCCAGAGGATAAAATGGATTTGCCGTTGGGATTTCTGTATCTCTGAAGAAAGAATTTGTGAAGTTGTTGCATTCGGGCATGTCCACGAACATGAGGAATTTATTAATCGTTTGTATTCATTGTCATCTATTGCACAGCATTGTGTGTGGATCCAGTTTAGGCAGTGGTCGCACTGAATTGCTTTATGGTCATTTAAGACATCCCCATGGCAAATGCCACAGGCTGAGCAATTTGAACAGTGCCATGGTACATTTAGGTTTCTGTAAGTGTTGTTAAATTCTTGTCTGGATATCCTGGCGCATTTGATGTGTGTTGATTTATTACAATCGTTACAAGTTAGGACGAGTGCATTAGACTTTAGTGATTTCTTACATGAGTGGCATTTAGAGGGGTCTGGATTTAGTTGAACATCTCCTGATAGCATGATGCATAGAAGTATGGAGAATTTTGTTGTTGTCCTGGGTTTGTATGGTAGAGGAGTGATTAGTAATCCAGTGGAGGTGCTAGATTTGAGACATTTCAATTGGGCTATGGTTTTCCATATGGGACTATAAATGTAGTAGGACGTGACAGAATGGATGTCTTGTCTAGGTTTGGCGTTGACATAGTCATAGGTCTCGTTTGTGTTGCTCTGGAAACTCTCAAACTTTTTGAAATTGGGATAATTTAAAAACCTAAAAGTGATCTGCAGGCATAAACAGGGTACATCTAAAAGTGCATCTTGTAGGGGTATGTCGTACGGAGCCTGCCATGTCACCAACTCGAGTGATAGTGGTTAAGAATTGATCAAACGGTCAAGTAGTTATTAAGAAACACACCCACCCACTATACTAGTCAGTGCGACAGGTGATACGCTGGTATTGTTGGTAGGGAGGTCGGTGAAAATGCAATAATTCATCAGATTGGCAAATGCAAAACACCATTGGAAAGGTCTATTTAAGAGATAAACAGCAATACCAGTTTTAAATCTCTGTGATGAAAACTGGCGAAGTTATAGACAATTATGTAAAGGCCATTGAATAAATTTGTGTGACAGTTTTTTTTGATCTGAAGGAAATGTGAAAAAATAATCTTGTACAATACAAAAAACTTAGCTAAAACTTGATATTTTATGTATTTCCTTTAAATATCATTTAAGAAAGGAATTATACATAAATTAAGTTAATTAACTAGGCTACTAACCTTTTGGAAAAGCGTACAAAAGTATCTCCAGGTCCCCCACTCTCAAATCGTCATCCATAATATATATACGTCTACACAATATATCTGGCTCGTTGTCAAATAACACATTGAACCAGCTTGGGAAGCCTGCTACCCACAGGTTGGAGGATATGCTTTAATGGTTTCCATTATGTGGATATCAAACAAATCTGACATGTTTTAGAAGGTGTAGGTATACCAGCAAAATCATTTGGACGTTAGTTAGTACGTGCATGCATGTCATGTATGCAAAGTTAGTAAAGTGTGTGTGTGCGAGTATAAACATAGCGAAATATTGCATGCATTGATGTAAACATTCTGCTTTGGCCTTGCACCATATAATTATGTAAACATAATTTATATGTAGGTTTGTGTGTGTGTGTACGCATGTGTGCGTGTGCGTAAAATTAGTAAAGTGAGAAGGATAGCCAACTACTGCAAGCAACAATAAGCATTCCGCTACACAGCATGCATGTACAACATTATATATATATATACATACATACATATATATACATAATATATATATATATATAATATATATTGCTATGCAACTTTGAATTATCTGATGTAATGTTATATCTGCAAAGATCCGTTTGCAGAAACTGTGGCGTTTCTAAGACGTTTAGAACAGATTTCAACAACCTGTTTGACGCACCTTGTTTTTTTTAGAAAGCACCGCATTTCATTGCTTAAGAAGAATGTCCTTGCAGCATTCAAAAATAAAATGTTGAAAAAGCATGCATATCAATTACTGCTGAAGCAAAATGTTGCACTGTACCAACACCAGGAAATGTTAAATCATGTTATATATTCATCTACAAATTAAATACTTCTATGAAGATACAGTAAAAAAACAACCCAAAAAAACACCACCAAGCCAATGTTTATACATGCAGTTAGTTACATCAAGATCAATGCGGTGTAATTAGAAGTATATTAGATGTCTAATTTATGGAGGAGGTTGTCATTTATTTGTTGTCATTTGTTATTTATTTTGCATGATTATAACATGAAAACAAACTTAAAATATTCATATAACGTCCACCATATAATACCTGATAGCATGTCTGTGCATGTGTAAACACGAATAACAAATGCATGGCTAAACCACAACTTCAGAATATAAGATTGTGTATGCCGAGTGTGTGAGCGATAATAGGAGAAATTCGTTGCCGGACATGGGGTACCGCTACGTTCGAGCTTGGGGCAAAAATGGGCAAAGGTGTATCTCCGCCAAATTTGCATTAATATTACGTTTATACATTACTAAATAGCACATGTGTAGTTTGCCAGAGTTTCCGCAAGCTGTTCATACCTTAGATCCTCTCTAAATATGACCAATGTTCAACATATCATATTTTTCTTAATTTTATATCAATTCATACAAGAAACACGTCAAAAGAAAGAGCATCATTTTGCGATTTCAACCATACCGCCAAACATAGCATGGCGGGTAATAACGCGAGTACGTGATTTTATGAGAAACACCTCCCTTCCGCGAAATTAAATATGGCTGCGTCCGCAACGAAACGAAATTTCGGTGGGGGTCGTTGTTTCATCACGAGTATCTGTATGAAGCATTACGAATTCACAAAAGCAGGTATTTTATCACAAAGAAGACATATTTATGTTTCTTTTGATATAAAATATATGATCAGTCTTTATAAATCAAGGGACTTACAATTTTTTAAACATAGGCGATTTAACATTGCGTCCCAATGCAAACGCGTTTGCGTGATTTCTTCCGACCTCCCTATTGTTGGCTGTGGTAGAGATTAGCAACAATTTACCTTTAATTATTCACACTGCAGCTTTAGTAATACGTAACGTAAAACATCGGGCATCCGCATGGTGTAATGCGCTTGTTGTTTATGATTCGAATGTCTATAATTTTAGAATTAAACTTACCAACACTACTCCTACCGATCTCTACTGGTACTACTAAACACCAAAAAGGACTGAAACAGACCAACAAGACCGAACCGGGTCGCCTGAAACCAAAGACAGTCATACAGACAAATAACACCACATAGAACAAAATTATTATATTTTACAAATAGGAATTATGTATCGTTTTTGTGCTTGTCTGTTTGTTCTAGTCGCTTGCTTTACGGTGTTGTTAGCCGCGATTATTTAGGCTTCGTGATGTGGCGTCACTGAATAAACTACTAGGTCTTGTGAACTCGCGTCAAATAATAGTCCGAATGGTACTATACATATTAAGTTACATGTTAAAAAGATGAATTTCCCAATTGCCTTATCATCAATGAGGATGTCAAGATTAAAACTTTAATTTAGAAAGCTCCTGTTTGAAATGTACCAAGTTGGGAGCCGTGATCAGCAACTGATCCTGGAAGACTAACGGTAGCACCACACCAAAGTAAGTATATACCAAGCATAGTCACTTGACGATACGCCATTTAAAATTGGATGGTGGCGCCATCTACTGGACTGAATCTATAAGCGTAGCAAATATGACCGCCGAGCCAGGATGGCGTCCTTGTGGTGGCTCATGTTGTACCGTGTTTGGGTGCAACAACCGCTCGTCGAAAACACGAGAAAAACATTTCTTTTCATTTCCGAAAGATCCAACAAGGTAAGGAAAATAGGTATAATTATTGTAACGGTATCGGTTAATTTATTTGGGCCGCTAACTAAATTGACACTAGTGTCGTGTAATCATAATATTACATTTACTGAGTTCCCATCTACATACTGATTTTAATAAGCAGTTTAAATAAAACTCGGAACCAGTATTTGTTTAAAAGTGTCAGTATTCGAAATCAGTAATATTTATTTGATCGACTGAATGCAAACAAACGGTTACAAACGTTGTTTTAAACAGTGAAATGTCGGTGACACGAATTAATGCACCACAGGCACGGACGCAGCCGGATTTTGTATGTGTTAAAATTCTTCACTATGCGGCTAGAATACTAGATGGAACACATTGCATATAAATATCATCAGATAATCAGATAACTTTCCTGTGACGATTACAACGATATCGTTACGTACAATTTAGTCCAAAATATAATATATTTATGCTTTTGTTTACATCGATGTAGTGCTTTCTGCTGCCACTGATCGTATTAGTTAATAAACAATTTCTGAGAGGTCTGTGAGGCTATTACATGCTGTTTATAAAAAATAGTCGTTGTCTGACATGTAAATAAATGTATACATTATTTGCTTTGCTTACCTTAATAACTATTGGTAGGGATTAATTAGGTGACTGGATTACCGAGTGGTATAAATTGATGGCTGTACTCAATATGTTTATAAACATGAAGAAATTATTGAGAAATATATATATATAACTTTAAAAAATTATGAAGTTAATGGCAATTCAATCAAACATTTATTCATATTATTGGGCACAAAACAATGACTTTGCGATGTAGTACTTGTAAAGTACACACTCTATTCGGTATGGCAACACTGTTGGTATACCATAATGTTACCGACTGGTAAGTAGATGAGCATTGTACGTAGACGACACGTGTTTGCAAAGTAAACACTTATGGTTAATGACATCAGAGAAACAGCAACGATTCATCACCGTTTGGCTTTGTAGGCACCTGACTGATCGAAACGCCCAAAAGGCGCCTTTGTTTACTACATGTACCTACCCAAATATAACACGTAATAGAACATATGTGGTGTAATAGCGAAGATTACACCAAATTATATACAAATCAATATATATGTATACATGGTGGAACTGCCAACATTACTTAAATACGCGTACTTACCATGTGCTCACCAGAACAACATCGAACAGAGAAGAGCGACTAAAATGATACCAAAACTGAGGGATCTTAGTTATGAAAAACGCCTAAAAGAATGTCGTTTAACAACACTAGAGACCAGGAGATTGAGAGGAGATCAGGTAGAAGTGTTTAAAATATTGAATGGTTATGAAAATATTGATAGAAATATGTTTTTTTTCAGTTAAGAAAGATAGAAAGACTAGAGGACATGAAGTTACATTAGTAAAGGAACAGTGTAGATTAGACGTAAGAAAGTTTTCATTTTCACAAAGGACTGTGACTGTATAGAACAGATTATCTGATGATTGTGTGGGTGCTAGTAGTGTGAATATGTTTAAAAATAAAATCGACACATACCTCAGAAGGGCTGGATATATGTAAATAAAAGAGTTGGACTCTCGATAAGCCAAAGGGCTTCCTTGTCCACCTGTCATTTAGAGTTAATTCTCTGGATGGCAATCTTGTTAAATCTTGTTAAATCTTGACTGACAGTGTCAACAAGCATCTGATTTGATTCATTGGCAGTGTCCCGGCGCCTGACACTTTTTGGCGTTGTTGATAATTCCATTGATCGTTATTGCTATTAAACTCCATTAGTCTGACACTGGCACATCACTTCACCTCGCTGATTCATTGAGATAGTGAAACATGCATCTGAGTGGTGACTGTTGCCTCAAATACGAAACGTATTAACCATTTTCCTATCTGTTTCCATGGGCGCCACAACGCGGTTAGCTCAACGACGCCAGACGGCGCCACGCACGTAATAATCAATGGCCGCCCCATTGTTACTGCGTACAGTGACTATGCTTGGTATATAATTGACCACACTAATCATGACCAACCATACCGCAAACCAAGCAGTTAGAAAAATACGGAGACAAACACTGCAAACGACTACTAATTACAAACAAATCATATCCTTGTTTTTTTTTTAAATATTGAAAGGTAATTTAATTTTATATGTTTTGGTTGCTTGCTTTTGCGGGATCCCTTTTCAATGTTGTTGGTTGGTTACTGTACCGTTCGGTGATTAGTAGTACCTGTAATGATCGGCAGGAGTTAGTGTTGGTTAAGTTGTAGCCTCGATTATCCAGGCGCCGTGAGGTGGCAGCACTTTTTTTGTGTGAGAAATAAATAAATAAATAAATAAAAGTACTTATATAGTGCCCAATCAATTAAAATTGCCCTCGGGCGCTTTACATACATGCACACGTATATAATAGTATTATACATTAAAAAAAAAAGCTAACTAAGAAATAAATATGTAAAAAATATACCATTACCTTAAATATAATTATTAAAAAAAGAGAGATCATTAAAAAAACGTTTAAACAAATTAAGACATTCTTAAAAAACTACTATAAATACATTCATTTATACAAGAAGAATAACCATAAATATGTTAAGAAACTAATTAAAAAAAATATATATGTATCAATAGAAAGCACATAAAATGTCCTCGTCGGTGAATTATAAAAACGCTTGTTTAAAAAGGTGAGAAGTGTCTTAAAACGAGGAATCAATATTTCCCATTTACCCCATATTAAATACCATTGATACCTTAAACCGTGGATTTACACAAACAACACAGGATTGTACGGCAAACGTAGACATGCAGTGGCAAGCCCCGTTTATGGTCGGATCAGCAAGGCCCTCGTTGTCTGAAATTATGCGGTTTGTTTAAGATAATGTATATTTTCGAAGTAGCATAGATGTATACAGTTCCACGAAGATTGAAATGAGGTATTTATAATAAAAAATATGAATATATCTAAACAAACGACAGTACCTGACATTTACCGGTAATCTCAGGGATGATCATCATACTAAAATATGACTATATATATATACGGCCTGTGTAATGTGTCTACAGGCGCTTACACTTCAATTTAACACATTGTGTTCATTCAAATCGATTTTAACACTTTCCCTCACGATATTGTACTAATAAAAAACAACGATGTACGCGTATTTATACAGTTGTAACACTCGTATTAGAAAATGCATTTACAGTTTAAGAGCAGGTTA
>CM034543.1:14089740-14107895 GCA_020002185.1 Paraescarpia echinospica
ATCACGAGCGAGCTGGGCCTTGTGTGCGTGGCTAGTTCCGACCCCGGGATAAAGTATAGGGAATTTTATCGCAAAGGTATCCGACCACTTTTTTGGGTTTTTCACCCCATGTTAAAGGATAGCAGCTATTGTCGCAAAGGTATGCGACCACTTTTCGAATTTTTATCCCATGTTAAAGCATAGACCATTTTTAGCCCATGTTAAAGCATAGGCGCTATTATTGTAAAGGTATGCGACCACTTTTTGAATAAAATAAAATATACCGAACAGTATTTGAATATGTCACACACGAGATTGCTTGACCCGTAGGCCGAGCCTTCGCCAAGGAACCGAGCCTTTATTTGTTTGACTATGACATGTCGAAAATGTGGTGTTATAATTAGGCGTAATGTGTAACAAAAGGGTTATAAATTCAACGGAGACCGTTTTGTCTGAAGTAATGTATACGAAATGTAGACTACATATAGGACTATGTTACATCAGAGCATGGCTATAGCCTCGTTTTTTCGAACAGAGTGACCATTTTGGAATTAGCCCTTTGGTGTCTGTTACAAAACCCGTACTCGAGACGTATCTGGACTTGTTTGTTTGTTGCGCGTGAGAACCGCACCGTGATTGCACAATGTCATTGCTCGTGGTTATAAATAAACTCGTACGCGGAGACGTGACTGGACATGTTTGTTTGTTGCGAGCACGCGCACCCTGTGTGACATCATCAAACGGCCACGCGCCGTAATGTTGTACGCAAGGTTGACTTAGTTAAACAGATAGTTCTTTGGTTAGGCATTCTTTTGGGCTTTTACACTCGAATATAACTCACATCATTTGATGTTATGGGCAGTGACATACTATAGCGAGTGAAAAATGCCCCTGCTAACCGGTATAAACTGTTATGAACTCGTAATGAATGCTCTGTGACTGTGTGTTGAAAAAAACATCCGTGTATCTGTCCCGTGTTAAGGCATAGGGAAATATACGAACTTATCTGCTAAAACATTCAAACTACCAGCTATCTGTGTAATATTTTGGTCAAACTGTTTGTCATGTAACAGTATTCGTCACTTACCAACGGTCACAGTTGAAAGTCCGCATACAAACCGGATCCAAACTGGTGTCAAACTGTTTTGAACTGATATATCCTATCCAAGTCTCATCCGTATTTCATCTGTGCCTAGAGACCACCAATACTGTTTCAGCATTTTATCATGCTGGTGTTCTTAACCTATACGTGTGTACGTATGTACGTATGTGCATAATCGCGTTCAACATCATTATTAAATAAATAAACGTGCGATGCGCAATGTCGACTCGATCACCTTGATGCCAAAGATCATATATCAATACAAGACGGCGCAGTGCTCGCTATCTACATTGTTCGAGGAAAGTGAAGCGTCATGTTAGAACAGTACAGGCACATAATAACCTCCCAGATAAGATGTACCAGTATTTATATAGTTTACCGTATTAAGGGTCAAGTGTACAAATGTCCATTAGAACGTTTTTATCTTTTTTCGTACTATAGTATTTAAATTCGTGCTTCTTCAGTAAAACCTTCCAAACTTGCTTCTGTCGTAAAACAACTAACCTGGCATGGGTAACCGAAAACGAACTCATAGATTCAACAGTTATGTTAACCATTTATGTCTATGTAGTTCAGTACAGATACGGTAACCACTTATGTCTGTGTAGTTCAGTACAGTTATGTTAACCACTTATGTCTGTGTAGTTCGGTACAGATATGTTAACCACTCATGTCTGTGTAGTTCAGTACAGAGATGTTAATGTACTCAGACCAACTAGTGGTGCAAACGAAACACTATGCTTTGACCAACACGTGTCACGAAAACGAAACACTATGCTTTGACCAACACGTGTCACGAATTGAACTTAGATCAACTAGACACATCACACGAGACTATGGTTGAGATATGTCACGAGACTTCGGATGACACATCATACGAGAGTAGCAACGAGACAAGAGACGAGACTATGTCACGAGACTACGGATGACACATCACACGAGACTACGGATGACACATCACACGAGACTATGGCCGAGATATGTCACGAGACTACGGATGACACATCACACGAGAGTACCGACGAGACAAGAGACGAGGCTATGACCGAGATATGTCACGAGACTACGGATGACACATCACACGAGACTACGGATGACACATCATACGAGAGTACGGACGAGACAAGAGACGAGAATATGGACCGAGATACGTCACGAGACTACGGATGACACATCACACGAGACTACGGATGACACATCACACGAGAGTACCGACGAGACAAGAGATGAGACTATGACCGAGATACGTTACGAGACTACGGATGACACATCACACGAGACTACGGATGACACATCACACGAGAGAACCGACGAGACAAGAGACGAGACTATGACCGAGATATGTCACGAGACTACGGATGACACATCACACGAGAGTACCGACGAGACAAGAGACGAGACTATGACCGATATATGTCACGAGACTACGGATGACACATCACACGAGACTACGGATGACACATCACACGAGAGCACCGACGAGACTATGGCCGAGATATGTCACGAGACTTCGGATGAAACGTCATACGAGAGTACCGACGAGACAAGAGACGAGACTGACCGAGATATGTCACGAGACTACGGATGACACATCACACGAGACTATGGTCGAGATATGTCACGAGAGTTCGGATGACACGTCACACGAGAGCACCGACGAGACAAGAGACGAGACTATGACCGAGATACGTAACGAGACTACGGATGACACATCACACGAGACTACGGATGACACATCACACGAGAGTACCGACGAGACGAGACTATGACCGAGATATGTCACGAGACTACGGATGACACATCACACGAGACTACGGATGACACATCACACGAGAGTACCGACGAGACAAGAGACGAGACTATGACCGAGATATGTCACGATACTACGGATGACACATCACACGAGACTACGGATGACACATCACACGAGAGTACCGATGAGACAAGAGACGAGACTATGACCGAGATATGTCACGTGACTACGGATAACACATCACACGAGACTACGGATGACACATCACACGAGAGTACCGACGAGACACGAGTTGTACAAACGAAACACTATGCTTTGACCAACACGTGTCACGAATTGAACTTAGATCAACTAGTTGGACAAACGAAACACTAATCTTAACGTGTTATCGCATCAAATCCTTCTTTTTTCAGGAAAATAGACGTGTTATCGCGTCAATTCCTTCCTTTTTCAGGAAAATAGACGTGTTATTGCATCAATTCCTTCCTTTTTCAGGAAAATAGACGTGTTATCGCGTGAGATTTGCTTCAAAAGGAAGCAAAGCAAAGCAAATAGACGTGTTATTGCATGAGATTTGCTTCAAAAGGAAGCAAAGCAAATAGACGTGTTATCGCGTGAGATTTGCTTCAAAAGGAAGCAAACCAAAGCAAATAGACGTGTTATCGCGTGAGATTTGCTTCAAAAGGAAGCAAAGCAAAGCCACTCACTCACACCTTCGTGGCTGTTCACTCACTCACTCACTCACTCACTCACCCTTCGTGTCTGTTCACTCACTCACTCACTCACTCACTCACCCTTCGTGTCTGTTCACTCACTCACTCACTCACTCACCCTTCGTATCTGTTCACTCACTCACTCACCCTTCGTATCTGTTCACTCACTCACTCACTCACTCTCTCACTCACCCTTCGTGTCTGTTCACGCAGTCACTCACTCACGCACTCATTACACTATGCTTTGACCAACACGCTGCACAAACATCGCACGAGAGTACCGACGAGACAAGAGACGAGACTATGACCGAGATATATCACGAGACTACGGATGTCACATCACACGAGACTACGGATGCCACATCACACGAGAGTACCGACGAGACAATGTCCGAGATATATCACGAGACTACGGATTATACATCACACGAGACTACACGTGGTGTGTCTAATGTTCACGAGACTTCGGATGACACATCACACGAGAGTACCGACGAGACAAGAGACGAGACTACGGATGACACATCACACGAGAGTACCGACGAGACAAGAGACGAGACTATGTCCGAGATATGTCACGAGACTATGGCCGAGATATGTCACGAGAGTATGGCCGAGATATGTCACGAGACTATGACCGAGACTACGGATGACACATCACACGAGAGTACGGACGAGACAAGATATATGCTACGAGACTACGGATGATACATCACACGAGACTACGGATGTCACATCACACGAGAGTACGGACGAGACAAGAGATACGCCACGAGACATTCAAAGAGGTGACCATCATGGTTTCCGACGCCACTCAACGGACACCAATGTAATTAGTCAGAGTATAACCATCTATCGATCATGACAGTTCTCTATTCGTTGACACACGTATTCGTTGGGAATAGCAGAAGCGTAGAGGCCGCCATGTCAGGTCGCCATGACATTCAAATAACTTCCGGTACTACGTTACTTCCGGCGTAGCGTCCCTAGTAGAGACCGCCATGACAGTCAAGTGACTTCCGGTACCACGTCAATTCCGGCGTAGAGACCCCTAGTGGATAATCGGAGTACTACGTCACATACGGCCATAGCAAGCGAATTTGAAAACTGCTATGATCGAAAACGACTATGTCAATAACATGTAAGGACAACCACCTGACAGGACTTCATTCAATGAGGTACCAAACATCACATACCTTCATGTCAAGAGACGATCAGCTGTTCGGATTCATGTCCAACGAGGCGACCATAGGACTCGTATGAAGTATCGCTTCTTTTAATGGAAAACATATGTATATGAAGCAGCCATCTTTTCAACGTAACAATTCTATATTTTCAAATAGTGCGAGCGACCAGATACGATACGACCTTCTCGAGAGTGGAAAAAGGAAAGACCAGAATCGTCGGAAGCACGGTATATACACTAGTTTTCGGCGTGATCTCATTTGCATAATCAATCAGACCGAACGTACATCACGTGACTTCCCTTAACACAAAAACTGTGCACGTTCATGAGACAGGCGACATCTGATGGCCCCAACGGATAGCAATGTAACTACTCAGAATAACGTCAACTACCGACCATGATAGATCTATATTCGTTGACACACTTCCGGGAATACCGGAAGCGTAGAGGCCGCCATGACATTCAAGTAACTTCCGGTGCGACGTCACTTCCGACGTGTCGTCCCTAGTAGAGGCTGCCATGACAGTCAAGTAACTTCCGGTACGACGTCACTTCCGGTGTAGCGCCCCCTAGCGGATAATCGGAGTACTACGTCACATGGTGGCGTCATCTAGCGGTTAAAAATATATAATTAGGTTAGCTAGAGATAAAAAGTTGGGGTTAACCTCGCGAAAATTTAATGTTTTTGTCCCAAAATATGGAATTGTTACGTTGAAAAGACGGCTGCTTCATATTCATATGTTTTCCATTAAAAGAAGCGATACCTCATACGAGTCCTATGGTCGCCTCGTTGGACGTGAATCCGAACAGATGATCGTCTCTTGACATGAAGGTATGTGATGTTTGGCACCTGATTGAATGAAGTCCTGTCAGGTGGTTGTCCTTACATGTTATTGACATAGTCGTTTTTGATCATAGCAGTTTTCAAATTCGCTTGCTATGGCCGTATGTGACGTAGTACTCCGATTATCCACTAGGGGTCTCTACGCCGGAAGTGACGTGGTACCGGAAGTCACTTGACTGTCATGGCAGTCTCTACTAGGGACGCTACGCCGGAAGTAACGTAGTACCGGAAGTTATTTGAATGTCATGGCGACCTGACATGGCGGCCTCTACGCTTCCGCTATTCCCAACGAATATGTGTGTCAAAGAATAGAGAACTATCATGATCGATAGATGGTTATACTCTGACTAATTACATTGGTGTCCGTTGAGTGGCGTCGGAAACCATGATGGTCACCTCTTTGAATGTCTCGTGGCGTATCTCTTGTCTCGTCGGTGCTCTCGTGTGATGTGTCATCCGTAGTCTCGTGTGATGTGTCATCCGTAGTCTCGTGACATATCTCGGTCATAGTCTCGTCTCTTGTCTCGTCGGTACTCTCGTGTGATGTGTCATCCGTAGTCTCGTGACATATCTCGGTCATCGTCTCGTCTCTTGTCTCGTCGGTACTCTCGTGTGATGTGTCATCCGTAGTCTCGTGTGATGTGTCATCCGTAGTCTCGTGACATATCTCGGTCATAGTCTCGTCTCTTGTCTCGTCGGTACTCTCGTGTGATGTGTCATCCGTAGTCTCGTGTCATCCGTAGTCTCGTGACATATCTCGGTCATAGTCTCGTCTCTTGTCTCGTCGGTACTCTCGTGTGATGTGTCATCCGTAGTCTCGTGTGATGTGTCATCCGTAGTCTCGTGACGTATCTCGGTCCATATTCTCGTCTCTTGTCTCGTCCGTACTCTCGTATGATGTGTCATCCGTAGTCTCGTGTGATGTGTCATCCGTAGTCTCGTGACATATATCGGTCATAGTCTCGTCTCTTGTCTCGTCGGTACTCTCGTATGATGTGTCATCCGTAGTCTCGTGACATATCTCGGCCATAGTCTCGTGTGATGTGTCATCCGTAGTCTCGTGTGATGTGTCATCCGTAGTCTCGTGACATAGTCTCGTCTCTTGTCTCGTTGCTACTCTCGTATGACGTGTCATCCGAAGTCTCGTGACATATCTCAACCATAGTCTCGTGTGATGTGTCTAGTTGATCTAAGTTCAATTAGTGACACGTGTTGGTCAAAGCATAGTGTTTCGTTTGCACCACTAGTTGGTCTGAGTACATTAACATCTCTGTACTGAACTACACAGACATGAGTGGTTAACATATCTGTACTGAACTACACAGACATAAGTGGTTAACATAACTGTACTGAACTACACAGACATAAGTGGTTACCGTATCTGTACTGAACTACACATAGACATAAGTGGTTAACATAACTGTTGAATCTATGAGTTCGTTTTCGGTTACCCATGCCAGGTTAGTTGTTTTACGACAGAAGCAAGTTTGGAAGGTTTTACTGAAGAAGCACGAATTTAAATACTATAGTACGAAAAAAGATAAAAACGTTCTAATGGACATTTGTACACTTGACCCTTAATACGGTAAACTATATAAATACTGGTACATCTTATCTGGGAGGTTATTATGTGCCTGTACTGTTTTAACATGACGCTTCACTTTCCTCGAACAATGTAGATAGCGAGCACTGCGCCGTCTTGTATTGATATATGATCTTTGGCATCAAGGTGATCGAGTCGACATTGCGCATCGCACATAGCGCGTTTATTTATTTAATAATGATGTTGAACGCGATTATGCACATACGTACATACGTACATACGTACACACGTACACACGTATAGGTTAAGAACACCAGCATGATAAAATGCTGAAACAGTATTGGTGGTCTCTAGGCACAGATGAAATACGGATGAGACTTGGATAGGATATATCAGTTCAAAACAGTTTGACACCAGTTTGGATCCGGTTTGTATGCGGACTTTCAACTGTGACCGTTGGTAAGTGCAAATCTCGTATGACGAATACTGTTACATGACAAACAGTTTGACCAAAATATTACACAGATAGCTGGTAGTTTGAATGTTTTAGCAGATAAGTTCGTATATTTCCCTATGCCTTAACACGGGACAGATACACGGATGTTTTTTTCAACACACAGTCACAGAGCATTCATTACGAGTTCAAAACAGTTTATACCGGTTAGCAGGGGCATTTTTCACTCGCTATAGTATGTAGTCTCGTGATATATCTCGGCCATAGTCTCGTGTGATGTGTCATCCGTAGTCTCGTGTGATGTGTCATCCGTAGTCTCGTGACATAGTCTCGTCTCTTGTCTCGTTGCTACTCTCGTATGACGTGTCATCCGAAGTCTCGTGACATATCTCAACCATAGTCTCGTGTGATGTGTCTAGTTGATCTAAGTTCAATTCGTGACACGTGTTGGTCAAAGCATAGTGTTTCGTTTTCGTGACACGTGTTGGTCAAAGCATAGTGTTTCGTTTGCACCACTAGTTGGTCTGAGTACATTAACTGAACTACACATACATAAGTGGCTATCATCTCTACAGAACTACACAGACATAACTTGTTAACGTATCTGTACTGAACTACACAGATACATAAGTGGTTAACATATATGTACTGAACTACACATAGACATAAGTGGTTAACATAACTGTTGAATCTATGAGTTCGTTTTCGGTTACCCATGCCAGGTTAGTTGTTTTACGACAGAAGCAAGTTTGGAAGGTTTTACTGAAGAAGCACGAATTTAAATACTATAGTACGAAAAAAGATAAAAACGTTCTAATGGACATTTGTACACTTGACCCTTAATACGGTAAACTATATAAATACTGGTACAGCTTATCTGGGAGGTTATTATGTGCCTGTACTGTTCTAACATGACGCTTCACTTTCCTCGAACAATGTAGATAGCGAGCACTGCGCCGTCTTGTATTGATATATGATCTTTGGCAGCAAGGTGATCGAGTCGACATTGCGCATCGCACATAGCGCGTTTATTTATTTAATAATGATGTTGAACGCGATTATGCACATACGTACATACGTACATACGTATATACGTACATACGTACATACGTACACACGTATAGGTTAAGAACACCAGCATGATAAAATGCTGAAACAGTATTGGTGGTCTCTAGGCACAGATGAAATACGGATGAGACTTGGATAGGATATATCAGTTCAAAACAGTTTGACACCAGTTTGGATCCGGTTTGTATGCGGACTTTCAACTGTGACCGTTGCCGTTGGTAAGTGCAAATCTCGTATGACGAATACTGTTACATGACAAACAGTTTGACCAAAATATTACACAGATAGCTGGTAGTTTGAATGTTTTAGCAGATAAGTTCGTATATTTCCCTATGCCTTAACACGGGACAGATACACGGATGTTCTTCCAACACACAGTCACAGAGCATTCATTACGAGTTCATAACAGTTTATACCGGTTAACAGGGGCATTTTTCACTCGCTATAGTATGTCACTGCCCATAACATCAAATGATGGGATTATATTCAAGTACAAAAGCACAAATCAATGGCTAACCAAAGAACTATCTGTTTAACTAAGTCAACCTTGCGTACAACATTACGGCGCGTGGCCGTTTGATGATGTCACACAGGGTGCGCGTGCTCGCAACAAACAAACATGTCCAGTCACGTCTCCGCGTACGAGTTTATTTATAACCACGAGCAATGACATTGTGCAATCACGGTGCGGTTCTCACGCGCAACAAACAAACAAGTCCAGATACGTCTCGAGTACGGGTTTTGTAACAGACACCAAAGGGCTAATTCCAAAATGGTCACTCTGTTCGAAAAAACGAGGCTATAGCCATGCTCTGATGTAACATAGTCCTATATGCAGTCTACATTTCGTATACATTACTTCAGACAAAACGGTCTACGTTGAATTTATAACCCTTTTGTTACACATTCCGCCTTATTATAACACCACATTTTCGACATGTCATAGTCAAACAAATAAAGGCTCGGTTCCTTGGCGAAGGCTAGGCCTACGGGTCAAGCAATCTCGTGTGTGACATATTCAAATACTGTTCGGTATATTTTATTTTATTCAAAAAGTGGTCGCATACCTTTACGATAATAGTGCCTATGCTTTAACATGGGCTAAAAATGGCCTATGCTTTAACATGGGATAAAAATTCGAAAAGTGGTCGCATACCTTTGCGATAAAATTCCCTATACTTTATCCCGGGGTCGGAACTAGCCACGCACACAAGGCCCAGCTCGCTCGTGATTGGTCAATTGTATAACTAGTCACGCACACAATGCCCAGCTCGCTCGTGATTGGTCAATTGCATAAATAGTCACATCCACAATGCCCATATAAGGTCATTTGCATAATTAGCCACGCCCACAATGCCCAGCTCGCTCCTGATTGGTCAATTCCACTTTACCCACAATGCCCAGCTCGCTCCTGATTGGTCAATTCCACTTTACCCACAATGCCCAGCTCGCTCCTGATTGGTCAATTCCACTTCCGGGAGCAAAATCCGTTCAACTCATTTGCATAAATCATAACCGGAGCAAAATCCTCCGCCTGGGGCAAATCCCTATCTCTTAACATGGCCCCCTCCCCCGCGCCGCGCCACCATCCCCGGTACTTAACCTCTATTACTACTGGAGTGGTTCCTTTAGAATGGAAAGAAGCAAACATTATACCGTTATTCAAAAAAGGTTCGAGAAACAAGTCAAATAATTATAGACCAGTTAGTTTAACATCGGTGATTTGTAAATTATTAGAAAGACTAATTAAAGATCACATGGTGGATTTTCTTGTTAAACATAACTTGATAAACCCATCTCAACATGGGTTTCTAAAAGTGAGGTCATGCTTAACAAATATGTTATGTTTTTTGGAAGATATCACTAAGTGGGTAGATGATGGATCACCAGTAGATATCATCTACTTAGATTTTCAAAAAGCTTTCGACAAAGTGCCACATCAGAGATTACTGCTTAAACTAAAGGCCCATGGCATAGGAAATGGTATAATAAACTGGATAGAACAATGGCTGATTGACAGAAGACAACGGGTAGTTGTTGATGGGGAGGCTTCAAACTGGAAATCGTTTTGAGTGGGGTTCCACAGGGATCAGTACTGGGACCTATATTATTCTTAATATATATAAACGATTTGGACGATGAAATAACAAGCAAGGTGTTGAAATTTGCAGATGATACAAAAGTGTTTAGAAGGATTAAAAGTGATGGAGTTAGACAGCATTTACAAGATGATCTTGACAGGTTGATCAAATGGTCTGAAAAGTGGCAAATGCTGTTCAATTTTGGGAAATGTAAATGCCTCCACACATGACATGGGAACGAAGAGGTAGAATATACAATGGGGGGAACTGTACTAAATACTACTGTAAAAGAAAAAGACTTAGGGCTGACAATTAGTGCTGACATGAAGGTTTCAGAGCAGTGTGGAATTGCAGCTTCAAAAGGAAATCAAATCCTTGGATTGATTAGGCGAAATATAGCATATAAAGAAAAAGAACTAATAATACCGCAGTACAAAACAATAGTTAGGCCTCATTTAGAATATTGTATACAAGCGTGGAGGCCATACCGCAAGAAGGACATAGATATGCTAGAAAGAGTACAGAGGAGAGCGACTAAAATGATACCAAAACTGAGGGATCTTAGTTATGAAAAACGCCTAAAAGAATGTCGTTTAACAACACTAGAGACCAGGAGATTGAGAGGAGATCAGATAGAAGTGTCTAAAATATTGAATGGTTATGAAAATATTAATAGAAATATGTTTTTTTTCAGTTAAGATAGATAGAAAGACTAGAGGACATGAAGTTACATTAGTAAAGGAACAGTGTAGATTAGACGTAAGAAAGTTTTCATTTTCACAAAGGACTGTGAATGTATGGATTATCTGATGATTGTGTGGGTGCTAGTAGTGTGAATATGTTTAAAAATAAAATCGACACATACCTCAGAATAGCTGGATATATGTAGATAAAAGGGTTGGACTTTCGATAAGCCAAAGGGCTTCCTTGTCCACCTGCCATCTAGAGTTAATTCTCTGGATGGCAATCTTGTTAAATCTTGTTAAATCTTGACTGACAGTGTCAACAAGCATCTGATTTGATTCATTGGCAGTGTCCCGGCGCCTGACACTTTTTGGCGTTGTTGATAATTCCATTGATCGTTATTGCTATTAAACTCCATTAGTCTGACACTGGCACATCACTTCACCTCGCTGATTCATTGGGATAGTGAAACATGCTTCTGAGTGGTGACTGTTGCCTCAAATACGAAACGTATTAACCATTTTCCTATCTGTTTCCATGGGCGCCACAACGCGGTTAGCTCAACGACGCCAGACGGCGCCACGCACGTAATAATCAATGGCCGCCCCATTGTTACTGCGTACAGTGACTATGCTTGGTATATAATTGACCACACTAATCATGACCAACAATACCGCAAACCAAGCAGCTAGAAAAATACGGAGACAAACACTGCAAACGACTACTAATTAAAAAAAAATCATATCCTTGTTTTTTTAAATAATATTGAAAGGTAATGTAATTTTACATGTTTTGGCTGCTTGCTTTTGCGGGATCCCTTTTCAATGTTGTTGGTTGGTTACTGTACCGTTCGGTGATTAGTAGTACCTGTAGTGATCGGCAGGAGTTAGTGTTGGTTAAGTTGTAGCCTCGATTATCCAGGCGCCGTGAGACGTGTGAGAAATAAATAAATAAAAGTACTTATATAGTGCCCAATCAATTAAAATTTCCCTCGGGCGCTTTACATACATGCACACGTATATAATAGTATTATACATTTAAAAAAATGCTAACTAAGAAATAAATATGTAAAAAATATACCATTACCTTAAATATAATTATTAAAAAAAAAGAGATCATTAAAAAAAACGTTTAAACAAATTAAGACATTCTTAAAAAAACTACTATAAATACATTCATTTATACAAGAAGAATAACCATAAATATGTTAAGAAACTAATAAAATAAAAAATATATGTATCAATAGAAAGCACATAAAATGTCCTCGTCGGTGAATTATAAAAACGCTTGTTTAAAAAGGTGAGAAGTGTCTTAAAACGAGGAATCAATATTTCCCATTTACCCCATATTAAATACCATTGATACCTTAAACCGTGGATTTACACAAACAACACAGGATTGTACGGCAAACTTAGACATGCAGTGGCAAGCCCCGTTTATGGTCGGGTCATCAAGGCCCTCGTTGTCTGAAATTATGCGGTTTGTTTAAGATAATGTATATTTTCGAAGTAGCATAGATGTATACAGTTCCACGAAGATTGAAATGAGGTATTCATAATAAAAAAAATATGAATATATCTAAACAAACGACAATACCTGACATTTACCGGTAATCTCAGGGATGATCATCATACTAAAATATGACTATATATATATATATATATACAAGTATATAATTTGTATTATATCTAAGCAAATGCCAGAGCCTGACATCTGTATGGCAACCCCAGAGCACGCAGGCGGACACGGCCTGTGTAATGTGTCTACAGGCGCTTACACTTCAATTTAACACATTGTATTCATTCAAATCGATTTTAACACTTTCCCTCACGATATTGTACTAATAAAAAACAACGATGTACGCGTATTTATACAGTTGTAACACTCGTATTAGAAAATTCATTTACAGTTTAAGAGCAGGTTATCTATATCCACCAACTTAATTGTACAGTGCACTCTTAACAGTGATGTATATACCACTTCTTACACGGAACATGGATAGGTGCATTATATAATATTTTGTAGTTGTGCTTAACTCATTATTGGGTATTCATTTTATAATTATGCGCATATTCAATTACTTTACTATGGACGTACTGTATACTATGATGTACCTTGATGTCTGAAATAAATGTTTATTATTATTATTATTATTACCTGTCTGAGCAAGCAAACATGGAGATGAGTTCTCTTTGGAGCACTGGTCACGCGGCGGCTGGATCTGGTTTGAAGGAATTGCAATACTACAGTTCTTGTATGCAACAAAAGCACTGGAGCACATTCTGAGATGAAAGGTAATTTCCAGAGCGGTACGTGCACACCTTGTTAGATGTAGTTCTGAATAGGCTCCTGCTTTCCAGATCCTTAGATGCCCCCTTCCTAATACACATGATTAGCCGCAACAACGAGATGTTGATCCAATGAGTGAAATGGCAATAGCAATGGATGGTGGTGACGTCAGTCCAGATTTAGATGCGGTTCATGGGAAACTGGTGTCTCCATCTTGAAGCTGTATCAGAGGTGCTACCCTGTCTAGCTATTTCAGGCCATTCTGGTGTTAAACGAAGTCAGCAACGTTTGACTTGCAATCCATGCTGAAAGTATTCATGCGCAGCATGAAGATTAGCGAGGGACTGGCGAGGTGAAGAGGGATGGCCTTGTAGCAACGACTGACCTGGCTGCTATCCATGCCAGCCTATCCATAGATAAACAGATCAGTGTAATATCTTACTGCAGTTATATAACACACAAGTGACGAAAATGACATGACCAAATTGTGACAATATTGTGACATGAAAGACACACAAACTCTACTGCTGGTGCTGGCGGACAGAAGTCCATCTGGAAACAATGCAACCCTGCGGAACATCATTGCCGGTTACATAGCAGCTCCACTGTCGATGAAGGTTGTGCGAATGCCATGGGCGAGAAGATTACGGCATCCATGGTGGGTAGATCTGTCATGCAGTATTTATTCAAGCTGTCATGCTTCAGTCAAAATAAACCATGTGTGTTGGCGGTAACCAGGTTCCGATGAACGAAGAGATCATCTTCTAGCATCGTCTAATTGTCATAGCAAGTTTATTTGAGCCACCGACCGGCTCTGTTTGAAGATAAATGCTGCGAGAACCCCAAAATATGTACATCGCATGTAATCACGGGAAACGAAAGAGAGCACGTGCGTCAACAAGGTCTTGTTTCGAGTGAAATGTCGAAGAAAAAAAGAAAGCTGCGATATCAACTATTAAGCAGACACGGAAATGTAGCCAGACAGGCACGAGGGGAAACTGGTGGAATTGGATCCTCAGCTGCGACTGTTGGCGAGGAAATACCCAGTGTCAACCCGTGATGACGACGGCGCCCTTCACCCGTCGAGTTCTCGGGTCATCGATGCTGGTGAAATTAAACCAGCGACGCCGTCACCAACAATTCTGACGATCCAGACTAAAAGAAAGAAGAAACACTTGGCAAAGTGGGGACCACAAGTACCAGACAGAGGGATTTATTTCTGAGTTCGTTTAAGAAATGTTACTGTTTTTAGGGATTTAAGCTATGCATAAATTATGCATCCGCTAATTCAAGATGGAGTATCACAAAACAAGGGACGGTGTCAGACGCAGTTATTTACGAATGTAAGAAAGAAAGAGAATAGCAATATAACAGAAAACAGTAGAACACATATAATATTGTTATAATCATAGCGTTATTTTATTGAGCGTACGCAATATTGAGTTTTGACAATTTAAAGAAATTTCGCAGAATATGCCTACATTACTACAAATATTCAAATACAACATTCAACACAGGTTACAATAGTTAACACTGGCACTGCTGGCACTGCCATGGCATGACTATCATTATTCCCCTGGTGTGGTAACCCTGGCCGGGTCCAACCCATGGCTGCCTAACGGTGCCCACATACTCATTCAAGTATATTATGTCAATGCACTGTCAATTACAAAAACAACACCGGAACCCATGGACAACAAATTGGCAGCACGATGATCAAGATTGCCACCCAGAAAATTAACTCTAGATGGCAGGTGGACAAGGACACATTTTGGCGTATCGAGAATCCAACCCATTTTATCTACGTGTATCCCGCCCATCTGAGGTATGTGTCGATTTTATTTTCAGATATAAGACAAGTTTACATTGCCATTGTCTTCTCTGTCTGGCGCTTAGGCTATCGTATTGTTTATTATAGTGTTTGCTCTAAAAGTTCACCAATGCCCGACTAACAATGATCTATGTGGCTTCCATGGGTGTGAACATAATTAGTTTTATATTGACCATCACTGTTCTATCTCACTGAGTCACTTATATTCGTTTCTGGTAGTTTCTGTCTTTCTTTTGAAACACTATTTTTATATCACCGGAAAGATAATAATCTTACCTACAAATGTGTCCATGGATGCACGCAGAATTTGTTTTAACTTTTTGAGTTATTGTCGTTTGAACATTGCGGATGCTCAAACTTGCTGTGGGATCTAATGTTGTTTGATATCGCGGTAAAAATAACAATCGTGTCTACAAATATGTAGCTGGATGTAACCAGGATTTGTTTTTAGTTTATGAATTATTGCCGTTTGAACATAGCAAATGCTTAATCCTGCAATGTATACGCGGCAGCGGATATAATACAAGGTTGTGCATTCGCGATGTCCAAATGGCAATTACTCAATAAGTTAACTCAATTCCGGCGACAAACTTGTACTTATTATCTTTACGGTGATATCAAAAATATTCTATTCCGCGATTGCAATTTCATGTATAGTCTAAAACAACTGGCTGCACCGCTGCTCGCCGTGCACGCTCAGCGGCCCTATCTGTGAGGAGGCCCCAGCAACATTATGCAAATGACTACGTTTGAGCGGGCTTAACTAACAACATTTCGCATTGAACTGGCCTCATATTTGGTACATTACATGACAACAGTATTAAGTTTACGTATACAAAGTTTCAAAGATATTAAAAATTTCGTTTCACTTGGTCTTTAAGTCGAACACGACAATTCTGCACATGAGCCAAACAAGTCTGTGTAGATCATATCCGATAAATTGTTTGATTTTGACACAAATGCATACACAAATCTCATCTTTCAATGTCACTTTATTTTCCATGACCAACAATCCAAAACAAATAAAATACATGCATCTGCAAACCTATTAATTAAAAATCAGTAGATAATTTGAATAACAATTAATTAATTTCTCAAAACTTAATTTTTTTTTTTTTTTTTTTTTGTAATAAGTAAAACAAATAATACTGAAACGATTTCAACAAGGTATCATTTTAAAGGTTTTGAAGTGAAAAAAAATGCATGTGTTCAAAGAAAGATAATTTAAATTTGTTTCACTTTTGCAGGAATCCTTGTACCAGTTGGAATGAAGACCACGGGGCTTGGTGGTGCTCTGTTAGTGCTACGACAAGTAAGTTTTAACAGCACCACCTACGTGGCGAGCAGCCGTCGGCTTGTCATTGCACGTTGCAATGTTTGTTGGCAGTGTCCACCACGCCCAGATTGTGCGCACCCTTGGGCAAGGTCTCGGTCTCCACATATTGGACACAAAGAACTTGTTTGGCATTATCAAGTAGCTTTACCCAGCAATGAAGATAAAGCTGGAAGAAATGTGCTCATAAGCAACGGACGCTATGCGGCGTAAGCCAGATGGTGAACAGGGTAGCTTCCGCAGAGCTATCACCACTGCCGATAGGTGCTGGCTAACCAGAGGCCATTTCAGTAAGAACTTAACAATGCATGTGATGGACTTCCTGACACAGGCCATGCTCTACTATGTGTACCTGTGTCAGAGAGTCCGCGATGCCATCTATGAGAGTGATTTGTACCTCAGGACAATTAAAAGCTGTGAGGGGTACGCTGCGTTACATGTGTTTCAGCAGGCTGCCAGTGAAGGGATGCTCGTACAAGTGAACTAGCAGGACGGCGACTCTTCAAGTGAATCAGCATTTCGTGATGCCTTTCATGACAAAGAAAAATCCAAAGTGATGTTGTGTGGGGGACACGTGACACGAGCTCACGGGAAGCAGCTAGAGAAATTGGCAGCGATGAAACAAGTTGCCCAAGGATATGTGTGCAAACAGAAGGGCGAATTTCCCTCACTGGCTACAGCGAAGTGCTGCTGTGCAGGGAAAAAAACATTCCAAGGGCTGTGGTTGCATGAGCGACAACTTTCAAAGTACACCCAGGAGTAACCACTTTATGGCCCTTCTTGAGGCTGATGCAACCAAAGATACAAGAACTTATGCCGAGATAATGCTGCAGCTTGGCCAACACCACTGCAGAGACGAACACAGCTGGGAAGGTGGGCAGGGCATGTTTAATTCAACCAAGTGCTGTTCGTGTGTGCAATGTGACCCATATGTTGTCACATGTTCAGGCAAGTCGTACACATCGATATATGTGCTGACTGCACCAGCTGTACGAGGTTGAAACGACAAAACGAGCCAATAATGCGGGCTCGGTTATCTATCCAGATTTTGGGAGGGGTCACTCCAACCTTTCCGAATCAGATCATTCTGTGTTTGTGCGATTCAGAGCCAACGAACTGAATATCGAACGGCTGCACTACTTAGTCAGCATCAACTTGGCCCTGGTGCA
Source organism: Paraescarpia echinospica (assembly GCA_020002185.1). Taxonomy (NCBI): domain Eukaryota; kingdom Metazoa; phylum Annelida; class Polychaeta; order Sabellida; family Siboglinidae; genus Paraescarpia; species Paraescarpia echinospica. The sequence goes on from CM034543.1 coordinate 14,107,770, forward strand.
GTCAAACATGGCTTGGTTGGGTTCGCGGACCATAGTACCAGTGGATACCAGATATCTACACTAGATTGGGTCTTCCAGTGGTTCACAGCGTGTGAGAAAGCTGTTTGAACCATTCACCTTCAGCGA
>CM034543.1:14108895-14162701 GCA_020002185.1 Paraescarpia echinospica
CATATCCTGTCAGTCCCAATTCGGCATCTGATATATCGGTGGTGGTCCAGGATTCGGTTATACCTATTATATGAGGGTCAATATCTTCTACCATAATGTTTAGTTCAATTCTTTTGTTTACTATACTCCTTGCATTTAAACACACACATTTATATCCAGCTTCAGAAGAGTTTTCTAGACTGTTATTTGCTGATTTATTTGTGCTGTCTTTATCTATACCTTCATTTTCAGGCTTTTCTGTGAGTCCCCCCTGCGAATCTAGTTTAAATAGATGCAACCTGTCCCACTGTCAGCAGATCGCAGCAGGTTCTCTGAGAAAACTGCTGCCCCCTTTCCACTTAGATGGAGACCATCTCTCATGTACATATCTTCCCTCCCAACAAAGTATCCCCATAAATCTGTGAATCCCACCCCCTCTTCTTCACACATCTGCTGAACTAGTGCGTTGGTCGCCATCCTCTTGCAGTTTCTATACGTTGTCCCCCTTCCTCCAATTACTGGCAAAATTCCTGACAGAATAACCTGTTCAACTCTTGTCTTCTTTAGCTTCCTCACTAACTGTCTATACTTCTGTACTATCGCAGTTGTTCCCTCCCTGTCTGCATTATTTGTTCCTACATGTACCAGTATAGACCCCCCCTTGCCATGTCCCAATACCTTCTCTACCCTGTCAGTGACATGTTCAATTCTAGCCCACGGTAGACAAACAACGACGTCTTTCCCCTCGCTCAATGTCTTGTCCGTCTTTCTCATAATGGAGTCGCCCATAAACACCCTCTCTTTCCTCATTGCCCCCTCAATCACTGCCTTAGAATAGCTCCTTCTTCGGTTTGCATCTGTCTGGTTGTTGTCTTTACCCCCTGTCGTCTTCTCTCCTGTTCCATTCTCTTCCGATCCATTCTTTCCTGTCGCTTTTTCTCTTGTCACCTTTCCTCCTGTCAGCGTCCCTTTTATCGACTTCTCTTCTATCACATTTGCTCTCACTTCCTTTCGTCCCTTCATCTTTCGTCCCATCTCATTTCTTCTTTCCTCTCCCGTCCCATCTTCCCTCCTTCCTTCTCTACGGTCACTTTCTTCCCTGTCACCTTCACGCTTGTCACGTTTTCTGTTGTCGATTTTCCAATGTCTTCCCCTCCAATCACCTTCCCTCCTCTCAATCTCCTTTCATCAGTTTTCTTGCCACTGCTATTCTCCTTCAGTCTTGCAGTATTCTCACCTCTCTCCATGTCGTCTCTCTCCATTCGACCTGGCTCCTTGCTAATTCCCATCTCCATTCCCTTCACAATATCACTAGGTGGGTAGATGAGGGATCACCAGTAGATATCATCTATTTAGATTTTCAAAAAGCTTTCGACAAAGTACCACATCAAAGATTACTCCTTAAGCTAAAGGCCCATGGCATAGGAAATGGTATAATAAACTGGATAGAAAAATGGCTGAATGACAGAAGACAACGTGTAGTAGTTGATGGGGAGGCATCAAACTGGAAATCGGTATTGAGTGGGGTACCACAGGGATCAGTACTAGGACCTATATTATTCTTAATATATATCAACGATTTGGACGATGATATAACAAGCAAGGTGTTAAAATTTGCGGATGATACAAAAGTGTTTAGAAGGATTAAAAGTGTTGGAGACAGACAGCATTTACAAGATGATCTTGATAGGTTGATCAAATGGTCTGAAAAGTGGCAAATGCTGTTCAATTTTGGGAAATGTAAATGCCTCCACACAGGTCATGGGAATGAAGAGTAAAATATAAAATGGGGGGTACTGTTCTAAGTACTACTGTAAAAGAAAAGGACTTGGGGTTAACCATTAGTGCTGATATGAAGGTTTCAGAGCAGTGCGGAATTGCAGCGTCAAAGGGAAATCAAATCCTTGGATTAATTAGGCGAAATATAGCGTATAAGAAAAAAGAATTAATAGTACCGCTGTACAAAACAATAGTGAGGCCTCATTTAGAATATTGTATACAAGCATGGAGGCCATATCGCAAGAAGGACATAGATATGCTAGAAAGAGTACAGAGGAGAGCGACTAAAATGATACCAAATCTGAGGGATCTTAGTTACGAAATACGCCTAAAAGAATGTGGTTTAACAACATTAGAGACCAGGAGATTGAGAGGAGATCACATAGAAGTGTTTAAAATATTGAATGGTTATGAAAATATTGATAGAAACATTTTTTTCTCAGTTAAGAAAAATAGAAGGACCAGAGGACATGAAGCTACATTAGTAAAGGAGCAGTGTAGATTAGATATAAGAAAGTTCTCATTCTCACAAAGGACTGTAAATGAATGGAACAGATTATCTCCTGATTGTGTTGGTGCTAGTAGCGTGAATATGTTTAAAAATAAAATCGACACACACCTTAAAAAGGCGGGATACATGTAGATAAAAAGTATTGGACTCTCGATAAGCCAAAAGGCTTCCTTGTCCACCTGCCATCCAGAGTAATTTTCTGGATGGCAATCTTGTTAAATCTTGTTAAATCTGTCAACCTAACTATCTCCTTCTGCAGACACTCCACCTTCCAACACCCAATGCACTGAAAGGTGAATCCTTCCTCCATGGTTTCTGCCCATGATTTCCCACAGCCGGACAATGCAAAATCTACCCAGCTGTGGCAGTGATCACACACCAAGTGTCGCTTTGCCTTCACTTGCCGTTTGCAAGGCGCCATATCCCGATCAGAATTTATTTAATAACTTACTAACTTAGTCTTTATAAAGACTGTTTCCTGTGTACTACAGCACACTTTAGGTAAAAAATTTCAGTTACACAGCTGACTATTTATCCTGTCACGAACGCGAACATTGCCGGTAGTGACCTAATTTAAATACAATCAATTACGTTACGCCGCCCGACTATCGCCCTTGCTTAGTTTAACAAACCTACTAAGTTCATTGCCAGTTTGTTTGGTGACGCAGCACCTGCACCAAGTGTCAAACTAGTCATGGTGATGCCATTTTTGTGTCAAGAACACGAGCTGCTTTTAATAGTGACATCCAAGAGTTGTTCACATTTGGACGTCGATGTTTGATAATAATACATCTTATTTGTAACTGGTAATACTTTGTTAGTTAAATTTCAATGCATAGAAACAAGATTGCTTAAATATTCAGTTTCCAAACATAACATCCCAGTTTCCATGAGGGTCTTAGGCTAACGATCATATGTATATATATACATATATATATATGTATATATATATATACATATAACAACAACAGCAACGGAAGTAGACCGGATAATTAACACACAACAATTAATATATCTACCTTTAGAGTAGTGTATTTTCTCCTAGTTGCCGGGATTCATTCGATTATTTCTAAGTTCATTCATTTCCTTGGACCAGTGGCCTCTGATCTACCAACCGGCGACATAGGTGAGACCGGGGTTGGTTGTCACACGGGCTGGTTGTCACGATGCTTGTATTGTATTCGCTAGATGGCAAGAGCGTGTAGGATTGTCACTGCGATGACGCGTTGGCGACGCGCTTTCTTTTTCAAGTCATAAATAATATCTTGAGATGTGATTTCCTATTATCAAAGCATATTCCGTGACAACCAACCAGGGACGTCTCAGGAGAGACCTTATTTTAATGACCCGGCCAACTATATTTTGAATAACGCAACTAACAACAATAAAATAAAACGATTGCAGTAAACTAAATGACTTTTTTCCAACATGCATCCTGAGTCAAACTATCACACCAGCAGCATCAGTACGGAATCTAGGAGTGACCTTTGATTGCGACTTCAATTTCAGACAACACATATCCCAAACGTGCCGTTGCTGTTTTTATCATATCCGTGATCTTCGCCGCATTCGCCGACATATGTCGCTTTCTGTCGCTAAGACTATCGCAACAGCTCTTGTTAGCAGCATATTAGATTATTGCAATTCCTTCCTTCATAATATAGCTATCACGGATATTGCAAAACTACAATGCGTCCAAAATTGTTTAGCAAGGGTAGTCACACAATCTCCTCGATTCTCCCGCTCAGTGTCACTTCTAAAATCACTGCATTGGCTCCCCGTGCGATATCGCATTATGTTTAAGATCTGCACAATCACCTACCAAGCCCTTTCATCCAAACAACCTAGTTATTTACACTCAATGCTCACACCAAGCCAGACAACTTCGGTCGTCTAGTTCGAAGTTGCTATCTGTTCCTAGAGTTAAGACAAAGGCTGGAACTCGAGCTTTTTCAGTTGCCGCGCCAACTATATGGAATTCGCTTCCCGTTAATGTTAAATTAGCAGAAAATATTGTTACATTTCGTCGTCACCCCAAAACCTATCTTTTCAATATCGCCTATCCTCCCTAGCTTCCTAGCACATCCATCCATTTGTTGACGAATTTCGCCTAGCACACGAGTACGAGAATGCTTAATCCTTTGGTTTTGGTGCGCCACTGAGCTCGGATTGTCTGAGGATATTGGCGCTTAAGAAGTTATTTATTATTATTATTATTAATGCTTCAAGTATTATATTTCACTTGCTTGTTTATTTACAGACAGTGCATGGTGTGATTGCACTGAGCAGTGATCAGGCGCTGTGTTAGACTGCAGTTCCCAGTTGGGGTGAGCATTGCTACCTTCAATGTCATGGTGTATTACTAATTGGTTAGAAACAATTAGACTGACAGTAATATACAACTGTATTAAGGAATTAGAGACAATGCAGTTAGACATGCGTTTAGTATTGATTAATGGACGCGTATTCTATGTGGATGATGAGCCGTCACATGATGATAATGGTCATGTATATGTACCGATGCTTTATTATGCATAGAGGAGTATCTTAATAATGTACATTCGTTTAATTGTAGAAGTATTACAACTGAGTTTATATTGTATTGACATTTTACATTGATTTGACACTGTGTTAATGATACTTAGGATGCATTTGAATGTATTTCCTGATTTGGGAATACCGTGTTTAAACTAATATAGATATGTGTTATTGATAGTAACTCCGTCAAGGAGTATTGCCGTTTGGATATCTAGTTACAAATATCACAGGTGCTAGCCTGCTATTTGGTATCTGAGATGATCTACATGCAATTTAACTGTATCAATGTTATGCAAGGAATATTATGTTTAATGCTGTTGTTGAATGGTCCTTTGTATCCCTTGTTGCACTTGTAGTAATCATGTTATTGTGTTGCAGGTTTTTTATTTTGTACTTTAGATTAACACTATAAATGATAGTCATCATTTAACCGTGTTGCCTGTCTTCATGGTAAATCCCCCGCTACATAATTATCAATTTGGATTTCGGAAGAAACATTCTGCAAACATGGCTCTTATGCAACTAGTAGATAAATAGCTACAGCTGTAAACACTGGTAATTACGTACTGGGTGTCTTTCTTGACTTCAGTAAAGCTTTTGACACAGTTGTTCATACAATATTACTTAATAAACTAGAACATTATGGTATTAGAAGAAAAGCACTTGACTGGCTTGAAAGTTATTTGTCCAATAAAAGGCAGTATGTTTTATTTGACGGAGTGAAATCGAACTTCCAACCTATATGCTGTGGTGGTCCACAGGGGTCGATAATAGGGCCACTGTTATTCTTAATTTATATTAATGAATTTTTTAATGTATCAGATATCCTTTTCCCTATCATATTTGCAGATGATACAAATGTTTTTGTTAGAGGTAACAACCTTAGTAAGCTAGATACTTATGAATCAAGAACTGCAAAAATTAGTTATTTGGTTAACCAGTAATAAACTCTCTTTAAGTATAAGTAAAACATATTTTATTGTTTTCAAGTCAATAAATAAAAAGGTATCTAACCCAATCAGCAATTTCATTGATGGACTGCAAATTACACAGGTCGAAAACACAAAGTTCTTAGTAATTATAATACCTTCTAATTTGTCATGGTCTTTTCATATACAGTACATAAAATAGCAAAAGCTGTTGGAATTGAAAGTAAAGGAAGACAAACGTTGAGTAAATCATCCCTTATGACTTTACACTGTACGTTTTTGTATCCGTATCTACCTTATTGCATCGAAGTGTGGGGAGGAGCCTCTAACACATATTTTAGTTCCTTAATCAAATTACAAAAGTATGTAGTTCGTCTAATTATATCAGCTCCGTACAAAGCGCACACAGACCAACTCTGACTGATTTGTTGATTTTACCAATAGGAAAAATCTATGATAAATAGTTATCCTGTACATGTATAAAATTGTCAAGGGTATGTTTCCATCACTTATGACAAGGATGTTCATTAGAAATAACGAATTCCACAATTATAGGACACGCCACGCGGAGCTACTGCATGTACCGATTTCTAAAAACAACGTGTTAAATAAAACCATTAGACATTGGGTGTTAAGCTGTGGAACTATATAACAACAACAGTGGATTGTACCTAGGCACTTGCAACGTTTAAATGTCAACTCAAGAGATTTTTGTCAGTAAATAATATTCTTGGGGGGAATCCTTGGCAACAGGAAAGAGAAAATAAATGTTGTGCGATTTAGTGGGGTTGGGCGATATAGAAAGGGAGGAGGGGATGTGGGGTTTATAAGATTCAGAGGTGGTGCTGGAGTCTGGACTCGGAAGAATCAGACCAACTGACTGATTTGTTGATTTTATCAATAGGAAAAATCTATGATAAATAGTTATCCTGTACATGTATAAAATTGTCAAGAGTATGTTTCCATCACTTATGACAAGGATGTTCATTAGAAATAACGAATTCCACAATTATAGGACACGCCACGCGGAGCTACTGCATGTACCGATTTAGTGGGGTTGGGCGATGTAGAAAGGGAGGAGGGGATGTGGGGTTTATAAGATTCAGAGGTGGTGCTGGAGTCTGGACTCGGAAGAATCCAGGCTGGTCGCAGATACCACTTCTTGTGGCAGGCTGTTCCACTCGGCTATTGTGCGCGGGGAAAATTACGTCTTCATGTACTGTGTACGGTGGTAGGAAAGGTCACACCCGACATCATGGGTTCTCCTTGTTTTTGTTTTACGAGGACCGTATAGTATATTAGCGGCTTATATAATTAACATTCATTGTTGTAATCTAATGCGTGTATTCATGACAATAGTATTGCTGATTTATTGTCTTCAATTGCACAATCTTTCTTTTTGTTAAATTATTCTACGTCCATTATGGAATTGCATTATGTATTACATGTATTGAGAGGGAACATCAGCCACTCGTGGCTTTATACCCTCACTATAGAAACTATACTAATGTATGTATCAAATGTCGAATGTATTGTGTCATAGTTTCTGTAATAAACCATCATCATCATTATGTATTTAAACTGTTTCATTGTCTCTGGTTCTTGTCAATTGGCAGTTATTCGGGACCTCACTGCATTGTTGCTGTTTGAGATTAGCTTGTTTTTTTCTGCGCTGATTTCCATCACATATTTAGCTGATGTTTCGTCCAGTCAGTACAGTCAGTCAGTCCAAATACGATGCATTAAGTCACCTAGTGCATAACATCTCATAATTAGTGAATACTCTTGGTATTCTTTTGCTATTTTTTGAGGTACCGACACCAAGTCTGGTCTTATGTTGACTGCAAAGGAGTCAGACAGTCAGGGGTGTGATCGCAGTCAGCCGTGTGGTTGACTTACTTAATTAAAACACATACACATTATAATATTATTGCAACCGTCGGTCAAAATGCACAATAACACGGCAATTGAAATAATTCCCTGCAGTTTTTTAATGAACAGTAGGCATATCAATCAGTATAAAATGGTAAATCTCCGAGTTGACCTACACGTCTTTTGTAGAAAAGAGCATTATAGCTAGTTAACACATAATAACGCAGTTGCAAATACGCATTGACAATATTGTGCAATTAATTGTCACTTCATAGTGGGTGAAATTAATTTTTCAGTGTACATGATGCGTGTATTTTAATTCAAGATATACAGGGCTAGCTGAAGTACCGGAAACATAGGCGTGTCTGGGGGGCGGTGAAGCACATACCCTCCTCCAGACCTTTGGAATGGGTCCACGTGACCGTGCCCCCTAGACCCTTGGGGATGTGCCTCCGATACAATAAGCTGAAGTTACTCCAACGTGCAAAGAACATTATCTGAGGTGCGAATGTTAATAAAACATAAGACGGTTGATTAAGTAATTCACAATCAAATAGGCATAACAAATTAGACGCACGTATGCAAGCACGCGAGTATGCATGTATCAATAATACCAATTACATTACAATTATTTCATATCCACACGTCTTGCCATGCAAAAAGGCAAGGAACGCTCGGTTAAACCTCATCCCTGACCAGTTTTGTTGTATTCCGTATCATGAGTGATGACTATGGATTCAATAATTGAGTATCGCATATCAAACGAAACGATAAGCTAAAGAATGCCGTTGGCCCTCAACAGGTTTCTTAAATAAATAAAACCAAGACGCATTCAACTAATGTTTGATAACGAAGCTGCCATATAAAGTGTCATCCCCAGCGCAGTGCGCGAATTAGTCAGGCAAGTTATCTGAACGATTGTAGGACATACTGTCTCTATTTGTCCATGGTACTTTCGAAATCTCCAATAACAAGAAACAACAACCTTATCGCGTACCCATTCTATCTAGTAGCGTACCCATTCAGTGAACAACGCATTCGAAAACCCAAACCGACTATGATGAAGAATACAATCATTTGTGTTCATACAATAGTTACCATCTCTTCATCAGTCTAGTCAAACAAGGTATATACACAGAATTAAAATAACTTAACATGCAATTCGATAACAGTAACATCTTACCTAGTAACATGCCTATTGGTACACAACTGTGCCAAGCAAAACTTACGACATGTTTGAGTATCGTCTGTTTTGTTATTTAAAGGCAAGTTTCTACATATGTGCATTCGTTGGAATGCGTTTTTCTTCTCATCAGTTGTATATTCATTCGGACGTTCTTTTAATTAACAAACAACTATGTTCTCATCGTCTGCCTCCACTTATTCGTTGAGCGGTTATGGGCAGGGGCGGTAGTACTCAGCAATATATTCTATTTCAGAAAATAGAAAATGAGATTAATTAATTACCTAAATGTCCAAATCCAAGTTCTAACACCCAAAGTTCAAAGTGAAAGCTGTTAAATCCAACACCGACCCAATAGTCGAATACTCTGACGCTGATTCCACGGGAACCATCTCCGGAATAGTGACAGGAACAGCAACGTCGACCTCCGTCTTCATCCCCTGCTGCGTGAACCCGTGCAGTCGTTTCATGTGGACCGCGCGCTGCACCGCGCGACTGAACACGTGGCCGCACACGTCACACTTGAACGGCTTCACGCCGTCGCTGTAGTGCTGCGTCCTCAAGTGTCTCTTCATGTTGCTCGACGAACGGAACTTCCAGCCGCAGAGAGGGCACTGGTATGGCTTCTCGCCCGTGTGTTGTCGCAGATGCACGTACAGACAGGAGTAGAAGCGGAAATGCTTTCCGCACGTTGGACACACCAGCTCCTTCCGGGGCCTATGCAAGCCCTTACGCGCCTTCTCGTGCGTCTTCGCATGCGTCTCCATGGTGTTCTGGTCGACAAACGTTCGGTTGCTGTCGTCGTCGCAGTGTATTCGCTGATGCTGCGAGTAGGCCGTCGACGATCGGAACTGTTTTCCGCAGGTCGGACACATGTGCGGTTTCTCCCCGGTGTGGATGAGTCGGTGGGTTGCCAGACCTCCCGTCTGCGCAAAGCCGCGTCCACACACGTCGCAAACGTATGGTTTCTCACCCGTGTGCTTGCGACTGTGCACCTGATGGGCGGAATAGTGATATAGTTGGACATAAGCATTCGGTCAATTATTCAACACAAGAGTACTCTAAGGGATAGTTTAAAAAATGTACATTATTAAGTATTGCTGGATAGTCATCAACGCATTTGTTTGTCCTAGCAAAATAAACAGTTCAGAGGATCCGCCTAACGAATGAAACAGGTAGTAATGCACAGTTAATGTTATTGTGGGTGTCAGAACGTGACAGCAGTGTTTTGGTAGTCATGACAAGTCAGGTCAATCGTACTGAGTTGTTCATTTTAGTGCTGCTTTACATTTTACTCCAAGGCAGAAATGTTCATTTGAACACAATAATGACGTATGTGTGAAGCATTCAGCCACGCTGCAATTACTGTGCAAAGACTATTTATACACAAATATCATCCACCATCTGTATCTTGATACGTATTCAAATAGAAGGGTGAACTGGAGCAACGTGGCTTTCGGTGGCAATTGTGCAATACAACCAGTGAATCAGTGAAGTCGGTACAAAACGTTTTAGACATTTAAGAAAAGAACGATTATGACGAAGTAGATATATGAACACATTGACTGTAGTGGAATGCCGATTATAACAAACAACATCTATGCAAGCATTCAAAAGTGCTGTTATTTCAATTCACACACACACACACACACACACACACACACACACACACACACACACACACACACACACACACACACACACACACACACACACACACACACACACACACAAATGCGCAAACACGCTCGCCCGAACCCCCACATACGCACACTGGCAATACCTTCAGATGGGAGAACTGCGTGAAAGACTTCCCGCAATGCGAACAGAGAAATGGTCTCTCCCCGCTGTGAGTCCGCATGTGTACGCGAAGGCCGCAGGCGTTGTTGAACGTCTTCGAGCATACGGCACACGTCTTATACGCGTCCAAGTCGTGAATCGGCTGGTGGACGTTGAGGTGCTCGACGGTGCGGAAACTTTTCCCGCACACCGTGCAGCGATGGGGGAAGTCCCCAGTGTGAGTCAGTTCGTGGCTCTCCAAGACTTTGCGACATAGAAACGACTCCCCACATGTTAAACACGTCAATGGCTGATCACCTTCATCCGCACGCTGATGTAGCGTCAAGTCCTCCAGTAATGCGAATGACATGTTACAGTGCGAGCATGCGAATGGTGGGCCGCTCTGGCTATCTGGAGAGACAACACGATTTCCCTTGTGTTGTTTTTCGTGGCGATTCAACAAGCTCTTGCGTGTAAACATAACATCGCAGAATCCGCACTTATACGGTGTTATTTCGTCATGAGCCTTAAAGTGCCGACGCATGTTGCCGGACGACGTGAACATTTTCTGGCACAAGGGACACGGCACCGTCCCCTGGAGCTGGTCACGTGTTACTGGTGTCACGTGATATGCGAGCTGGTGGTTTTTCCAACTGCGGAGAGTTAAAAACACTTTAGAGCATTCCGTGCATTTAAAATGATTCCTGTTGTCGTTTTGTTGTGTGGCTTGTTTTGTGTTTGTATGTTCGGTTGTCACAGGTTTTTCGTTGTGGGAAACGACTAGCGAGATTGACACACCATCTGTGTTAGGCGTCATCGACGTATCTGTAGAAGTAGGCCCATTGTCTCCCACCACTGGCTGCTGGTGTTCACTCATCGTTCCAGTCTTCGACACACTGTCGCGGTTGGACGAGTCGCCAGTGTCTGCAACACAGTTGAAGGCGTTCGTATGACACAAGATCGCTGGCTAACTTACGTCTTTGTCCATCACACTTCATGAAAAATGTCAAAACACATTTAAAATCTATATACTGAGAACAATGTAAAATATGAATTTACATATATGATTTTGCACATAATTGCAGATGATAAAATGGTCGTGCTCCATTAGGTAGGTTGTCGTGTCCGCATAGTAAGAACACGTGCTTTCTGGCCTAGACAACGGGGGTCATACACCGGGTCAGCTTGACGTTACATGGGGGTGGCTGGGTAAGCATTAAGCACGGAATAAAAACAAAAACGAAATAGTTCGTACAGCAATCAATACCTTATTAAAAAAATCAAAATTTAGCGTGTCGTTCTTTATGGATGGCCCATATATTACAACTAACGCACCGGTTGAATTGACTGAAGAATCCACTGGAAGCCCTGCTGTCATCGCTGCAGTTTTCTCATCAATTCTGATCATCACATCAATGTTGCTTTTCTTTTCTCCACCACCTCCATCGTGTGTTGTATCTTCACTCATACTTCCGTTCTGAACAATTTCTGTTTCACTTTCATCTGTGTTATCTCTCTCGTCATCCATCAGGGTTGTTGTTGATGGTAATTGCTGGAAACCTTCGGATGTACTCCTGTCTTGTGCAGAGTCTATTTCCTCACCTTTTTCAACTGCTAACAGTTTCTTCTGGAATTCTTTTGTCAGATTCCAAAGAGGAGTTATGTTGAGTATCTTGGCTACATCTGTCAGAATGCTGGCGTGTTGTGATAACTCTTCTGTTGGAATCGAACCTGTGCATAAAACGATAAAACTTACAATGACACAAAATGCGATGTTCTGGCAATGGGCATTAAAAAGTAACAACAGAGGGGAGTTGTTCACCACTGACTGTGTCCATGTTTCTCCAACATGATAGTCTGTTCGACTACCCAGAATTAGTGGGCATAGTAATTTGTAAAAGGAAGTCTGCTGTGTTGACCGTGGGAAAGTTGAACATCAAAGGGCAAAGCAGTTTACTCAGCCGTATTGTCAATAAAGCTTGTTTCGAAACTGGATGTTTTGTTTACTATTTGAATGTGTACCTGTGGTCATAGTACCGTATTGTTATGTTTTATTGGGATCATGTTGTGGTCAGGACGTTAGTATTATGGCTAGTAAATTGCGCATCTCGCAGACTAAAGCTGGGCAATAAAGCATGATTAACAACGTTTCGAGGGTAAATTTGCGAAGCGACCAATTCACGTGGCGTGGCGTCACCAGACAACCCTTACTGCAGTAGTGACCTGGATCACTCCATTTATGTAATTAGGGGTGGCAGGCAGAATTTGGCATTGTTTCTATTAACGTAATACTAAGAATTATAGATATATTTCATTTGGTGTTTTCAACAGATATCAGTTAGTGTTAAACTACTAATCAATGAAACAAACTAAATGGAGTGTTATGTCTATGTTAGTGTTACACTATTATTCCAAGGTGTACTTTTATTAGAATTCCAAGAAATTTCCACCCTATACTCTTATTATGCCCTGTACTCTTATAATAAATTCGAGAAATTTCCACCCTATGCTATTATTCTGCCCTATACTTTTATTATAATTTCAAGAAATTTCTGCCCTATATTCTTATTAAAATTCAGAGGCATGTCCACCCTATACTGTTATTCCGACCTGTACACTTATTTGGAATGCAATAGTAATGAATGCACCATTTAAAAAAAAAATCTTCGGGGGAGCATGCCCCCGGACCCCACTAACAACGCTTCGCGCCTGCGACGCTCATGTACCCCACCCATACCACTTCGCCCATCATTTTACCCAGGGGTTAATTCCAATCGGTAAATCCTAACCAGCTCTGAGCGACGTTAAGATGACTAAACAATGTTGCTACAAATCAGTGATTTTGCAGGTATATAAACGACTTTGTGGTGTAATTTCCCGCCGCTCACTGACACTGAATATATCGAAAAAATGGGCGCATGAAAAACCTACAAGGTGGCAATTTTGGGCGAGGCAGCATAGAAAAACGGTGACGCGGCCTGCCTCGCTCGTCATATACCAGGGGAAACATTGTACTGTATTGATGGATGATATTATATTGATATACCTGTATAAATGTTACGATGTGCAGATGGATGATGTTATATTGATATACTTGTATAAATGTTACGATGTACAGATGGATGATGTTATATTGATATACCTGTATAAATGTTACGATGTACAGATGGATGATAATATATTGATATACCTGTATAAATGTTACGATGTACAGATGGATGATGTTATATTGATATACCTGTATAAATGTTGCGATGTACAGATGGATGATGTTATATTGATATACCTGTATAAATGTTACGATGTACAGATGGATGATGTTATAATTATTGATATACCTGTATAAATGTTACGATGTACAGATGGATGATGTTATAATTATTGATATACCTGTATAAATGTTACGATGTACAGATGGATGATGTTATATTGATATACCTGTATAAATGTTACGATGTACAGATGGATGATATTATATTGATATACCTGTATAAATGTTACGATGCACAGATGGATGATATTATATTGATATACCTATATAAATGTTATGATGTACAGATGGATGATATTATATTGATATACCTGTATAAATGTTACAATGTACAGATGGATGATATTATATTGATATACCTGTATAAATGTTACGATGTACAGATGGATGATATTATATTGATATACTTGTATAAATGTTACGATGTACAGATGGATGATAATATATTGATATACCTGTATAAATGTTACGATGTACAGATGGATGATGTTATATTGATATACCTGTATAAATGTTACGATGTACAGATGGATGATGTTATATTGATATACCTGTATAAATGTTACGATGTACAGATGGATGATATTATATTGATATACCTGTATAAATGTTACGGTGTACAGATGGATGATATTATATTGATATACCTGTATAAATGTTACGATGTAGAGATGGATGATATTATATTGATATACCTGTATAAATGTTACGATGTATAGATGGATGATATTATATTGATATACCTGTATAAATGTTACGATGTACAGATGGATGATATTATATTGATATACCTGTATAAATGTTACGATGTACAGATGGATGATATTATATTGATATACCTGTATAAATGTTACGATGTACAGATGGATGATATTATACTGATATACCTGCATAAATGTTACGATGTACAGATGGATGATATTATATTGATATACCTGCATAAATGTTACGATGTACATATGGATGATATTATATTGATATACCTGTATAAATGTTACGATGTACAGATGGATGATATTATATTGATATACCTGTATAAATGTTACGATGTACAGATGGATGATATTATATTGATATACCTGTATAAACGTTACGATGTACAGATGGATGATATTATATTGATATACCTGTATAAACGTTACGATGTAGATGGATGATATTATATTGATATACCTGTATAAATGTTACGATGTACAGATGGATGATATTATATTGATATACCTGTATAAATGTTACGATGTACAGATGGATGATATTATATTGATATACCTGTATAAATGTTACGATGTACAGATGGATGATGTCATATTGACATACCTGTATAAATGTTACGAAGTACAGATGGATGATGTCATATTGACATACCTGTATAAATGAACATCAGCACCAGTTCGACCACATAACCTGGTATGTCAGTCATGTGTAACATGTACGGCTGCGTTTGGTTCTGAAGACTTCCAAGCAACACAGGACTAGCTGCAGCAAGTAGGCAAGCATGGGCAATGATCCCCCTCCCATCACTGCTCATGATAGCTGTGTCACAGAAGACTTCCCTCTGCCTTTGTTGATCCACGGACAGAAGCAGAGAATCTCTCCAGGATGATGTCTCAGAATTCATGTTGTTGCAAACTTCAAAGAGTCACACCAAGTCTGAAAATAATTTGCCAACTTGTAGATATGTTTGATTCTGACGTTTTTTACATCAATGTTATTTAATGCTAATAACATTCATTTAAATATTCACAAGACAATAATATAACTGAGAAAGGAATGGTGTCTAATTCCCATGTTGATACAATGTCCGTCCTTCAACTTTCATCACGTTATTGTTAAGCAACAAATAAATGATCCTCAGCCGGAAATTCACATTGATAGAGTGACAAACTTCATTTTATAGAAAAACACATCCAATGACAACCCTCAGGCTCAATCATAGGCAATCCTTACTTTCTGGAACATTTGTTTTGATTTTTTGGGCCATTTAAGTAAACAATTACCCAGTAAGTAACTCGGTAGCAGGGCGCCATTTGGCTGATTCTTGTAAACTCGTGTTTAATGGACGACAAACGGTGACAGTGCCACATCACGCAGAGTCTAGATAAGATTTCACAATTATCTACGCTCTTCTTCCAATAATAAAGTTGTGTGGGTCGACAATTACTGATGTATGGGGGAAGGATCTGCACAGCATGGGATTTAGAGAAAGTAGAAATGAGTATAAACAAAATAAAAGGTAGCCTAACTCTAAACACTCTTGACCTTGTATGCAACTTACAAGCCGCATGCCTGTCCCCCTAGAAAGCCAGGAATAACTATAAGTGGGCCCCAGAGGACCCTACTGGTGCCCCAAGCCCACAAATCATTGATTAGATGTGTATCTGTATTTTGACTGGCAAAATGTCCTATGGACACATCACGCCAGTGCGCATGGTGGCTCTTATGGATTAATTTTTTACATGTTGGGCAAGACTAATCTGGAATTAATTCAGTGATGTACTTGATACAATGCTTGGAGGTAGAGAATTCCACTCTTTTATTGTGACTGGGAAAAAGCTGTTTCCAAATATGTTTGTCGAGTGCCTGATTTGTACTAACTGTTTATTATGTTTACGTGAGCATCTGGTGTTGCGTTTGATGTATTGATCTAGTGGGATATCTATGAGGTTATGTTCCATTTTATATAATATGCTAAGTCTTTGGGTTTTCTTCTTGATTGGAGGGTGTCCCATTGGAGATCTTTAAGGAGTTGTGTTACTGTTCCTGGCTCTCTAGAATAGTTGTTCATACAAAATCTGGCGGCTTGTCTCTGGGTTCTTTCTACGAGTTTGATATTTCTTAGGCAATGTGGATCCCATGATGCTGACGCATATTCAAATATAGGGTGGACAAGGGTTGTGTAGGCTATGGACTTGATTTGGGTTGGACATTTATTTAAATTTCTTCTAATAATTCCCAATGTCTGTTGTGCTTTTTTGTGACTGAGTTGCTTTGTATTGTCCAATTTAATGTATTTGATATGTGTATGCCAAGATAACAGTGTGATTCAACAGATTTAAGTTGTTGTCCGCAGAAGGTGTAGAGATTTGGTATCGGTTTTCTTGAGGCTATTGTCATTGTATAACATTTACTGGGGTTGAATTTCATAAGCCACGTGTGTTGCCATTTCTTAAGTTTGAGCAGATCGTTTTGGAGGACAGATGTGTCTTGGTCAGTTTTAATCGGTGAATATAACAGGCAGTCGTCTGCAAAAAGGCGAACAGTTGAGGAAAGATTGTCTGGCAGGCCATTTATGTAAAGTAGGAAATGTAGGGGCCCCAGTACTGTGCCCTGTGTGTTACCCCAGAAATGACTTGAGTTGATGTTGACTTGGATCCATTTATAACAACCTGTTGAGTTCTTCCTGTAAGGAAGCTATTTATCCATGATGATATTGGGCCTGTGATGCCATAGTGTTTGAGTTTGTGGATTAGTCTTTTATGTGGAACCTTTTCGAATGCTTTGGTGAAGTCAAGGTTGGCCATGTCTACAGATTTCTTCTCATCAAGTGATTTGCTTATGTCATGGATTGTTTGAATTAACTGTGTTTCAGTTGATCTTTTGGCACGGAAGCCATGTTGGTGGTCAGTTAGAATGTGGTGCTGTTCAAGGTGTTTCATAATGTGACTATGTATGATGTGTTCAAGAAGTTTAGAAGCCACAGGTGTTAAGGATATTGGTCTGTAGTTAGATGTTTCTGCTCTACTTCCTTTCTTAAAAATTGCTGTTACATTGGCTTCTTTCCAAGTATTGGGGACTTGTCCAGAGTCAACAGATGATTGGAAAATGTCATGTATTACTGGTGCTAGATGAGAGGCATATCTGTTTAAGAACCATGGTGGAATGCCATCTGGTCCTTGCGATTTAGAAATGTTAATTTTGGAAAGTTGATCAAGTACTCCTTTAAGTGAAATTGTTAGTTTGGGGATTTCTCCATGTGGACTTCTGGCCATATCTGGTAGGGTGGAATTTCCTTTGTGTGTAGAGACACTTTGGAACTGATTGTTTAAGGCTTCTGCTTTATGTTTGTCATCGCTAATGATGTTACCCGCAATGTTAAGGTCCCCAATACCCTGTTTATCCTGTCTAAGTTTAGAAATGAAGCTCCAAAATGATTTAGGTTTCTCTGTTATTGTTGTTGTCTGGAATTGACTTATATAGGATAGTCTAGCAGAACGAAGGTGTTTATGCATGTTTCTCCTGATGTCACAGAATTCGTTCCAGTCTTCTGGATTTCTAGTTATTTTTGCTTTGTTATATAGCTGTTTCTTTCTTTTGCACATTTTCTTTAAATGTTTATTGAACCAGGGAAGATTGTGTCTTGAAGTAGTAAGACGGTGCGATACATATTGGTTCATAATGTTGATGATTTTCGTGGAAACAAGATTCCACTTGTCATTGACTGTCATGTTTTGGTTTTGAGAGAAGTATTCATGTGTAAAGTTTTCAAGAGATTTCTGGATGTTAATGTTGTCAGCTTTATTTCTAATGAAGACTTTACGTTTCGGACGATGTTTGCATTTGGGTGAGATGTTTACATCGATGATGACTGTGCTATGGTCTGCTATTCCGTCTACTACATTTATCTTCTTTATTAACCCAGGTCTATTGGTGAAGACAAGATCTAAAATATTGTTGGCATTTCCCTGTCTGTGCATGGGTTTCTTGACATGTTGGATCAGTCCATGTTCCTCTGTAAGAGAGAGTAATTTATTGGCAGCAGTTGTACTGTATCCATTGTTAGGTGTGACTTGGTGAATTTCCCAATTGATGTTAGGGAGGTTGAAATCGCCAGTAATGATAACACTGTGTGTTGATATTGTTACCTAATTTAGAAAGGGCTAGGTCTAGTTCTTCGATTTGAGTTCCATGAGAGTCATTTGGGGCACGACAGAGGGTACACATGATTATTGGTTTCATTCCTGTTATCTGGGTTTCAGTCCAAATGCTCTCATTGTTAGTGTCTAGGTCTGGTAGGTGGCTTGTGATGAGGTCATCTTTTGATATTTAAAATACCCCCCCTCCAGTATCCAGTAGTGTGTGTTTCTCTGTCCTTTCTAAAGACGTTAAAGTTGCTTGGGAATATTTCTCCATTTTTTATTGAGGGATCTAACCATGATTCAGTGCCACAGATGATGTCTGGGTTGTGTAGATTGTTTAGTGCTTCGATGTCCGAGGCTTTCTTTTTAACGCTTTGGCAGTTTATGAGGATGCATCTGAAGTTTGGTCTCTTTTTCGGTCTATATGCTTTCTTGCTATTAGTTGTATTGTTGTTGGTGGTTTCGTTTAGGTTATGACTGTTACTGTCCAGAGGATAAAATGGATTTGCCGTTGGGATTTCTGTATCTCTGAAGAAAGAATTTGTGAAGTTGTTGCATTCGGGCATGTCCACGGACATGAGGAATTTATTAATCGTTTGTATTCATTGTCATCTACTGCACAGCATTGTGTGTGGATCCAGTTTAGGCAGTGGTCGCACTGAATTGCTTTATGGTCATTTAGGACATCCCCATGGCAAATGCCACAGGGTGCTAAGCAATTTGGACAGTGCCATGGTACATTTAGGTTTCTGTAAGTGTTGTTAAATTCTTGTCTGGATATCCTGGCGCATTTGATGTGTGTTGATTTATTACAATCGTTACAAGTTAGGACGAGTGCATTAGACTTTAGTGATTTCTTACATGAGTGGCATTTAGAGGGGCCTGGATTTAGTTGAACATCTCCTGATAGCATGATGCATAGAAGTATGGAGAATTTTGTTGTTGTCCTGGGTTTGTATGGTAGAGGAGTGATTAGTAATCCAGTGGAGGTGCTAGATTTGAGACATTTCAATTGGGCTATGGTTTTCCATATGGGACTATAAATGTAGTAGGACGTGACAGAATGGATGTCTTGTCTAGGTTTGGCGTTGACATAGTCATAGGTCTCGTTTGTGTTGCTCTGGAAACTCTCAAACTTTTTGAAATTGGGATAATTTAAAAACCTAAAAGTGATCTGCAGGCATAAACAGGGTACATCTAAAAGTGCATCTTGTAGGGGTATGTCGTACGGAGCCTGCCATGTCACCAACTCGAGTGATAGTGGTTAAGAATTGATCAAACGGTCAAGTAGTTATTAAGAAACACACCCACCCACTATACTAGTCAGTGCGACAGGTGATACGCTGGTATTGTTGGTAGGGAGGTCGGTGAAAATGCAATAATTCATCAGATTGGCAAATGCAAAACACCATTGGAAAGGTCTATTTAAGAGATAAACAGCAATACCAGTTTTAAATCTCTGTGATGAAAACTGGCGAAGTTATAGACAATTATGTAAAGGCCATTGAATAAATTTGTGTGACAGTTTTTTTTGATCTGAAGGAAATGTGAAAAAATAATCTTGTACAATACAAAAAACTTAGCTAAAACTTGATATTTTATGTATTTCCTTTAAATATCATTTAAGAAAGGAATTATACATAAATTAAGTTAATTAACTAGGCTACTAACCTTTTGGAAAAGCGTACAAAAGTATCTCCAGGTCCCCCACTCTCAAATCGTCATCCATAATATATATACGTCTACACAATATATCTGGCTCGTTGTCAAATAACACATTGAACCAGCTTGGGAAGCCTGCTACCCACAGGTTGGAGGATATGCTTTAATGGTTTCCATTATGTGGATATCAAACAAATCTGACATGTTTTAGAAGGTGTAGGTATACCAGCAAAATCATTTGGACGTTAGTTAGTACGTGCATGCATGTCATGTATGCAAAGTTAGTAAAGTGTGTGAGAGTATAAACATAGCGAAATATTGCATGCATTGATGTAAACATTCTGCTTTGGCCTTGCACCATATAATTATGTAAACATAATTTATATGTAGGTTTGTGTGTGTGTCCTCATGTGTGCGTGTGCGTAAAATTAGTAAAGTGAGAAGGATAGCCAACTACTGCAAGCAACAATAAGCATTCCGCTACACAGCATGCATGTACAACATTATATATATATACATACATACATATATATACATAATATATATATATATATAATATATATTGCTATGCAACTTTGAATTATCTGATGTAATGTTATATCTGCAAAGATCCGTTTGCAGAAACTGTGGCGTTTCTAAGACGTTTAGAACAGATTTCAACAACCTGTTTGACGCACCTTGTTTTTTTTAGAAAGCACCGCATTTCATTGCTTAAGAAGAATGTCCTTGCAGCATTCAAAAATAAAATGTTGAAAAAGCATGCATATCAATCACTGCTGAAGCAAAATGTTGCACTGTACCAACACCAGGAAATGTTAAATCATGTTATATATTCATCTACAAATTAAATACTTCTATGAAGATACAGTAAAAAAACAACCCAAAAAAACACCACCAAGCCAATGTTTATACATGCAGTTAGTTACATCAAGATCAATGCAGTGTAATTAGAAGTATATTAGATGTCTAATTTATGGAGGAGGTTGTCATTTATTTGTTGTCATTTGTTATTTATTTTGCATGATTATAACATGAAAACAAACTTAAAATATTCATATAACGTCCACCATATAATACCTGATAGCATGTCTGTGCATGTGTAAACACGAATAACAAATGCATGGCTAAACCACAACTTCAGAATATAAGATTGTGTATGCCGAGTGTGTGAGCGATAATAGGAGAAATTCGTTGCCGGACATGGGGTACCGCTACGTTCGAGCTTGGGGCAAAAATGGGCAAAGGTGTATCTCCGCCAAATTTGCATTAATATTACGTTTATACATTACTAAATAGCACATGTGTAGTTTGCCAGAGTTTCCGCAAGCTGTTCATACCTTAGATCCTCTCTAAATATGACCAATGTTCAACATATCATATTTTTCTTAATTTTATATCAATTCATACAAGAAACACGTCAAAAGAAAGAGCATCATTTTGCGATTTCAACCATACCGCCAAACATAGCATGGCGGGTAATAACGCGAGTACGTGATTTTATGAGAAACACCTCCCTTCCGCGAAATTAAATATGGCTGCGTCCGCAACGAAACGAAATTTCGGTGGGGGTCGTTGTTTCATCACGAGTATCTGTATGAAGCATTACGAATTCACAAAAGCAGGTATTTTATCACAAAGAAGACATATTTATGTTTCTTTTGATATAAAATATATGATCAGTCTTTATAAATCAAGGGACTTACAATTTTTTAAACATAGGCGATTTAACATTGCGTCCCAATGCAAACGCGTGATTTCTTCCGACCTCCCTATTGTTGGCTGTGGTAGAGATTAGCAACAATTTACCTTTAATTATTCACACTGCAGCTTTAGTAATACGTAACGTAAAACATCGGGCATCCGCATGGTGTAATGCGCTTGTTGTTTATGATTCGAATGTCTATAATTTTAGAATTAAACTTACCAACACTACTCCTACCGATCTCTACTGGTACTACTAAACACCAAAAAGTACTGAAACAGACCAACAAGACCGAACCGGGTCGCCTGAAACCAAAGACAGTCATACAGACAAATAACACCACATAGAACAAAATTATTATATTTTACAAATAGGAATTATGTATCGTTTTTGTGCTTGTCTGTTTGGTTTGTTCTAGTCGCTTGCTTTACGGTGTTGTTAGCCGCGATTATTTAGGCTTCGTGATGTGGCGTCACTGAATAAACTACTAGGTCTTGTGAACTCGCGTCAAATAATAGTCCGAATGGTACTATACATATTAAGTTACATGTTAAAAAGATGAATTTCCCAATTGCCTTATCATCAATGGGGATGTCAAGATTAAAACTTTAATTTAGAAAGCTCCTGTTTGAAATGTACCAAGTTGGGAGCCGTGATCAGCAACTGATCCTGGAAGACTAACGGTAGCACCACACCAAAGTAAGTATATACCAAGCATAGTCACTTGACGATACGCCATTTAAAATTGGATGGTGGCGCCATCTACTGGACTGAATCTATAAGCGTAGCAAATATGACCGCCGAGCCAGGATGGCGTCCTTGTGGTGGCTCATGTTGTACCGTGTTTGGGTGCAACAACCGCTCGTCGAAAACACGAGAAAAACATTTCTTTTCATTTCCGAAAGATCCAACAAGGTAAGGAAAATAGGTATAATTATTGTAACGGTATCGGTTAATTTATTTGGGCCGCTAACTAAATTGACACTAGTGTCGTGTAATCATAATATTACATTTACTGAGTTCCCATCTACATACTGATTTTAATAAGCAGTTTAAATAAAACTCGGAACCAGTATTTGTTTAAAAGTGTCAGTATTCGAAATCAGTAATATTTATTTGATCGACTGAATGCAAACAAACGGTTACAAACGTTGTTTTAAACAGTGAAATGTCGGTGACACGAATTAATGCACCACAGGCACGGACGCAGCCGGATTTTGTATGTGTTAAAATTCTTCACTATGCGGCTAGAATACTAGATGGAACACATTGCATATAAATATCATCAGATAATCAAATAACTTTCCTGTGACGATTACAACGATATCGTTACGTACAATTTAGTCCAAAATATAATATATTTATGCTTTTGTTTACATCGATGTAGTGCTTTCTGCTGCCACTGATCGTATTAGTTAATAAACAATTTCTGAGAGGTCTGTGAGGCTATTACATGCTGTTTATAAAAAATAGTCGTTGTCTGACATAATAAATGTATACATTATTTGCTTTGCTTACCTTAATAACTATCGGTAGGGATTAATTAGGTGACTGGATTACTGGGTGGTATAAATTGATGGCTGTACTCAATATGTTTATAAACATGAAGAAATTATTGAGAAATATATATATATAACTTTAAAAAATTATGAAGTTAATGGCAATTCAATCAAACATTTATTCATATTATTGGGCACAAAACAATGACTTTGCGATGTAGTACTTGTAAAGTACACACTCTATTCGGTATGGCAACACTGTTGGTATACCATAATGTTACCGACTGGTAAGTAGATGAGCATTGTACGTAGACGACACGTGTTTGCAAAGTAAACACTTATGGTTAATGACATCAGAGAAACAGCAACGATTCATCACCGTTTGGCTTTGTAGGCACCTGACTGATCGAAACGCCCAAAAGGCGCCTTTGTTTACTACATGTACCTACCCAAATATAACACGTAATAGAACATATGTGGTGTAATAGCGAAGATTACACCAAATTATATACAAATCAATATATATGTATACATGGTGGAACTGCCAACATTACTTAAATACGCGTACTTACCATGTGCTCACCAGAACAACATCGAACAGAGGAGAGCGACTAAAATGATACCAAAACTGAGGGATCTTAGTTATGAAAAACGCCTAAAAGAATGTCGTTTAACAACACTAGAGACCAGGAGATTGAGAGGAGATCAGGTAGAAGTGTTTAAAATATTGAATGGTTATGAAAATATTGATAGAAATATGTTTTTTTTCAGTTAAGAAAGATAGAAAGACTAGAGGACATGAAGTTACATTAGTAAAGGAACAGTGTAGATTAGACGTAAGAAAGTTTTCATTTTCACAAAGGACTGTGACTGTATGGAACAGATTATCTGATGATTGTGTGGGTGCTAGTAGTGTGAATATGTTTAAAAATAAAATCGACACATACCTCAGAAGGGCTGGATATATGTAGATAAAAGGGTTGGACTCTCGATAAGCCAAAGGGCTTCCTTGTCCACCTGCCATCTAGAGTTAATTCTCTGGATGGCAATCTTGTTAAATCTTGTTAAATCTTGACTGACAGTGTCAACAAGCATCTGATTTGATTCATTGGCAGTGTCCCGGCGCCTGACACTTTTTGGCGTTGTTGATAATTCCATTGATCGTTATTGCTATTAAACTCCATTAGTCTGACACTGGCACATCACTTCACCTCGCTGATTCATTGGGATAGTGAAACATGCTTCTGAGTGGTGACTGTTGCCTCAAATACGAAACGTATTAACCATTTTCCTATCTGTTTCCATGGGCGCCACAACGCGGTTAGCTCAACGACGCCAGACGGCGCCACGCACGTAATAATCAATGGTCGCCCCATTGTTACTGCGTACAGTGACTATGCTTGGTATATAATTGACCACACTAATCCTGACCAACAATACCGCAAACCAAGCAGCTAGAAAAATACGGAGACAAACACTGCAAACGACTACTAATAAAAAAAAAATCATATCCTTGTTTTTTTTATAATATTGAAAGTTAATTTAATTTTACATGTTTTGGTTGCTTGCTTTTGCGGGATCCCTTTTCAATGTTGTTGGTTGGTTACTGTACCGTTCGGTGATTAGTAGTACATGTAGTGATCGGCAGGAGTTAGTGTTGGTTAAGTTGTAGCCTCGATTATCCAGGCACCGTGAGGTGGCAGCACTTTTTCGTGTGAGAAATAAATAAATAAAAGTACTTATATAGTGCCCAATCAATTAAAATTGCCCTCGGGCGCTTTACATACATGCACACGTATATAATAGTATTATACATTTAAAAAAAATGTTAACTAAGAAATAAATATGTAAAAAATATACCATTACCTTAAATATAATTATTTAAAAAAAAGAGATCATTAAAAAAAACGTTTAAACAAATTAAGACATTCTTAAAAAAACTACTATATATACATTCATTTATACAAGAAGAATAACCATAAATATGTTAAGAAACTAATAAAAAAAAATATATATGTATCAATAGAAAGCACATAAAATGTCCTCGTCGGTGAATTATAAAAACGCTTGTTTAAAAAGGTGAGAAGTGTCTTAAAACGAGGAATCAATATTTCCCATTTACCCCATATTAAATACCATTGATACCTTAAACCGTGGATTTACACAAACAACACAGGATTGTACGGCAAACTTAGACATGCAGTGGCAAGCCCCGTTTATGGTCGGGTCATCAAGGCCCTCGTTGTCTGAAATTATGCGGTTTGTTTAAGATAATGTATATTTTCGAAGTAGCATAGATGTATACAGTTCCACGAAGATTGAAATGAGGTATTCATAATAAAAATATATGAATATATCTAAACAAACGACAGTACCTGACATTTACTGGTAATCTCAGGGATGATCATCATACTAAAATATGACTATATATATATATATATATATACAAGTATATAATTTGTATTATATATAAGCAAATGCCAGAGCCTGACATCTGTAGGGCAACCCCAGAGCACGCAGGCGGACACGGCCTGTGTAATGTGTCTACAGGCGCTTACACTTCAATTTAACACATTGTATTCATTCAAATCGATTTTAACACTTTCCCTCACGATATTGTACTAATAAAAAACAACGATGTACGCGTATTTATACAGTTGTAACACTCGTATTAGAAAATGCATTTACAGTTTAAGAGCAGGTTATCTATATCCACCAACTTAATTGTACAGTGCACTCTTAACAGTGATGTATATACCACTTCTTACACGGAACATGGATAGGTGCATTATATAATATTTTGTAGTTGTGCTTAACTCATTATTGGGTATTCATTTTATAATTATGCGCATATTCAATTACTTTACTATGGACGTACTTTATACTATGATGTACCTTGATGTCTGAAATAAATGTTTATTATTATTATTATTATTACCTGTCTGAGCAAGCAAACATGGAGATGAGTTCTCTTTGGAGGACTGGTCACGCGGCGGCTGGATCTGGTTTGAAGGAATTGCAATACTACAGTTCTTGTATGCAACAAAAGCACTGGAGCACATTCTGAGATGAAAGGCCATTTCCAGAGCGGTACGTGCACACCTTGTTAGATGTAGTTCTGAATGGGTTCCTGCTTTCCAGATCCTTAGATGCCCCCTTCCTAATACACATGATTAGCCGCAACAACGAGATGTTGATCCAATGGGTGAAATGGCAATAGCAATGGATGGTGGTGACGTCAATCCAGATTTAGATGCGGTTCATGGAAACTGGTGTCTCCATCTTGAAGCTGTATCAGAGATGCTACCCTGTCTAGCTATTCAAGGCCATTCTGGTGTTAAACGAAGTCAGCAACGCATGACTTGCAATCCATGCTGAAAGTATTCATGAGCAGCATGAAGATTAGCGAGGGACTGGCGAGGTGAAGAGGGATGGCCTTGTAGCAACGACTGACCTGGCTGCTATCCATGCCAGCCTATCCATAGATAAACAGATCAGTGTAATATCTTACTGGAGTTATATAACACACAAGTGACGAAAATGACATGACCAAATTGTGACAATATTGTGACATGAAAGACACACAAACTCTACTGCTGGTGCTGGCGGACAGAAGTCCATCTGGAAACAATGCAACCCTGCGGAACATCATTGCCGGTTGCATAGCAGCTCCACTGTCGATGAAGGTTGTGCGAATGCCATGGGCGAGAAGATTACGGCATCCATGGTGGGTAGATCTGTCATGCAGTATTTATTCAAGCTGTCATGCTTCAGTCAAAATAAACCATGTGTGTTGGTAACCAGGTTCCGATGAACGAAGAGATCATCTTCTAGCATCGTCTAATTGTCATAGCAAGTTTATTTGAGCCACCGACCGGCTCTGTTTGAAGATAAATGCTGCGAGAACCCCAAAATATGTACATCGCATGTAATCACGGGAAACGAAAGAGAGCACGTGCGTCAATAAGGTCTTGTTTCGAGTGAAATGTCGAAGAAAAAAAGAAAGCTGCGATATCAACTATTAAGCAGACACGGAAATGTAGCCAGACAGGCACGAGGGGAAACTGGTGGAATTGGATCCTCAGCTGCGACTGTTGGCGAGGAAATACCCAGTGTCAACCCGTGATGACGACGGCGCCCTTCACCCGTCGAGTTCTCGGGTCATCGATGCTGGTGAAATTAAACCAGCGACGCCGTCACCAACAATTCTGACGATCCAGACTAAAAGAAAGAAGAAACACTTGGCAAAGTGGGGACCACAAGTACCAGACAGAGGGATTTATTTCTGAGTTCGTTTAAGAAATGTTACTGTTTTTAGGGATTTAAGCTATGCATAAATTATGCATCCGCTAATTCAAGATGGAGTATCACAAAACAAGGGACGGTGTCAGACGCAGTTATTTACGAATGTAAGAAAGAAAGAGAATAACAATATAACAGAAAACAGGAGAAAACATATAATATTGTTATAATCATAGCGTTATTTTATTGAGCGTACGCAATATTGAGTTTTGACAATTTAAAGAAATTTCGCAGAATATGCCTACATTACTACAAATATTAAAATACAACATTCAACACAGGTTACAATAGTTAACACTGGCACTGCTGGCACTGCCATGGCATGACTATCATTATTCCCCTGGTGTGGTAACCCTGGCCGGGTCCAACCCATGGCTGCCTAACGGTGCCCACATACTCATTCAAGTATATTATGTCAATGCACTGTCAATTACAAAAACAACACCGGAACCCATGGACAACAAATTGGCAGCACGATGATCAAGATTGCCACCCAGAAAATTAACTCTAGATGGCAGGTGGACAAGGACACATTTTGGCGTATCGAGAATCCAACCCATTTTATCTACGTGTATCCCGCCCATCTGAGGCATGTTTCGATTTTATTTTCAAATATAAGACAAGTTTACATTGCCATTGTCTTCTCTGTCTGGCGCTTAGGCTATCGTATTGTTTATTATAGTGTTTGCTCTAAAAGTTCACCAATGCCCGACTAACAATGATCTATGTGGCTTCCATGGGTGTGAACATAATTAGTTTTATATTGACCATCACTGTTCTATCTCACTGAGTCACTTATATTCGTTTCTGGTAGTTTCTGTCTTTCTTTTGAAACACTATTTTTATATCACCGTAAAGATAATAATCTTACTTACAAATGTGTCCATGGATGCACGCAGAATTTGTTTTAACTTTTTGAGTTATTGTCGTTTGAACATTGCGGATGCTCAAACTTGCTGTGGGATCTAATGTTGTTTGATATCGCGGTAAAAATAACAATCGTGTCTACAAATATGTAGCTGGATGTATCCAGGATTTGTTTTTAGTTTGTGAATTATTGCCGTTTGAACATAGCAAATGCTTAATCCTGCAATGTATACGCGGCAGCGGATATAATACAAGGTTGTGCATTCGCGATGTCCAAATGGCAATTACTCAATAAGTTAACTCAATTCCGGCGACAAACTTGTACTTATTATCTTTACGGTGATATCAAAAATATTCTATTCCGCGATTGCAATTTCATGTATAGTCTAAAACAACTGGCTGCACCGCTGCTCGCCGTGCACGCTCAGCGGCCCTACCTGTGAGGAGGCCCCAGCAACATTGTGCAAATGACTACGTTTGAGCGGGCTTAACTGACAACATTTCGCATTGAACTGGCCTCATATTTGGTACATTACATGACAACAGTATTAAGTTTACGTATACAAAGTTTCAAAGATATTAAAAATTTCGTTTCACTTGGTCTTTAAGTCGAACACGACAATTCTGCACATGAGCCAAACAAGTCTGTGTAGATCATATCCGATAAATTGTTTGATTTTGACACAAATGCATACACAAATCTCATCTTTCAATGTCACTTTATTTTCCATGACCAACAATCCAAAACAAATAAAATACATGCATCTGCAAACCTATTAATTAAAAATCAGTAGATAATTTGAATAACAATTAATTAATTTCTCAAAACTTAATTTTTTATTTTTTTTATTTTTAGTAATAAGTAAAACAAATAATACTGAAACGATTTCAACAAGGTATCATTTTAAAGGTTTTGAAGTGAAAAAAAAATGCATGTGTTCAAAGAAAGATAATTTAAATTTGTTTCACTTTTGCAGGAATCCTTGTACCAGTTGGAATGAAGACCACGGGGCTTGGTGGTGCTCTGTTAGTGCTACGACAAGTAAGTTTTAACAGCACCACCTACGTGGCGAGCAGCCGTCGGCTTGTCAATGCACGTTGCAATGTTTGTTGGCAGTGTCCACCACGCCCAGATTGTGCGCACCCTTGGGCAAGGTCTCGGTCTCCACATATTGGACACAAAGAACTTGTTTGGCATTATCAAGTAGCTTTACCCAGCAACGAAGATAAAGCTGGAAGAAATGTGCCCACAAGCAACGGACGCTATGCGGCGTAAGCCAGATGGTGAACAGGGTAGCTTCCGCAGAGCTATCACCACTGCCGATAGGTGCTGGCTAACCAGAGGCCATTTCAGTAAGAACTTAACAATGCATGTGATGGACTTCCTGACACAGGCCATGCTCTACTATGTGTACCTGTGTCAGAGAGTCCGCGATGCCATCTATGAGAGTGATTTGTACCTCAGGACAATTAAAAGCTGTGAGGGGTACGCTGCGTTACATATGTTTCAGCAGGCTGCCAGTGAAGGGATGCTCGTACAAGTGAACTAGCAGGACGGCGACTCTTCAAGTGAATCAGCATTTCGTGATGCCTTTCATGACAAAGAAAAATCCAAAGTGATGTTGTGTGGGGGACACGTGACACGAGCTCACGGGAAGCAGCTAGAGAAATTGGCAGCGATGAAACAAGTTGCCCAAGGATATGTGTGCAAACAGAAGGGCGAATTTCCCTCACTGGCTACAGCGAAGTGCTGCTGTGCAGGGAAAAAAACATTCCAAGGGCTGTGGTTGCATGAGCGACAACTTTCAAAGTACACCCAGGAGTAACCACTTTATGGCCCTTCTTGAGGCTGATGCAACCAAAGATACAAGAACTTATGCCGAGATAATGCTGCAGCTTGGCCAACACCACTGCAGAGACGAACACAGCTGGGAAGGTGGGCAGGGCATGTTTAATTCAACCAAGTGCTGTTCGTGTGTGCAATGTGACCCATATGTTGTCACATGTTCAGGCAAGTCGTACACATCGATATATGTGCTGACTGCACCAGCTGTACGAGGTTGAAACGACAAAACGAGCCAATAATGCGGGCTCGGTTATCTATCCAGATTTTGGGAGGGGTCACTCCAACCTTTCCGAATCAGATCATTCTGTGTTTGTGCGATTCAGAGCCAACGAACTGAATATCGAACGGCTGCACTACTTAGTCAGCATCAACTTGGCCCTGGTGCAGTCAAACATGGCTTGGTTGGGTTCGCGGACCATAGTACCAGTGGATACCAGATATCTACACTAGATTGGGTCTTCCAGTGGTTCACAGCGTGTGAGAAAGCTGTTTGAACCATTCACCTTCAGCGAGTCTACAAGCAGAGATGAAACGAAGCACCTTCAAATTCGTCGAAAGCAGGCTCGAGTTGAGGAGAGCGAAGACCATACACGCTGGGTGAAACAGCAGCTGGTGCAGCACTCATATGGTGACGTGGACGAATACGGTAAAGAGGGGGGTGACGATGAAGCTGAAGCAACATACATCATTGTCAAAGAAAACCTTGGGGCTTCAGCAGAAGTTGTGGGAACTATCTCAGACGTGGCAAAGTGCTGCGAATGTGGATCCTCACAGCACAAACGAACATCTCACAAGGATTGTCCTCTGAAAAAGAAGGCCAACAAATCTGATCGTCAGTGAACACTAGCAATGCGAGTGCACAGCACTAGTCATGGATAGTTTATGTTTATAATACATACAGACATATTTGTTGTCTATTTTTTGCATTGTTGCTTTTATATATTTTCAAAGCGACTATTTCATAGGTGACAGTAAACATATTGTTACAATATAAATAATGTTATATATATTATTTTTGATACTGTACTGTAACGTGTCCAAATATCAGACATGGTTTTCAAAGATTCCATAGCATTATTAACATATTATGATACAATACAAAAGCTATAATATTTTGAGAACTAAAATTAACTTATTTTTTATTAACTGGTAATTATTTAAAAGTGGTTAGATTTGCTTCTGACTGGTTGTTGAAGAAGTCATCCCGCTGTCCGGCTCTTTTGCTGGGGAAGCGTCGTCTGATGACGTCGCGGATCATTTTTGGGAAGACATATGTTGGCGTCTTCCCATCATTAAATTTCTTGTTGCGATACTGCAATAACATATATGTTACCATCACCGTTGGTGTTGTATATATGGAACGCATTTGTAGTCATAATGTTGGGAGAACAGTATATAATTGGTCTCTCTATACATTTTATACAGACTTTTTTGTAGTTAGTCAATATTTTCTACAGGAACAGCCCTTTGTTATATATTCACTGTATACGTGCTCTGCTAAATAAATGTTGTTTTAATACGTTATGGTACTGTGGTCTTTATGTTAAGGTAGACTCCTTTATGCTTGTCAGTCCTTAAACTCGTGGTAAATACCAATTGGGTACGCCTTGTCAATGGGAACAGTGAATCGTTCTGTACAGCTTAGTAAAAGATTGCCCAATTTGTAATGGACCACAATGTTAGTCAGCAATAGTGTAGTTTATTTTTAGTATGTTTTAAACGTTTTGTACTAAAATGGTATCCTGATTCCTCCCACAAAAACGGCACAATGATGACTGCAGAAGTTGCACTTGGAACATCATATTACTTGTGTTAGCACTGTCGATGCGTATACTCAGAAAGATGTTAACATATTCTTTATAACACATTACATGTAACTACACAATATGCAAATGAATTAAACGTACCCACGACACTCCAAACAGTCACAGATGCACGTCGGCTCTGCTCCCTCCGTGATGGCAATGTGGCGGAGTCCTTTCGGACGTCGAACCCTAAAACACAAAATACCAAAATTGGCACTTTTGTATAGTCCATCCCACTTTGATGTTACCATTATAATTATATTTTTGCGTAAATGTAATACCTCATTGCCCGGACACTTGTCTAGTATCCGGGCCCACGTCGATTTCGTCATTATAAATACATTTTTCCGTAAAATAAATTTAATTTGACACCTCGGCGCGTTAGTTCCGTCCTTCCACATAATCTCAGGCATATCTATGTTTCGAAAATATTGCGTCTTAGCGCACACTTTTGAGACCGAAAGGGCGATCCGGTTTGCAATAACACACGCTGCTATATCGCTCACTACTGTAACGCACGGCCGCTGTGGCCCAGACAGGCGCAAAACGGGTCGATCTATCGGCCTCACGACACAAGTACGCTATTAAAGACACACTATTTTCGCAACACAAATATGCTGTGATTATGTTAGGTCATGGGCCAGATATGCCCCTCGTGCACCTCCCACAACTCTACAAACTCATGTTTTTTAAGCTTTGGGGTCCCCTGAAGATGATTTTAAGTGGTAACAATGAAAAAGTTGGGTCTCACTACCCGTTTCCAACCTATCCTGGATGGTACCCTGAAATATCGTATTTGTCGTCAATGTCGCGTGGTATTTAATCACCCGCACCACAATCGTCATTGCATAGTCGTATGTGTCTCAATATGTACTTATTATATGTCAAATTGAAGGTTTTCATCTCCTGATCATCATAATAGCATTCAATATATATTTATTATTATTGTCAAATATATAAATTTCCCTTGATCCTATGGCCTCTTTAAGATCAACATAATAATGTATAACATTCTGCAGCATCATACCTTTCATTTGATACCAGGATTGTCTTTCTGTCATTACAAATGGATTAGATATGGTGCTTCAAAGATAACCGTAGTGTCGCGGATCAAGAGGCGTAACACAAATATAACCATGGATAGTCATAACTGGCAACATGTCAACACTGTCTAGATTATGTGTGTGTTTTCAGGCATACATTTACGCCAGATTAATTTCAGATACATAAAACAAAGCAATACATATTTCATATAATGTACATGTATATTAACCTAATATGGTATCCAAAACTCGTGAATTAAGATGTGACAAACGTCAACAGTACAAACAAATCGAAAGCCAATATCTCACAATATGATAATTCAGTTTAAAGCGAATTACGTATGTATGACATCCATTTAGATGCTAGACATTGATAAAACAACATGTAGTTAGATTCCACAAAGTTATTCACATCTTAATTGTATGCAATGACATATCTAGGTTGATGAACGGACACTTTGCTAAACATTGATAGCTACATAACCAATTAGTCACATTTTGAGGCTCAGTCATAATAACTGTCACTGTCAGCATATCGTTCCATCCCAACAGACATGTCCATGTCAGACTCGTCATCACTATCAGTGTGGTTGGGGTCTTTCTGAGCTATATCAGCCAGTTCACGTGGCAGCTCATCTGCATCATACCAGAGTGGTTCAATGCTTCAATTACTGATGTTCCAGCCATGGTTTCTGGTCACCCAGGGGACGTCCGGCTCAGGAATATGTGCCCTCGTCCATATGCTAACTTGATAGTAGTCTCTTCTGACATGCTGGCTGAGACTGCGCTTGCATGGTGGTAGATTGGCCAAGTCAATATTACCTGAAGGAATAACACGGTTACCCTTGGCACACAGCTCATTGATTCGAATTAGCCTGAAGTCATCAACTGTTTACACATTTGATGCTCTAATATGCACAGCACAAGTGAAGCTGATCGTAACTCAGGAGAGTTACGAATTTTTCACTTCTGAACATATGATGCATGGACATGCTCATGAAGATGTGTTTTGACAGCTTCAACTATCCATTGGATGTTGCCCGGCAGATGTCCTGACCAATTGACAGAACAAGTCTCTGTGTGCGGGATGATGTGGGAGCTGCCATCCCAGTTATGACATAACATAACATTTTCTGGAGTGTGTCTGGTACGATAGTGTCAATTCTATCGAAATCACGGGGAGTTGGTGGCCATCTAAGATCAGGTGCTTCAGTAAACCCATTCTAGATAGTCTGTCGAAGATATGTACCAGTGGTCTTGATAACATCAGTTGATCCCAACTGGAAGACATGTTTCACTTCTGTGTTTATGTCAATCTGTGAATAATAGACTGTCCTTGACTGGAACTTCCCAATATCGCAGAAGGACAGTCGGCCTTTGAAGGGTTCATGGGTTTCGAGTTTGAGTTTTAATTTCTCACTCCGATAGTCAGGATTACTGTGCTCTGTATTCTCTAGGCTGGATATGTACACGTATTGCAGGTCAGCTAATTTCACCATCTTCCGTTCATGCATGACATCCTTCTCCACCATGCAACAGACTATGTCAAATGCCTTTTCATGGGCTTCCATCAAGTTGAACTGGTTAACACGTGCTTCTTCATCTGTACTTCGCCATTTGTCTGGGTTTTGCATATAATTCATGCGGCAATTCTTGTGGAACCCGGCTTCACAAGCAAACAGATCAAAACCTCGTATTCTTGTGAGGAGCTTCTCATCCTGTTTTATTTCTGCCATCGTCGCCACAGTCTTCCATCCATCAAATTAAAACTGACTCATGCCTTGACTGGTCCATGTGCCTTTCACCTTTACCTTCTTATGACGCTCTGATCCACATAAAATACAGCCCAACTTGAAGATGATTTTATCACCTTCTGTGGAAGTTCTGTGGCTCGTACGTTGGGGTGTGGAGGCATCAGATGGTTGTGATGAGGTGGACGTCAGCCTGTCCATATTCATGGTGAAACGTTAGTAGCATTCCCAATGGAAGCCATGATATGCCATCAATGTGTTGGGGATGAGCTACCACGTGTCCTCCATCTTGTGAGTTGAAGTTGGATGTTCTGAAAGTCTGTTCTCTTAGATCTCCTGCAATTTCGCCAACTTCTTCTCTGCATACCGCATACCAGACATGAGTTGAAGTTCTCCATATTTTAGGCTCTTTACATGAACATTACAAGTAGGTTCGACAGTTAGATCACTTGCTCGTTTTCGTTTTAATGGTAAATACATACAAAGGTAGGTATGTAATACCAGCAGGTCAAATTGGGGTAAGTAATAAATCTTATAATTTATCATTATCCAACTTAAATAAAAAAATTACTTATAAATATATGTGAAGTTGACCTAAGGTATTCGTATAAGCTGAAATTGAGACTTAAATAATATAATATGAGACTTAAATAATATAATATAAGACTTAAATAATATAACATGGGATACACCCTTGTGATCTCCGCATACCATGATGAGACATGTAAGAAAACTATTATTCCAGCTGCAAACATGTACCTAGATACTACAAAATAACGTAAATGACTTATAAAACAACAATATTATAGTCACTTCTTCATTACATTTTAAACAATCCATTGCTGATGGAGTACAGTGGGTAATCATTAAAAATGCCCTGAATTACGCCTCTTGATCCGCGACACTACGGTTATCTTTGAAGCATCATATCTAAACCATTTATAATGACAGAAAGACAATTTTGGTATCAAATGAAATATATGATGTTGGAGAGTGTTATGCTTTATTATTTTGATCTTAAAGAGGCCATAGGATCAAGAGAAATTTATATATTTGACAAAAATAATGATGTGATCTACGCGGTCACGAGTGAGAATAGGGTATAGTTATTATATGCTAATTAGGGCACACACCATAATAGTAAATATTTACTGAATGCTATTATGATGATCAGCAGATTAAATCCTTCAATTTGACATATTATAAGTACATATTGAGACACATACGACTATACAATGACGATTGTGGTGGTGAGGGTGGTTAAATACCACGCGGCATTGACGACAAATACGATATTTCAAGGTACCATCCGAGATAGGTTGGAAATGGGTAGTGAGACCCAACTTTTTCACTGTTACCACTTGAAATAATTTTCAAGGGACCCCAAAGCTTCAAAAAAACATGGGTTGGTAGAGTTGTGGGGGGTGCACGAGGGGCATATCTGGCCCATGGCCTATGTGGAAGGATGGAACTAACGCACTGAGGTATCGAATTCAGGCAAAAATGTATTTATAACAACGAAATAATAAAGGGAGTCCACATTCTAAACAAGTGCTTCAAAACTAAAATATTTGTATTCTAATTATTTTGTCATTACACATAATATCAACTTTATTTCTATTGACACAATAACATTAAAATTGGTATAAATGGAAAGAGATGTACAAACATAGTTGATCCAAACATCCCGAGACGACCCCTTATGCCATTTTTTTAGAAAACGCACGCGTCTTTTACTAAAATTAGATTAGCGCGTTAATACACTTCGTTGACACATACATTCTGAAACTTAATCGTAACCTCAACCTAAAATGCAGCAGTAAAAGCCGTTTTACCGACCATAAATGGTTCAAAGTGATTAAAAACTTACCTTTCCGCAGCAAAAGGGGTCAGTCTACAGTAAATTTCCCATTGGGTGCCATGTTAACGTTTCGTGTGATTATAAGAAAACGTGACGTACAAAAATTCTTAAACTTCTTGCTTGCTGTTATCATCATCTCATTGACATGTTGGTCGAGTTGAGTTAACATTATAATATTATATTTCTAGCTTTCGTAAAATGACTGTATGTATGACACCTGTCAATATTTACGAATTGATGAAAGCAGTACCCCGGCTAAAGGGTCAAATAGCCAAATTGTTGCCAAATACCCTTCAGTTTAGTAAAATCAGCTAATAATACACCATTTACTGTCAACAGCGTCTACAATCACACCTGGAAATCTGACTACTCAAATGTACTTATGTCAGAGCATGTAAATTTTGTTTTAAAAAATTCATTTATCAAAATACACTTTTTTAGGAAGTCTAACTGGGGCATGACCCCAAAATCCCACTAATGCGCGACTCCGTGTTTTCTTCACAGGAAGCTCATTACGCTTGGCGCCATGCATTTAGGTTATACATAGACACAAAAATGACGATTTTTAATGTGCATTTCTCTAAATATGACGACACAGCCGCTGTTTGTCTTCACAGAAAGTTGATTACGCTTGGCGCTATGCATTTAAGTGATACATAGACCCCGCCACACGCCGTGCCACGAGATCAAGAAACGCGGATTTCCGAAGGTGAATTCCAATACTTCCTCTTCCTCTAAATATGACGCCACTGCCGCAGTTCTTTGTGGCATAGATATCTAAACGGATACAGGCTAACGTTATGTGATAAAAAAAAGTAACACATTCAACTGACACGATAGGCACCAGAGCCATATTAACTGCCCCGTTGATCGCAGACATTATATTTCGCCGTGCATGAGCGCTCAGACTCCAGACGGCCGGAGAATGTTCCTGTTTGACGGTGTCGCAGTCATCCTGGCACTCGGCCTCCAGTTGTTCGCCGTTGTAACAGGTCAGGCGAAGCAAGCCCCGGCACATTTCTACCCCTACGGCTCGGGTGTGGGTGACAAGACGGCGCCTGTAAATGACGACGGCAGTACGGGCAAGATTCCGATATCTACGCTGTTTCCCTATTTCGACAAGCAACATAGCTCGTTATATGTAAGTACACTATTCTGTAACGTTTGGTATTGGCGGTGGCTATTGCGCAATATGTACCGAATTATGAAGACATTTTATCAATGTGATGAAACATGTACAAATAAAAGGTAAGTTCTTATAATAGTATCTGGTCCTCGGGACTGCTCAAAGCAGTAATAATAAGCAACTGGTGTACTTTTATCGTGCATTTTATCTGTTAACAAAACGTAGCAGATCTGGAAGATCAAAAGTGTTTCAGTAATAAAAAGTACATTGTCTGATGCATCTTGACAGGAAAGAGGAATGTGTTAATATTTAATGTAACTTTTCTATTAAATATTACTAAAAATTAACTAATGCTTTCTAGAAAAAGTCGATATACCGTTCGAGTGATCAGATCTTTCAGAGGGTAGAGTGTAACATTCTTTGAACAGTCCAAAGGACAGGATACCGCGGTGTCTACGAACACGTTTCTCACTACATGGCGTTTCAAAATGATTCGATGGCGCTTCGATTTCTCCGACCAACCGCCGTACAACGTAACTAGTATAATTTATGTTGTAATAACTAGCGTTAGTACCTACATTTCATACATATTGGTCGGACTTCGTTACAATATCAATAATTTATATTATTCTCAGTAGTAGGCATGATAATGAAGGCTTGTCTGTTTCCTCAATTGTTTGACTTAAATTTATTGAGGACCATCCAATTTGTGATATGCATTAAAATAACATCTGACAAAACGTATGTGTTCGTGCTCTTTTAGCAGTAGGTGTTTTGTGATTTCAAAGTAATGTCTGTCTCTCTGTCTGTATGTATATATATGTGGGGGTGGGTGGGCGCGTGCGTGCGTTTGTACGTGCGTGCGTGTGTGCTTGCGTGCGTGCGTGCGTGTGTGCGTTCGAGGACCTTTGTATATGTCGTTCCTATAATTCTCAACAGCGTTGTGCGTGAACACGTTTTCTAACCATTTCTCGTGGCTTTGATCAGAACCATGAAGAACAATGAATGACCTGTGTCTTGTGTGAGTGTGAAACGTTTCGCTTCAAACGAACCGTCATAAAAGTCTTCTCCTGTCGGATCACAAAAAGCGAGTCGCTATTATGACGTTGCTAGATGATAGGCACCCCGTGACTCAAACTCGACAACGTTTACCCTGTTCTTGTTCTTATAAATCCTTTCAAACATTGGCTGCATTTACCCGATCTTCCGCTTGGCACAACCAGGTGAAAGTACAACAAGAAGACATCACCCAAAATAATAGTACCAACATAACAGTAACCTTCGGACCTCGAGTCGCTACGCTGTGCAGATCATAATATAGGAATTGCAAACTGCCAGATCGTCTGCCTTGCAGAGCTCTGATAGGAGAGGGCATTCTGGGATATAGTCTATATAATTCGAGGGTCCTCTCCGTGTTGCTAAACGTTCTTTCATTTACAGCTACATTCTCTCAGTTATGCGTACACGTCGTTTGCATTCCTTGAATTAATATATCGCGTTTCGTCGCCACGCCACGTATCTTCAGCTCTTCTTCAACTGCTACGCTGCTCGACTGACGCGGCAGTGATATCGAAAGACGGGGATTGGTGGGGTGTTGTTGAAAATATATCTTCACCTGGGCGGGGGCACATTCCATTATGTCTAGGGGAACGGTTAAATTCGAAAGGTATAGAGGGGAGCATGTTGTCATTGTTTTCATTGTCTTCGACGTCATTACTGCAAGTAATTGATATAAGTTTGTTCACCGCTTATTTCTAAGTCAACACAAACGGGCTGATTTCCTTTCTTCGACAAGTTTCCCAGTATACGCCCGACGCCTTTCCACTGGGAGAAGATCGTCGCCTGGTCGCAGCTTTCTGGGCAGATGTCGACACAAGACAGAATGAGGGCCGCGTCTACTACAGAGAGACGACGGACAGCGCGATCCTGCAGCGGGCGACAGACGACGTGAGACGGGCCTTCGTGAGACTCACTCGCTTCTCTGCCACCTGGGTCTATATCGCCTCCTGGCATCAAGTGACATACTTCGGAGGGTCGAGTAATACACTTGTGCGTGTATTCTGATTAGTAGAGATTGTGTGTGTGTGTGTGTGCGTGTTTGCGTGAGCGTGCGCATGTGTGTATTTGCGTGTGCGTGCGTGCGCGCGCGCGTGTGTATGTGTGTGCGCGTGCGCGTAAGTGTGTATATGTGTACACTTGTGTGCGTGAGTGCGTGCGTGCGTATGTGTGTACACGTGTGTGTGTGAGTGTGTTTAACTAAGTACTGGCTACATCTCAGTCAAATCAGTGCAAATGACAATATGGATTATGCGTGATCACACAGTTTATATACAACCGTGTTTTGTTCTAACAGTTGAACACGTTCCAAATCGTGCTGATTACAAATGGCCGCCATTCGTTCACAATTTTCAACTACGGCGACATCTGGTGGACAACTGGAAAAGCAAGTGGCGGGAATAGAGCGAACGGTCTTGGAGGCACGCCAGCACAGGTAGCAACTGACTCTTTCATTGAAAGCAAGGGTTGAAAACATTACGACATTGTACCATTTATGTCAGTGTTTTTTTTTCAATTCACTCAGCCTCGGGAATTTGCGTGCGGGTGTGCGTGTGGGCAGGTGTGCATGCGAGTGACAAGAACATTATCAGAGTGAACTGTTTCCAAGCAGTATTTATACCCGAAATCGAGTTGGATTTGGAGTGTAAGGGTGTACCATAAACACTATAAAAGAGATTATCCGCAGGTGACAACAGCTAAAACTTGCACTGGTGCGTTGATTACAAAACTTGTCGTTGATAGTACCTACTTTGGATGTACGCAGTGGAACGTCGCTCGCCTTGGGACTGGACAAAATGACCTGACTTGGTGGGACTAATATAATATAATATAAT
Source organism: Paraescarpia echinospica (assembly GCA_020002185.1). Lineage (NCBI taxonomy): Eukaryota > Metazoa > Annelida > Polychaeta > Sabellida > Siboglinidae > Paraescarpia > Paraescarpia echinospica. The sequence goes on from CM034543.1 coordinate 14,149,948, forward strand.
ATGCTTTACTGCATATGGAAATATGTAATCAAATAATATGACCAAGATGCATCTTTGTGTTTGTCAAACACCAAAAGCAGACAGGTCACGTTGTACGGATTTCCTGTAGACAATACGGATTTGTTTGATTTTGGAAGGAATTCATGGCTGTATCAGATTTAATATGGTCTGCTTCAAATGGAAACATCATGATGACGTACATATTTTTCTTGAATTCATCACACAAATATGAAATCGGACAATAAAAATCGAAAATAAAACATGTTTGACGCCTGGCAGATTCCTTATTCAACCTATCGGATTTGGTTCAATGTATGTATGTGTGTATGTATGTATGTGTGTATGTATGTATGTGTGTATGTGAGTATGTGTGTATGTGTGTATGTGTGTATGTATGTATGTGTGTATGTGTGTATGTATGTGCGTATGTATGTATGTATGTGTGTATGTATGTGTGTATGTATGTGCGTATGTATGTATGTATGTGTGTATGTGTGTATGTATGTGCGTATGTATGTGGGAGCCAGATATGTGGTGGCATTCATTTATTTTGTACGAAACCTAAAGGATTTTTTGGGTAGATATATTTTGTAGCCTGATAAATAGTGACACTCGAAAGGAATACGCACGATACAGCGTGGTTAACTAATGCAAAATGTTGCACCGATTAATACAGTTGTATGTGGAATTTCAAGCCACAATTTCAGATTTCAACCAAAACAATGTACCACGTCAACAAAGTTACTGCCGCCGCTGCCATAGTAAGCATCGTGGCTACCACCATATCTTGGTACTACCACACTACGTTACTGCCACATTCCACCACAACCGCCACAACCGCCACAACCAGCACAACCGCCACAACAGCCGTGCTTTATTTTTTAGAATGCATTGGGAACAAAGAGAGTGGACTGAAAGAATAAAATAATAATAAATAATAATAATTAACTTTATTTATACACTAGTCTCCAGAGTACGACTCTGTTCAATAAAGATGACCGACCTGATGAAAGAGGTTTGGATGAAATGCAGCCTAACATAAAGACTGGTAAGAAGCCTGATGAGATGGGCAAGCCACTTGAAAAAGATGTATGCAGGCACAATTTGCAACGAGTGCAGACACCACGGACGCGGGAGAAGAGGGAGGCCACGAGTGAGATGAGCGAGTGACGCTGGAAGATGGAGTGGGAAGACTGCTGACAGGAAGCTATGGAGAGAACGAACTGGACGAGTGGTTCAACAGTACTACACCTGACATCACCCCTGTACAGGGGGCAAGGAGGAAGAACACACATAATATGGGTTTCTAGACAAAATACAACTCATAGGGCAGTCGGTGTGTAGACAGGCCCGTCCTCAGGATTTATAAAGAGGGGTCCGGCGGTTTATGAAAAGCTGCATACTGTCCCATTATTTCGAAAACTTCCGAATGCATCACCCCTTTGAGACCTCCAACTGTATCAACCCCTCTCCACCTCACCCTTGAGCCCTACAAATAGGTCTCCATCCTCATTCAAACCTACAATTGCATCAAGTTTAGTCTTTGTTATTTCCCACCATAGGTTGGCTTCAACGCCGGCGACGGTCTGCGCTATTTCTCCGTGCCCGGCTCACGCGAGGCAGCCATTGCGGACGTCGAGACAACGAGCAACGTGGGTCTTCCCGGCCGCTGGATGTTCCTTATCGACGATGTGTCGGTGAAGGCTGGGGGATGCAACAATGGAGGTTCGACCGTTGTTAATATACTCACTTCTAATATCACTCACTATGCATTTATAGTCTGCGTTTTTTTATATTTCCGGTATACTAAAATTGATAAATTCGCCGGTGCTTAAAGACGGAAGAACGCGCATGATGAACCGATATTTTAATAGCACAATGATATTATTAATAATAATACAGTGGTGTAGACATTACAGAACATTTGCATTACTAATAAATTAATAAGATAAAACCTAACATATTGTAAAATATTGATGTGCAAAATATGCAATTATTTCCACGTAAGTCAAAGTATAGTTATTGTTATATTGGTTTTGAAATCAATGATAATATTAAATATTATAGTTTATAACTTTTCCTTTGTTGATGTGTTCTACTTGCGAAACAGAGAGTATAGTATTGGTGATACTGCGTTTTTGTCATCCTTCACTATATTGCTGTTTCTGCAATAGTACCTGTTAAACTGTCGCCAGGTACACTGTCAACTGGACCCAGCTACGGACCGATGCTTGGTGGGATAATGGTAACCGTAGCGGGGCCATGTTTTGACGACATTTCAGAAACGACGAATGTCGTGTGCAAGTTCATTGACATTGAGACGCCAGGCAAGGTCATTGATGCCACGCGTGCGCAGTGCCTACTTCCCATGCTCCTGAGAGTAGGGCAGATACCAGTGGCGTTATCTGTGGACGGTGGAGTTAACTACAATTACACCGGAATCTTCACCCTTGGTAGTGGCGTTTACTCTACGATTTTAGAAACAAAATCAACGCCACATATACAAGATGTGGTTTGCGTCATATTAATTACGACAATTTTGCGTCGCTTGTTAACATACATTGTGATCTTATAGCTATGTATTAATCATACTTATTCCTAATTGTTGTCAGCGTTTATTGTACAATTGTAAAACAAAAGCAACACATACTCTCTACATAAGTAAGATTTGATTTGCGTCATATTAATTAGGCAAATGTTGTGTTGTGTGGTAACATAAATTGTGATCTTGTAGCTATTTATTAATCATAAGTATTCACTAATTGTTGACAGTGCTATTGTTATTATAGTCACCGTCGTCGTCCACGTCGTTGTTATAATAATAATAATAATTATTATTATTATATGGTAATAGTAGTCGTAGTCGTCGTCGTAACAGTAGTAGTAGAAGTAGCGGTAGTAGTAGTAGTAGCAGCAACAGCAGCAGCATCAGCAGCAGTAACAGTAGTAGTAGATGTAGTAGTAGTAATAGTAGGAACAGCAGCAGTAGTAGTAGGTATAGTAATTGTAGCAGCAGCGGTAGCAGGGACAACAGCAGCATCAGTAGCAGGTGCAGCTGGAGTCTAACATAAGGATATGTTGCAGTGGCACAAGACAAGCGCCACTCTGTGGATGTGGTCGGTAGGACGTACACTGTGTTGGGCGATGTGCAGAAAACGCTTGACATCTCTTGGCTGAATTCATTTTTCAACACCACCGAAGTTGTTGTAGATTGCATCGTGTTCTGGTGAGTAAATAATATACGCGTAATCGATAATGAAAGACAGTGTGTTATTGAATTTGGAATTAAAATGACCCACCGTTTCTCGTGGACTATAATAGCATATAGTTATTTTTGTGTTTTTATTTGTTATGTCTATTTTGTATTCTGTGTTGGTTTCTGTGTCTGCCATATTTGTTTGTTGTTTGTCTCTTTATGTGTTCGTCTGACTTATGCATCGGACTGTGTAAAAACGTGTTATTTAGACTTACTCAGACACGTGGTAATTATCCGACATATGCCGATTTCCTAGTTATTGACGTCTTCTTCTTCTCCTCTTCCTTCTCCTTCTTCTTATAGGTTTCGTGTCTCTTGCAGGCATTAGTGATCATGTCTCTCCAAACATCTGGGTTGTGTGTGTTTTGTGACAGCTTTATAAATGCTCTGTTAATCTCCTTCCCAACCATTTTTTCTAGACTATCCAGTTTTATTATTCGCTGACGTCCTTTACATCTTCCCCCTAGATTTGTCCTCTTTATTGACACAACTGGTAATTCTGCATTTGGAATATCCTTGACGTGACACTGTCGTTGAACAATGGCATTTTTATTTCTGCTAATGCAACACTGCTGGGTCAGATCTATATTAACAATAAACAATATTTGAAGTGACGTAGACAGAGTATAAATTGTCAGCCCCAGTGTATATCTAAATTATACATAAATGATTGAATGAACAAATCATATATGAATATGACATTCAAATAAGAAAGAACGAACGACAGTCAATCCACTCCCCTTCCTGTCAAATGTAATGGCATATTTAGCAGTTCCTTTTCGTTACATCAGCGTGCTTCTTTTATACGAATTTTGCTTTTACAGGATGAGCAACGACAAACCATATGTGCAGGAGCGAATCGTTCCGCTGGTGAGTTCGGCAGAAAACAACGGAAATCTGACGTTACGGAGTGATATCGCCGAAATATTTACATTCGGCAAAGTGGGTGCGCTGCGCGTGCGTGCACCAATGTCCAGCGATAACAGGCGAGTGACGGGAAGTAACCTCCACTAGTACGGTAGCAAAACAGGAATGTGAGCCTAGAAAGTGACTTTCGTAGGGCTCCCCCTATAGCAAAGGTTTGACCTGCCAAACATGTTGTCTATGACCTAAGGTTTCCTGTTCTGGTGGATTTCACTTATACAATGTGTTTCTTGGCTTGGCGGCCATCTTTAAAAATGGTAATCAAATAGTCAAGGGTTTCAACTATTTTACATTTGAACTTCTGTTACATGCACATCCGCCATTTTTAATGATGGCGGCCACACGACATTGAGTCAACGACCACGTTCAATATTTACTTAATTAATTCAACTTACTTTGTATGTGCTTATTTGAAGCCTGTGGCTTCATGATTATGCGTCGATGTCTTTCTTTATTTGGCACCTATATGTGATACAAATAATGTTGTCGTTGGTATTTATTAGAATTATTATGCGACCTTACGGATCTATGTTACCAATGTTAAAGGAAAACAAAAGGCAAAGTTTTTGTGTTAAGCACCTAAAGAGTTAATATAAACTAACAATTTCCAACTACAATCACATTTTTAACGTCAGCGGTTTACCAGGAAAAAACTACCGAATCTCTATGCTTCTGCGTACTAACTTTGTTCATAACTGCGTACGGTGGCGCTATGGTAAGTTTACCAATTAAACTATGCGCGCATGCGCTGTGACTGCGTAAATAAGATGGCGTATCGATGCGGGTTTTTCGATTCTTCTTCCGACGACACAAACCAAATGGATTGAAAAGCAGCTGGTTGCCGGTGAGCACGAAAAGGAAGACCCACGGTGACGGGCAATGGAAATGTCGAGGCGCATAACATGTCGAGATGGAACAAGAGTATGTCTGCTGCCAGGACTCAAGGAGGCGGTTGCGACTCGACAGCACGCCGAGTTTATTGGTGAAGGTAATTATTAATCTGTGTGGTTTATAGTTTAAATAATTGATGAGCCTAAGTTCCGGGATGCGTATGAACAGCGAGAGATGATCGCACGGGCCGGGACGCGAGCGGCCGGGTGGTAAACCGGCCGGGACATCCCGGCTCGGGGACACGTCACTTGTCTTACACTTAGTTTACTTTAGACTTAGTAAGATCTCACTCTCAGTGTCACTGGACTCGGTGTTTGACGTGTCCATTTTCACGTTTTATGCGAATACCACCCAAGGCTATACACTCACTTTTTAAAAGAAATCTAGTTGAATGGTTCCATAAATCATGTGAACCAAAATTGCCCAGGTCAGAGGCAGAGCTATGCCTATGATAGAAAATAAACAGGAATTAACTCCCCTTTTGTTCTATCCCCGTCGACACTCTTCACATTCGCAGTAACGGCCATGCGTGTATATGAGCAGTATGTGGCGGTACTACTTTATAAACCTTTTAAACACATGGCAGGTAGATAGGATTATTTAGAATGTTATGCCTACTGCAATTTTTCTGCTCAAAGTTTACAATGGGTCTTATGAATAAAATATATATTGAACTTTTTTTCAGCCAGAGCCCTCATTTGTTTTGGTAAGAAAGAAAATAACCACCATTTTCTGCAAATATTGACACATTTCAAAACGGCCTTGCTTAATCTGCTTGATATTTCTATGAACCAAGGGGTAACATCGGAATGAATACAGTTAGAGGATCGTAATGCATTCTTTGTTAAATTTTTTCAGAATAATAATTCATGTTTGCTAATCATTCGTATAAAACGTTTATTTAAATGCTTAATTCTGTGTTACAGGTGGACTGCTGTGCATTGCAAACAGCAGGGGATTTAGAATTCTTTGTTTGGAGCAGGAGGTGCTGCAGAATGTACTAGTTGCCATGAACCGTATACATACAGTTACATGACTGGGAACTAGACCGTCCAACAAACAAGTATGTATATATGTGCATGCGTTGTTACGAGACCAATGAAATGTGTTGTTAAATATTTATATAACATCAAAGTAGCATCAGCAATACAAATATATATGTATATATATATATACATATATATATATATATATATACATATATATATATATATATATATATATATATAATTTCATCAGCAATCTCATGCCCGATGCCCAAATTATTAGCGATCTTCCATGGAAATCACTTAGTGGACTTACCATAACTCCTGAGGTGTTAGTCACCTCTGATCACCCAGACCTTGTCGTCTACCACCCACATACTAAGCAAATTCACATCATTGAACTGGCTGTACCATCTGAAACTAATATCAAGAAAGATCATGTATTCAAAACTAACAAATATGCCACATTAATCCATGATATAAACAATAACAACAACAAAATGAGAATAACATGTATTGAAATAGGTTGCAGAGGCTATGTATCTGAACCCAACAAATCTAGACTAACAACCGCCTTAAAATCTCTTGGAATAAAACCAGTATCCTTTTCAAAATTAGCCCTGCTAACGCCATTCACCCTTTCTAAATGTAAAGATGAACCACAATGGTTTGACTCAAGACTAATTGGAATATGATGACTATCACCCTAATATGACAATAATTGCAAAATAAAATTCCCCTCAACAGCAAGTAATCCTACACATAAATATGTTCATTTTCAGTATGACTTACTTTAACCTTTAGTCATTATTTACCCAAGCCTACTAAAATATACTGCTATGCTCTATTCACACAGGTACTTGGGTTATCGTTTCACACTTTATTGTATTCTACTGTATGAATAAAGTGATACTCTCTCACTACAAATTACAATGGTTCCACATCTATATAAGAATATAAGTAATCATAATTTGTAGATACAATGCTTGCGGAACCATCATAATTTGTTATGTAGTACAAAATTATCGATATTTGCCTCCTTCCAGATGAACACATGTTTAATGGTAAACAATTTATATAAAGGAACAGTGTCATTATAGAACCAATTTTACATGTCACTTATTTACAATGTCAGGAGTTTATATGAGCCTAATTTATTTCAGGTCTCAGGTGGGCTGCATACAGACAGTTTATCTGGTGGATCCATGGCAAGCTGGGCCGAAGGGTACGGAGAGTTCTGTCAGCATGTGCCAGCCATGAAATAATATCAAGGTTCCCTGCCGGGATATCATTCTGGACTTGAAAACTAAACAAGACAATGTACATGTGACATATGAAGCTGTAGATGGGTGGTGGCAGTATTTACTGTTTCTTTACAAATCGACTGATTCTTGCTGCCAGCAGATCCTCCTTCTCTGGTTTTGGCACACCTGCCCCACTGACTGTGATCGGTTGCAGTGTGATATCTTTTGTTTATATGACACGATAATACTATTTATAAAAAAAAAAAAAAATTATTTTCATTTTTTACTTAATTAATTACTTTTTTGATTTATTACTATTTTACATGTAAAGCGCCTTGAATACTTTCTAACCAGAATTGGCGCTATATAACTATATTTATTTATTTATTTCGTATAAACACATCTGTCACTCGATCCATGAACATTGGTAGGTGGGTACGCGGTCAGTTACGCAGCACCCATTGCTTGCGTCTTTTGGACCACACGACACCAGTCTCAACAGGTTTGTTTGGGCTGAGACGTGGTCGGTAGTTCCACGCCAGAGCAGACAGCATCAATGTAGCTTTCATTCCTACAATGAAGAATAGTGCATGCAGTATTCTAATAAAATGCCTGCAAACAACTGGTGTAACACACCAGTCGATATGTTATGCTGCTATTATTTACCTTACGACTGTAGCATTCGGTGAACTTTAAAATGATTTTCCTGTGTAAAGTGTTGGTTGTTTTTAGTAACAATACAATGGCCAATCTAGGTAATCGTACATGTCCATTAGTAAAATTATACCAATCCTTACAAATAAGGCATTCCATCATCACATTCCTTCACATAATTTATTATCACTTGGTTTTTTCTTAATTTTTGTATCTGCTGTATATACAGTGACTGTATTTTTATATCCTGTTTTGTTTTTATATTTCTTTAATAAAATTGGTGATAATGACACAAGTGCTCTTATTTATTTCATTACAGACAAATGCATTCTGGAATGTAATTATTACATGGAGATGTAATGTATTACACTGAAGTAACTCTACTCATAAATGTACACAGTAAGTGATTACAAGGAGTAGGTAGGGTGATACAGAATAGGCACTATCCATCTGTGGAGTATTCGCCCCTCACAAGGAGTAGGTAGAGTCTGAGTAACTGAACTACTGAAACGTTGGTCATCAGGAACTTTGAATAAACACATTTACTGATAAGGTAGTAGTCATTTTGGCTGGTACTTTTGAGTGGCCATCCTGAAAAAAACGAGTTGGATGCCTATGAAAAGCAGTAATTTTGAAAACTGATTATAATACATGTTAGATATGCATAGAGGCTGATTTAGTATTTGGGACTCAAGTCGGTGACTGGAATTTACCTTACAGCAATAATCACTACTTGGGACGTGGTCCCTACTCATTATCTACTGATTGAAACTACTTGTTGCTTTGGACATGCCTCAGGTATAAAATGAATACATATCAAGTTTGGTACTTACTCCAGCAACTGTGCGTCACCGTCACATGTTGCACAACACCACCACAGATGGTTTGATACATTCTGTATCCAAAGAAGGAGGTCCTCGCATCCCTTGCCTCGGGCCTTCGCAGTAAACTTGCAGTTGATGCCTTTCCCCACGTGCCACATCATGTTGGTGATCGAGCTGAAATGCAAACTACAATTATTTATATTCAAATTCAAGATATTTTCACAACAGCTGTTACCTGTGTTTGCTATTAGTGGGCAAATAACAAGTTAGTGAATATGTGTGCACATGGTATGTCATTAAAGATATTTCAACAATTATTATTATTGAGTAATGCCAGTATTTTTATAATACAAACATGGTGCATCTGGTGAGCTCATTGATAACTACATTTGGATCACATAATTACTCCCAGAGATACCTTCTTCCAAATGCAGAATTTAAATGTTTTTGTTTTAGAAAATAGCCATCAAATGTGGCATAGTGGATAACATTACTTGATATTGACACCCTTATTCCATGGAAAAGAGTGGTTTAAAGGTATGTAACTGTTGTAAAATGTTGTATATGATATATTCATAGTAAACATAATAAGCTATCATAATCTGGCATAAAAACATTTTAGTATTTTTTTCAAAAAAAACCACTTTCACATGGGTTGTATCCCCTTAACTAAAATTGAGTAACATTATGTATTTTTTACTACATACAAATGAACACATTTTAAACGTTTACAATAGAGTATATAGTGATATTCTTCGTCACATAAACAGTAGTAACACAATTATATAACATCATAAATAATAGGCCAAACATTTCTCATTTTGATATATGACAATGTCTAATGCAATATGAATAGATAAGATACCTATTCACCAGAACAAACCAGAACACAAAGCACATTAAGTTTTGCAATGTTATTATAAACGACAATTATTCCAGCCCACGTTAATCCGTTACTGTAATATCGCTCAGGCGACTTGCTTACCGTTAACTTTTGCAATTCAGCTTTCTTCTAAAGACTACACTCCTCTGTGCAATGTTGTTCACTCTGCCACTGTTCTAGCTTGCCTCCAACATATCTTCCAACATCTCAAATGGCACAAGATCATAATTGAATACTGAGTACGACGTAGTAGTAACCTTCTTGCGATCTTATTTCGTTTGACCGAAAATATGCGTCGCTTCGACGGCGGCGCCGGATGTCCGTGAACTAAATATCGTCGGCACTGCTCCAGGCTTAAACAATTTGTCGGATCTTGTCCCATTAACTGATGATATACATTTATTTCAAAGCACGTGGGTATCTTCAAAATGAGTCGAACAAAGTGTATTATATTTCGAGGGCTTCCACGACAGTTCCAACCAGCCCGTCCGCAGTTATGAATCCACTGTTTCACTTCTGGTCGATTCAAAGGGAAACAAAAAGAACACCGCTCATTATCCTTCGCTGTATTATTGTTACAACCGTATGCAGAATATATGGTACATTGCAAGTCACGTTTTCATTGCAAGCCGAACTTCTCGTTTATTGGTTGCTTTCTGCCAAGTAAACGCGTCATCAGCAAGATGGCAGTCTTCATGTTATTGCAGATTTCGTTAGATTCTTCCATTTTAAGACTACATTCTGAGTAAATCACTGAACTGAAAATGTTGATTGTAGATGCAAATGGTTAGTTTGTGTTAACTCTTTTAGGTGCTTAACACCAAAACGTTACGTGTTGTTTTCCTTTAAAGATGTACACCATGCAGGGTGTGTACCTGTACATTTACTAATAATAATAATATTAATTAACGTAACTTCTTTTGTGCCGAAATCCTCGGAAACCAAGCGGAGAGGGCGCATCAGATCAGTTGCGTACACCACGAAGATCCGAGTCTCCAGTCAAAAATATATGTCCTGTGTTACTTACTGCAGATCCCTGTGGTCGCCGATCCACCTCAATCAGTGGTACTACAATGAGTACTCCACTTACGTCATCTCGCTAGGTGGCAGCAGCGGCGGCAGGCCCAGCCGCGTTGGGAGTCCGCCGAATCTTGCTCCCGGACACGCCAACAATCGCCAGTATTCTTTACGTTGTATAGAATGGTACGAGGGCGAGAAGCGAAATCCACCATTCGTACAAGGTTTGCCACATTGCCCGTGTACGCGTCGACAAGCTCGCATTGATACCCGCTTTGAGAACGACCCCAGCTGCTCGGAAGGGAGTCCAGGGTGTGATTATTTTCACCGCGGTGCTCACCACTGTATCCGATCTGCCTCCCCCAGGTAAAGTTGTACTATGCGTAGAATTATGTAACTGTCTGAATTTTAAGATATAGGTGCCGTAGTGTTGTCAGCACTTCTACCTTGCGCGCCATTTGATTGACCCGCAGCAGACGCGGTGCATTTGGCGTTGAAAACCTTGGTTTGGGCGCTGTGCATCGCGAGTAGTGACTCGGATATCTCATTAACGCCAGTCCCGTCTGCGTATACTTATACAGAGTAGTCAGGTAATAGAACGTGGCCGAGTGGTGAACATAAGTAGAAGTAGGCGTAGAAGTATATACAGTAGGTTTTCGCCACATAGATCCCGTGACAACCTCCTAAAATCGTTTTAAAAATGAACTATGAAATCCCTTTTTAACCATGCACCTTTGGATGTAGTGATAGAACAACAAATATATTGAATACATTGCGGAAGTCCGCTGTGTGTGTATGCGTGCGTGCGTGCATGTGTGCGTGCGTGCGTATGTGTGTGTGTCATTGAGGCACCTGCTAGTTCGGGTAATCTATGTATGGATTAGGGTACATAATTTACAATTGTTTACAATAAATTCGATATACTGCTGTATGTAATACCTTCAATATGTCATATGCATTAAAATTTCATGTATAATTAAGTAAATCACACGACAATAAAACAAGATAAACTTGTGAGCAAGACGACTCCAAACCCTTTTACTATTCGCGTAAAAGCGTGATAATGAGATAAAATCAGATATGTTGCAATGTTACATTTAACGATTACAAACTGTTGGCAATGACCCACAGTTTGCGAGGTGCTGGCCAACAGTGCTGCTACGACACTAGTGGAAACATTTTGCCGTACGAAAACGGCGGAGGTACATTTGACCGGGCACACTTTAAAGGCTACTACAGCGCCAATGTATTCAAAGTTCCGGTGGTAAGCCACCTGATGGAAGACGTACAATCATTTCTCTGGTGTTGTGAGTTCTCGAAGAACTGTGAGAGATACGGAGAAGTACGACCCACGGATAACTGCAGCGCCTACAACCCACCGGCCAGTGGTGCGTATGTTTAGTTTACTTTCCTTCATTTGTATGTAATATCATTCAGTGGTTCCATACCTCCTCGGAAGGTCTGCTCCCATGGGACGCCACTTCACTGTGCTCCCGCTGTGTCTTCATCTTCATTGGCTTCCCATGGAGCTACAAGCAGAGACCAGCAGTTATCACTATTATAATATTTGCAAGTTGTGGTACCATCAGACCTGCGGAACCCATGACCATTCAAAAAGTACATATTTAATTCCGAATAACTGTCTTTGTGTGGTTTTTAAATGCATCACCAATTCGTAGATCAGAGGCCAACGGTCCAAGGAAGCGAAAGAGGCATGTGAACCTAGTAACCTGAGAGGAGATACATTTACAGGTCCTCCGAGTTAGCGTATTAATACAATTAAATAATGTTTATAGATGTTGACCATCCACGATGTCTATCCATGTAGCCATTGGTCTTCCCCTACGTGAGTTACGTTACATTTCCCGTTGGATTTTTGTCTTTATCTTATTATTCCACCAAACAATGACACTTTGTAGTTATGTGCTCTATTGAAGAGTTGTTTTTAATTCAAGTAGACAAACAAGTGCGGGCTGCACGTGTTGGTCTACTTGTATATTCGCGACAGAGACACGTCCAATCCAACTGATACGCAATTTTCTTCATGCCTCCACCTTTTGAACACTTTTTGTCCT